>CM067539.1:21465000-22065000 GCA_034509755.1 Anisodus tanguticus | reverse complement strand
TTTAAATTAGGGGCAAATCAGTGCCAAAGTATAACAGTAGGGGCACAATTTGACGAAAAGTATAACGGAGGGTACGAATAAACAATATTTGAAAGTTTAGGGGTATTTTTGATTCTTTTCCGTATTAAAAATATGCACATATCGAAATCAAAAAAATTTATACCGCGATTTCGGTATTATGGTATTTGATACGGTATATGGTATGCATTCCAAAAAAATTGGTATACGGTACAGTATTTGATATTTATAAAAAAAATATTGAAATACCGAATGCCATACCGAAGTATATAGTTACATATACAATTCATATATATTAATATTATAATACTAATAAATATATAAACTCATATTCGTACAAAGCTAATTGTATAAAAGTTGGAATTTTGATTAATCTATCTTGATTGAAATGCCTTTTTTGTGTAATTGATTTATGAAGGGTATTGCTTTTATTTTGGATATTTTTACATGTGTAAGGTGTTAGTACGATATAATTGAGATTTTTTGAATAGTTGAAGTCATAACTTTTTTATTATATGAGTATACGTAAGTCTAAATCGAACAAACTATGGTACCCAAAATACCGAAATTGAACTTAAAAATACCGAACCATACCGAATTAATTTGGTATGGTAATGATATCGTATTTTTAAAAACCGAAAACTGTAATTACCGAAGTTTCAAATGGCGTACCATGCCCACCCCTAGCACCAGTCAATTGAGCCCTTTAAAATCATAATTTGGAATAACATGTCATCATCTGAATTTTAGAAAAAACACTTAAGTTGAAATAAAGAATAAAAGTTTTATAATAAAAAGAGTAACGTATAGTGGGGATTGAACTAAGTGCAATTAAACGTTGCTTGGGATAGGGGGTAGAAAATGTCTATAGTTTAAAATTGTAGAGAAATTTTGATTTTAAAGGCAATAGGAGGGACAAAATGATTTTCACCCTTAAAACATTTGTCCAAAGAACCAAAAACCTAAGTTGTGTCCAACTGTCATGACAAATGCTTTAACTTTCAATTTTCAGTTTGCTGTTACAACAAAGTTATGTCGTTACACAACTAATTAAAGACAAATTCTAACCTCCAGCTCCCTCTGTTAGTTTTATGCCCATGTGACTTTATGAATAAATACTTAATAGAATATTATTGCAACCAACGTTTATATCATTTTGGTATGTTTTGAAGATTTTGTATTATTTTTTCTATATTTGTGCTATTTGTTTTCTTTATTTTTCTGGATTTCTTAAACAAAATTAACAACATTACCGTTTCATTTTTTGATAAACAACCTTCCGCTTTAAACACATTTCTTCTTTCCTGTCTGAAATTGTGTATCCTATTGTTTCTTTTTTACATCTCCAGGAACACAGGATACCAAAAAAGAAGAAAAAAGAGAGATCTTGATTGCATGATCTCCATTAGAGGAAGAGGAGGAGGCGGAGGAAAAGTCTTGAATGAGAGAAAAATGACGATAATAAAAGAAAAATAGAGAACATATTATAGAGTAAGGGAGGGAGAAGGGAAAAGGAAAAGAAACAACGGAAAGGAAAAAAGGCAGATCCTTTTGTAGAGATATAAAAGGAAAAGATTTGAAGAGGGACAATGGAGGAGAGGGAGGGGGATTTGAGGGTTCCTCTGATCTCTTCCTTGTTCTGTCTTTGTGTATTAACTGGTGGTGTCCTCCTCGTTCTCTACTTTTTCGTGCCAGATCACTCTCAGCCATGGTTTCCTTCTGCAGGATTGTTCTTGGTTGGTTCTCCCTACATATTTTGGCTCCTGACTTACATTTACACCTGCTTGAAATGTTGCTGTCTTGGCGAAGACAGCGTTGACAACAGCCAGATTTCGAGGCGGACCTCAAGGGCTGCTACGCTGGCGAAACCTGGGTTGTCCAGAACTGATTCCAAGGCAAATTCTGCTACTTGTAATAATGATAACATCAATGATGGGAACCAAGCAAGTGGGCATAGCCAACAAGATGGAGGAGATGCATCATCCACCAATTCCGCGAAGGAAATTGAGATGCCTTTAGCCGTATCAGTTGCTTCTTCGTGAAATGAATGTTAGTCGGGTATTTTATCAAGAAATGATCATGCGAGATGGATTGATAAATGGCTGCTTAATGCATGAGCTTAAACATGAAAGAGATATTTGATTTGGATTGCAGATATAATATATAATTGAAGGATCATGTCATCATTCAGGAATTGTTAAGGATGGTGAAGATTGTGTGCGAATGGTGAATGTAAGTAGAAGTAGCACAAAGAGATATTTAACTTGACTTGGCATTTATGAAAATTGAACAAACAAAAAAAATTGCTCTTCTTGTTTCCTAGGTACTTCCTCTCTTATTTCCTATTATTTCTTCCCCTCTCTCCTCCCTCAACTTTTCTTAATTTCTGTTGAAACTTCAATTTCAACCCAATACAGTATTCTTCCTTTAAGAGATAACAGAGTGTGAACGATAAATTTGACATATAGTATAACCTTCTTCGTGCTCTATATATCTCAGATCCCTTATTTGGTCAGTCAATGTGGCAAGTATCAAGATGTGAGCCCTTTATATTCCTAATGAAGTGTTGGCTTACCTTCATTGTTCATGAGAAGTTAAATACCACTAGGTTGGCGTTAATAGAAAGGGGGAGAGAATATTATTGTGGGGCAAATTACAAGGAGTTTTTGTTGGGGGTTTTGTCTCTATGGTACTTTATAATGCAGTACGGGAAGTATATTACTATTACAAGTATTCGAAAGGATAAACAAAGATTGAATAATTCAACTAGAAATCTGAAAATTACAATAGAACCACAAAACTGAAATTACAATTTTGTTGAAGACGGAAAAATGAAAACTGTTTTTGCTGAGTCGAGTGTGGCACTCTGTCCTTAGACAATATTGCCCCGTATGTATCCTTTATACGTCCTGGACAATTTGTCTCCCAAGATAAAACAGCAATGGAACACTTGAGCAAAGGAAACTCAAGAGCTACCGTGAAGAATATTGAGTAACGAAATGATGCTTGGAAGTTGTAGGAAGAAAACTGTTTTGGTTGTGTATTTTCGTGAGTTGTATGAACTGTTATTCTTAGTCATATATCTCCCTCAACAATGGTGTAAGGGGGTGTTTATATAGGTGAGGGAGGGGACTGAAAAACTGCCTCCATAATAGCCAAATAATGGCTATTATGGAGGTAGTAAAGTCACCAACATAAATGGTGAAAGACCAACGGATTTGACCATTATAGGAGGAGTAATTCAGCCAAAATAAATGGTGAATTGAGTGCTTGGCGTTTCGTTCGACCGTCGAAATTCGATTTTCTCGAAAACTTCGGGGACCAAACTCGTACATCTTGAAACTTCGGGGACCAAAGCGTACATCCGAAAGAATTATGGTCCGAACTGTACATCTGGAAACTTCTGGGATCAAACTGTACTTCTGGCAAAATTCTCTGGCCCAAAAAGATAATATCAGATGACCCGGAACCGGACGGGACGGGCGGGCGGCGGCGGCGCGCGTGTGGTCTTTCCTTGAACCGAAGCACATCTAGGTCTTCCCTCCTTTAAACACATGGGATACCCCTTGGGGTCCCAAACCCCAAACCAATTTCGAGTCTTATATACACAACAATTCTTTCTTCCTCTACCGATGAGGGAGAATTGAACACAATACCACACTTTCCATGCTTCAAACACCTTACTTCGTGGACCAATATCTCTTTCATTTCTCAATGAAATTTGACGATTCTTGGACCTACGATTATCTACGTACTTAGTAGATCATGCATGTGTGAAGAACCAGATTCTCCAACATACGTAACACTAGTGTTTAAGCCGTTAAAGTTGGTCGGTTGCAACTCCCGCCAAAGGCTAATTTCCAACAGTTTTAACTTCTATAGATTGACAACATATATAAATTTTATATATTGAGGTCATCTAAAAGATAAATACACATAATTGTCTATAATATTTGGGATCCATATCTTGGAATGTGAGGTAGTTAACCGTGCTACAACAGGTTAAAATACACTAGTATAGAAATTATTTACACTATAAATGTCTATAATTTAAATCCACATTTAAAAGAGATTAAATCGCCTTTATGTTTTGTTGGATATGTAAAGCAGTACGGGAAGTAAATAAATATTACAAGTGTTCGAAAGGATAAACAAACAAGCCAATGTTCAGAACTGCGCAAGCTTGTTGAGTCTTGAATCTTGATAACCTGAAATCAAGAAACACTAAATCTGGATTGTTACAACTGTGGCTGAGTTGAGAGATGACTCTCTGTCTTTAAGACAAGATTGCCCCGTATATATGCTTTTACGTTAACGGGCAATAGTCTTCCAAGATAAAACAACAACTAATCAACACTACAAAGCAAATAGGTTGATTCTGACGAAGAAAACAAATACGAAACGACTTGCTGAAGAATAGAAAAGGAAGGAAGAGTTTTCTGCTTTTGTCCCAACGTTTCTGCTCACGTTTTGGACTGAATTTCTGTATTTTACTCTTCTGTTCGTCTCTGTGTATATATATTGTCGTCTCTGCAATTGAGCCAAAAGGCTCCAATATATAGCATAAGGGGAGAGACTCCTCAACTGCCAAGTAATGACAGTTTATGACCATTAGTGAGGGAGTTAATCTGATTTAATGTGCAACATAAAAGAGCTGTTAGGGAGGAGTTAAGGTGCAGATTAATGGAGTTTTAACGCTCCAAAAATCAACTCCAACGGCAGGCCGAAACTTCCTGCCTTCCGTAATTCTCAATTTCAGCGTTCCAGGGACCAAACTGTAAATATTAAGCAATTTGGGGTCCAAAGAAATAATATCAGAAGAAGCCCAAGGCCCACGACCCGAGACCGGACAGGACGGGACGGCGCGCGTGTGGACTTAGCCTTGAACCCAAGCACATCTAGGTCCTCCTAGCTTCAAACACATGGGTTACCCCTTGGGGTCCCAAACCCTTAGCCAATTTTGAGACTTATAAAGAGAACAATTCTTCTTTTTTCCACCGATGTGGTAGATTTGTCACACACCTTATTTTCATGACTCAAACACCTTACTTCGTGGACCAATATCTCTTTCATTTCTCAATGAAATTTGACGATTCTTGGCCCTACGGTCATCTACTCACTTAGTAGATTATGCACGTGTGAAGAGACAAAGTCTCTAACATACGGAACCCTAGTGTTTAAGTCATTAAATACGGGTGAACGCACCTCCCCACCAAAAATAATTTTCCAACATGTTTTTTTCGTCTTTCTTGGTATAAATTCCTTTTTATTCTTCATGAAAATATGCTCGTGTTTGATTTCTTATTGTTGAAATATGTGCCTCATGCTCGGACTTGATTTCCCTGTCAATTGCCATGCATAGAGGATTTTAAGGAACTTACGTACACTAATTGACAGAGTTATACATGTGGCTTTTCCATGATGGAGAAGTGGACAAGAAAGTTGAACCAACTAGCTAGCAAAGGGGAAATTGTGACCACCCACACAATAGCTGCAGCTCTTGATTTGATTGCAATATTAGTGACACCATGACAGCATTCGAAATTAAACCAAAAAAATTGGGAAATTAATTATTGCTACGCTCATTGGCTACTCTTTAAATGGCGGTTTAGGTTTTAAAAAAGGAAAGAATGACGTGCCATTGTGATTTTATTCGTTGAAATCAACTGATATTTCCATGACATGGTATTATTTTTCTAAAAATCTCAACAATAGCTTCAGATTCTAGAAGAGTAAAATAATCGTCGAGTCCACAGTTCATCATTTCCTTCAATTTTAAGAAGCCGTGAATAATAATTTGCTCTAGCCTCTATGTCAATAAGTCAAATAACGAAATCTGTGGAGACCAAAAAAGTGACGCTAATGGGAATTAAGAAATGACAAAAGGTTGTCCTCATTTCAAGATAATTGTAACATGTCAGCTTATTTATTACTTCGAAAAGAAAAATAGACTCATCAACTCAAATTGATACCAAACATCAGAAAAGGGTACTATTAGCATTACTCACATTCGATATCTGAATAAAATAAATGAATGACATACGTTTTAGATATCATTTCTATTAATACTAATCATGAATAAGTTGTTTGTATTCTCATTTTAGTTTAAAGATCTTAAATTATTTGATCTGATTTAAATACCAGGTGCAACTTGTAAGTAGATATTTCCCCCGCAAGCATCACCTACTACTGTTCATAACGAGTTCATCCGCATCTAATATTTTCAACGTTAGAACATGACTATATGCAATATTGAAATTTTAACAAATATTATATTTTTTCAAGCTCATACTCTCTCTGTGTCACCTTAATAAAAATAAACGCATTAAGAAAACAATAATGCAATGTAAAGTTTATCAAATTATCCTTATATAATAATAATAATAAAAATTATTAGAGCATGCACAAGTGGTAAACCTTTTGATATTGGGAATCCAACAATACCAAATTACTATATGACTTTTTCAATCATCATTTAGATGTTACGTTAACTTTCCATTTTTTGTCTAAGGATAGAATTGAAAAAAACTAGTCAATTTATGTCTCGATTTCCTGAGGTGAGATTTATTATGGGACAATTTTTTTGGCTAATGTGACACTTATTATGAGACGGAGAGAGTATTTTATTAAGTGATACTCCCTCCGTTCAGTTTTACTTGTTCACTATACTAGAAATAGTTGTTCAATTTTACTTGTTCACTTTTAAAAATCAAGAGATAATTTAC
Organism: Anisodus tanguticus; assembly: GCA_034509755.1. Classification (NCBI taxonomy): domain Eukaryota; kingdom Viridiplantae; phylum Streptophyta; class Magnoliopsida; order Solanales; family Solanaceae; genus Anisodus; species Anisodus tanguticus. Next base: position 22,058,257 of record CM067539.1, on the reverse strand, counting down.
CACTTCATACCTATTTTACCCTTATTATTTATTATTGGGTTGATAAGTTCAAGAAAATTTTAATAATTGTACAACTTTTAAAGTATATTTTATTTATTTCAATCATTATAATAATTAAAAGTGTAATAATAAAATTATCATTTTATTTTTTGCTCTAAGTCAAATTATAATTCTGCACTATCTTCCTCATTTATGGCGGATCCAGACAAGTCTTCTAAGAATATCACATCCTTTTGGCCCGTCTTTAGATATTTTTCATTCCTCATCAAGTTTCAATTTGTAAGCAATAAATACGTAAAGTTGTGCAATTATAACATGGACAAACTCCAACCAGCTAGATTTGTCAAGTACTTCAATTATGATTTCAACAGCCACCAAGAAAGAATTAATATATTCACCCATTCTCAAATTATTTGTATTGATTACTAAAAATAGTTATCTCAAATTATTTATTATTTTAAAACATTAAAATATAATAAATTATTTTTTTTCTATTTTACCTTTTGGTAGATTTTTATCATTAATGAAGAAGACATATAGATAAAGTAAATATTTAATGAATAGAAAGTATAAGTTAGATATAAATAAGGGTAAAGTATGTCAAATACCTCACTTAATTAATAGTTTTAAGAGGCGGATAAAATAAAAAATATAAATAATTTGAGACCGATGAAGTAAAAGCTAAACAAACATCATCATCCCTAGCACCAATAAAGCCAATGTGCTTATACATATATACACAAACATTTTTCTAATTTTGCTCTTGTTGTCTGATATGAACTTAAAAATGGTTAGCAATTGGAAGAAATGACCTTAAATTTTTGAAAATCCGCGAGTTGAAATACAGAAGATAGAGTTTCAGTTCATAGCCATGGAAGATGCCATGAAGTTCGTCAAAATTCAACAAAACGACCAAGAAAACAACGAATCATCGATATTGATACCCGGTTTACCAAATCACCTAGCTCATCTTTGTCTTTCCACTCTTCACCCTTCACTTCTTTATGGCGTTTCCAAATCATGGCGACGCCTAATTTACACCTCATCTTTTCCTCATTTTTACTCTCTTTATGTTGTATGCTCTCGAAGTACTACTACTTCGAGAGCATATAACAACAGTACTAGTACTGACAATAAGCAGTACGGTGCAAGAACCGATGAACAACAAAATTCCGTGGAGTTCTTCTTCTTAGATCCAATTTCTTCTAAGTGGAGTCCTTTACCAAATCCGCCTTCAGATCCACCAATTCGCGTACTACGCCATCATCCATCTTTTATATCAAGGAGCCTTTCGATTCAATCATTAACCGTCTCCGAACGTATGGTTCTTATTGCTGCCACGACTCATAAATTTCTTCCGGCCCTTGAACGTCCGTTAGGATTCAATCCATTATGTAACGAATGGTTTTTTGGCCCTCCGTTGCCTACGCCACGGCGATGGTGCGGTACAAGCTCTGTAAATGGAAATGTGTATGTAGCAAGTGGTATTGGCTCAGGATATCATGGAGATGTAGCAAGATCCTTAGAGAAATGGGATGTGAAGGAGAAGGCTTGTGAATGGAAATGGGAGAAATTGGCAGGGTTAAAAGATGGAAGATTTAGTAGAGAAGCTGTTGATGCTATTGGCTATAGAGGGAAACTGTGCATGGTATGTAATGTTTAAACTACTCTCTCCCTATCAAAAAGAATGTTTACGGCCTTTAAGAAAATGTTAATTCCTAGATAAAAAGAGGTAATGTGATTAAAATGTTCTTAATTAAATAGGTATTGGAATTTAATCGCACTTAAAATTTATCAATGAAAGATGGAATAATTTCCCTTAGGGATTCCTTTCATTATTCACAATATATATAGCTGTACAAGGTTGATTCCTAATATGGTACGAATCCTAACTTACCTTACAAAGGTTGATTCCTAATACAGTTAGAATCCTAAGTTACCTTAATTATACATCTACCATTATTACAAAATATACGGAGAATATTCGAGAATATTCGCTAATACTCCCCCTCAGACGGAGCGGGAGGAGGCCGAAATGCTAGGCTGGATCGGAAGTCGGTGAAGAGCTGTCGCGGTAGTCCCTTTGTGAAAATGTCTGCATACTGATAAGAGGAAGGCACATGTAAAATTTTGACCTGACCACGGGCAACCTTCTCTCGCACAAAGTGGATATCCATCTCAATATGTTTAGTCCGCTGATGTTGGACTGGATTATGAGACATATAGATAGCAGTTATGTTGTCACAATAGACTATAGACGCCTTGCGCAATGGACACTGGAGCTCCAAAAGAAGATTTCGGAGCCAACAGATCTCAGCGACAACATTAGCAACTCCACGATATTCTGCTTCAGCACTCGAACGGGATAGCGTGGCTCGCGCTGGCGGACCATGAGATAAGATTATCCCCTAGAAATACACAGTACCCTGAGGTGGAGCGACGTGTGTCGGGGCATCCTACCCAATCTGCATCCGTGTAGGCTAGCAACTTGGTTGGGGCAGAGGTGTATAGATATAAACCAAAGTCTAGTGTGCCCTTAACATATCTGATAATACGTTTGAGGGCGGCAAAATGGGACTCTCGGGGTCGTGCATGAACAGACACACCGCCGAACGGCATATGCAATATCGGCCTAGTGAATGTAAGATCTTCGAAGAGCACCGCTAGACTCCGATATAGAGTGGGATCGAAAGCGGCGCACCGTCATTAGCACTAAGCTTGGATTTTGAGTCCACCGGAGTTGGCATAATTTTACAATTTGCCATCTTGGCCCCGTACACTATCTCTTCGCATACTTACGCCGACACACGGGAATATAGTGGGCTGAGATCTTGTCACCGATATACCCAAAAAATAACTTAGCTTGCCCAAGTCGGTCATAGCAAATTCGGTTTTGAGTAGAGCAATGATTTCATTCTTCAACCCGTCGATGAGGCGGTAAGAACAATGTCATCGACATATAATAGCAAATATGCGAGTCTTGCTACCTCGGTGAAGCGTGAAGAGAGATGTATCACACTGCTACATACAAAACCAATCTGAGAAGATACCGGCGAACCGATCATACCAAGCGCGGGGTGCTGTTTCAATCCATACAATGATTTCCGAGACGACACACAAACCGCGTGAGTCTTGCCGGATGAACAAAGCCAAGAGGTGATGCATGTACACGATCTCTTTCAAATCCCCATGAAGAAACGCATTCTTGACATCAAGCCGATGAATCGGCCAATGCATGCCCATAGCAATACCGAGAATAGTCGAATAGTGGCCGGTTTAACAACCGGACCGAATGTCTCACCACAATCAATACCCTCCCGCCGATTAGTGCCATTGGCAACTAGTCTTGCCTTATACCTCTCTAAGTCACCACCGTCTTTGAACTTGTGACGAAATAGCCACATACACCGGATAACATTCACACCAAATTTGGTCTAGGTACCAAATCCCAAGTGTTCGCTTGGTTAAAGCGTTAAATTCCTTGCACATGGCCGCATTCCAATTTGGGTCTAGTTTTGCTAGTTTTGGATTTTTTGGAATGGGTGATAAGGTTTGTGTGGAGAGATTGAATTGAACCTTGGGTTTGAAGATCTCGTGTTGTGCACGAGTCTCCATGCAATGTGAGGGCGGTGGTGGTGGGTCGGGCCGTGAGGTTGCCGGTCCACCGGTTCGGACCGGTGGGCGCAGTGTCGCCGGTGGCGCAGTGACTCGACCGGGGGTTTGTAGGGGGGTGAGCAGGGAGGCTGGTGGGGTGGTGCGGACAGTGGGACCGTCGAACGGTGGCCGCCGTTGGTATAGATTTTGGATGACCGGGGACAGACTTGGTTCATCGAGAAAGATGTAATCGGTGGTCCGAAATTTACGGAGATTTGAAAAAGGAAAAGGTTGTCTCGTCAAAGGTGACGTGACGGGAGACGATGATTTTGCGAGTAGCAATGTCATAGCACAAGTAGCCCCGATGATTAGGAGATAGACCAAGGAAGACACATGGAAGAGTGCGAGGGGCAAGTTTGTGGGGTGTGCGTGGAGGCTATGTTGGGGTAGCATAAGCATCCAAAAATACGTAGGTGATCATTGGTCGCCTACGGTATAAGATTTCGTAGGAGTTTTGTTTTGGAGTGTGCTAGTTGGTAAAATATTTAGAAGGGATTCTACCATTTTGACAAAGATAGACCCAAAAAGGCGGTGGTAGGCGGGCATGAAATGAAGTGTGCGGACCATGTTATTGATGGTACGTATAATTCTTTCAGCCTTTCCATTTTGGGAAGAAGTATAGGGACAAGAAAAATGGAAAACCATGCCTTGTTTAGAACAGAAATTGTGAAATGCCGAGTTATTAAATTCACGTCCATTATCACATTGGAATGATTTAATAGGTTTTTCAAATTGTGTCTTAATGAATTTTTGAAACTCGAGGAATTTTGCAAAAACTTCAGATTTGAATTTCAGTGGGTAAATCCAGACAAAATGTGAAAAATCATCCAAGAATACTAGATAGAATTTATGACCCAAAGAGCTAGCAATCGGAGATGTCCACAAATCAAACATGAACAATATCAAATGGAGAAAAAGTAACACTTTGTTTGATGACATAAAGGGAAGACGAGTATGTTTGCCTAGTGGACAAGAAAAACAGTGTTGGGCAATTTTCCCATTATTACATTGAATACGCTTAGAAGTCCTAAGAAAAGTAAAACCGGGTCTCCGGGTGTCCGAGTCTGTTGTGCCAAGTTGAAGGAGAGATCGCCGCAAGGGATAGAGGTGCTTGCGGTCCGTCGGCGGAAGATTGAGTGAATGGGTAGAGATCTCCCACACTATTGTAGCGTGTAAGAATTTTCCCCGTATTGAGTTCCTTCAGAGAAAAGCCAAAAGGGTCAAATTCGAGACATACGTAATTATTGCTAGTGAATTTTCTAACAGAGATTAAGTTTTTAATGATGTTAGGTGTGTATAGGACGTGGTTTAGGGAGAAAGGTGAGTGTGGATGTTTGGTGTGTGTGTTACCGTAACCTTCAATTGGAATGCGATGACCATTGCCGACGGTAATAAATTGAGGACACTTTAGCCGACGTAGTTGAGATATGTTACCGACGACCGGGTGAGGTGAGATGTGGCTCCGTGTCCATGTACCAATTTTCGTCGGGCTGTTGAAGGTTCACGGTGGTGTATGCCCGGCCCAAATCGGTCGGGGCCAGCCGCTGCCGCGCAGTGCCGCTTGCAGTGCATCGCTGCACTCCGGATTGCGCAGTGGGCCGCCGTAGCCGCCGCCGCCGGACCGCCATCAGTGGGCTTTATTCGTCGGCCGGTGGGCTCGCTCGGTGGCCGGGGCATGGCCCAAGAGGCCGATCGACCAAGGCCGCCGGAACCGGGCCCCTACGGTCGGGTACGGGCATGCGGGCGAGGCCCGGTTCGGGCTGGTTGGGCCACCGCTTGCGCAGTGCTTGCCGTCTTTGTCCAATCCACTGGGTGTGTTGGCCCTTTCCGCGGCCCTTGCCTTTGTTGTTGCGTCCTCTACCGCCACGACCTCCGCCACTCTGCTGCTGGTCGCAGGTGTTGCCATCCCGTCAACGGCTAATGCCTTTTGATTATGTTCCTCTTGTTTAGCACGTCTAGTTTCTTCCAACAATAGTTGTGAACGTGCTTGTTGAAACTTGGGAGAGGGTCGGCTTGTTGAATCATTGTTGCGAGTGTGTCATATTCACCTTTTGGTAAACCCGCAACAAGTTGAAGCACCATCTTGGTTTCTGAAACAGAAGTCCCGACGTTGGATAGTTGATCGGTTATGAGTTTCAGTTGCTTACAATATTCGACATGTTGTTAAAATTCTCGAGGCGGGTATTATTGAATTGCTCTTCCAAAATATACGGCCCGAGTATTTTATTGTTCCTGAAAGATTTCTTCTAGCCGGACCCAAAGTTCACATGCCGTAGCACCTGTTTTCATGATAGTGCACAACAGGTCTTTGGAGATGGTGCCGTAGATCCATTGTTTGACGATGGCGTCAAGACGACGCGAGATTGAGTCTGTAACATCGGTGGGACGAGGAGCAGATTCGTCAATATGATCGAGCACGTTGTATGCACATGCATGAATGTAGAATAGTTCCATCCACATGGAATATTGACAGTCTTCTTGGTCAAGAATTATAGGGATAAAATTCTTAATGTTGTTAACGGCGAATGCCGGATGAAAAGAAGATACTGAACGTTGAGAGGGGTTGTCAATTGTGCCAGTGGATGAACCGGAATTTGGGGGGAAGACATGGTTGCCGCCTGCCGAGGGAAGGGAATTTTCTGGTTTGGCCGAGAAAGAGAGGAAGAAAGCAGGAAAAAAAAATCTGCGAAATCAGAAAAAAAATTGCTAATTTCGGCCAAGAATAAGGAAGAGGAGGGATTTAGGTTTTAGGCTCTGATACCATGAAAGATGGAATAATTTTCCTTAGGGATTCCTTTCATTATTCACAATATATATAGCTGTACAATGTTGATTCCTAATATGGTACGAATCCTAACTTACCTTACAAAGGTTGATTCCTAATACAGTTAGAATCCTAAGTTACCTTAATTATACATCTACCATTATTATAAAATATACGGAGAATATTCTGAGAATATTCGCTAATAATCAATTCTCTACCATCAACTAAACCAAACAGACTTTTAATTAAATGATGTCTCTGTTGTCTGTATAGTGTACACCCCCTCATATGTAGCGTGATTTTTTTATGGATCAAACACATACAGAGAAATATTTTTTAGCTTTTTGGGGTTACGCTAAAATTTGAATCTAGAACTTTTTTATCTACTTTGATAACATATTAAATTGTGCGATGATCACATTTACTATATTTTTTACTGTTTTAATTATGTCTTCAACAGGTAAATAACAAGGGACGTGCAGTAAAACAAGGTGCAGCTTACGACGTAACGCAAGATGAATGGGAAGAAATGCCAGAGGGAATGCTAAGAGGATGGAATGGGCCAGCAGCAGCAACAACAATAAATGATGAAAACGAAATGTACGTAGTGGACGAGACAAAGGGGTCATTGAGCAAGTACGTATCAGAAACTGATGAATGGGAAGAGTTGATTGAGTCTTGTGATATTTTGAAAGGTGCTGAGCAAATTACTGCTGGAAGAGGAAGAGTTTGTGTCATTTGTAGTGGTGGACGGAAAATTGCTGTGGTGGATGTTGCAACAACACCGGCTAATGTAATTCGAGTTTTGAGTACTCCGCCTGAGATGGATGCAATTGCTTTACATATATTACCAAGAATTAGTGTGCAAGATTGATATGTACATGGAATATTCAATGATCAAACTAAGGAAGAAACAAGTTTTCATTTGCTTAAGCTTCTTTTGACTCCCAAAATTACTCGCGCGATATCTAAGTTAATAAGAAATAATCTTTCCGTCTAAAAATAGTTGTCACGTTTCACTTTTCGAGGGTCAATTTGATTAATTCTTAAAATTAATTTAGATTATGTTAGTTCAATATTTTAAAATTAAAATTTTGATATTCAAAAACTATACAAAAATTATTATAAGTTACAACTGTTTACATGTCAATATGATAAAAAAATATCTTAAAATATTAATTAAAATCCATGTAATTTGACTCTCGAAAAGCAAAATGTAACAAGTATTTGGGACGAACGGGCGGATCGTAATATGTATCCCACTGAGATAGTTATATGCAAAGTTTTGGCACGAATACAATCACTAGAAAAAGAAAAAGGATTTTTAAATCATAAGCACCAAATAGTACGGTTTATTTTAAGTTATGTACCAAATAATGCTATTAAATGTAGTTACATGCAGTCATTATCTGATTGTATAATTTATATTTTCATCACCCGTTTGTACATAGATATTAAACTCTACAAACAAAAAATATTTCTTGAATCTACCACTGTACCCAAATTGGCGCAAAAACCTCCCATTTTCCTCGTACCCTTTTACTTGGAGACTTGTAGCACTTCCACTTACGTATTGGGTGTTTTATAGTCCTAAAATTGAGTCAAAATCAGGTCAAGAAATGAGCAAATAGCCTATTTCTTCCTTTAATATTCCTCAGTGTTTAAAACTTTAAATCAAGAAGTTGGCAAAATAGATAAGATCCTTTAGCTAGCCGAATTCAACAACAACAACAACGTACCCAGTGAAATCCACAACATTGGATCAGGGGAGGATAGATTGTACGCAGACCTTACCTCTATCTTGGTAGGTAGAACGACTGTTTCCGAGAGCCTCGGCTCAAGACATCCTTTAGCTAGCCGAATTCGAATCTTAAAATTTGAGAAAACTTTAACAAAAAATACAATGTTAATGTAAATTAATCGGATCAATCTTCCGAATATAACAACATATGTGACTATACCAAAAGGATAACTCTCATGAGTGTTTTTTTTGGTACATTAGAAAGGAAGAAACTCTTGAGTGTTCCCTGCACGTACCAAATCAAAACATTTGTTTTAAGAAAAAGTCTCAGAAACTTTACCACATTATTTCAGGAAAAGGCAAAATTTCCACGCAATAATCACATAATTCCAGTAGATATGAAAGGAATATGCACCAAGTGTAGTAGCTAGCGCACAATATATTTTTAAGAAAAAGGCGGAGTTTGTTATATTAGCACGTAAAGATCAACTATTACATTATTCATTTCATCATAAAGCATACTCAACAAACTTTAACCTCATGCTAAAAAAGTTTGTCACCTAGCTCGAGTTCCTGGAAAAGCTCTTATTGGCACCAACATTATTAAATTGTAATATTAAAGTGCACTAAGAAGATAATACTTTACAAAGGGTGTGTCCCTGGATCAACCAGGACCACCTAAAACGCTAAAAGTAAGCAATATGTCGTCATTCACAATTAAAAAGAAAACAAAGGCACAGCAAGTTATATATAGACATGTTAAGGAATTAATCAATGATATATATATATTCTATGTTATACCAAGATGTTAAAGAATTCAAAGTGTTTTTGTGTCTTTATCTGTGTGGGGTTTTTTTTTATCTAACTAACTATATGACACAAGTCTACATAAAGTGTAACATATATAACCTTATTTAACCGACCCTTGCTTTTGTCTCTTTCTTCTTTTTTCTTGAGTCTTTTTGAAAACATAGTTAAAGTTGATTTAAAGATCGAATTTAACTAATATACATTGATAATATAAGAATAGAATGTATATGCGCCCGTGTATTAACCTATTATTGCAGATACTATGTATTTAATTTTTAGGTTATTAATTTGTTTTTTATGAATAATTATTTATAATCATTTTAGGTGATTTTAGTGTAATTTTCTTATATCGTTCTGTGTATCGTCTCATTTTATTTATGTGAATGTGTTACTGTTTGGAGAGTCAAAAAAATTACTATTGTCTCTTCATTTTTTTTTTTTTATATTTTGATTCATTAGGTATACCGTCACACAACCTCTCTATAACAACATCCTGATAACAACACTTTATTTATAACCAGGGCCGGCTCTTGGGTAAGGCGGCCGAAGCGCTTGCTTTAGGCCCCAATATTTTTGGGGGCCATTTTGAAAATTTATGAACTAATTTTTTTAAATAAAAAACAAAAGAAAATTTTAAAAATAAACTCAAACAATTCAAAGCGCATGAACTATTTTTGATTTTTAATTTAGTGATAATAAATATATTTAGAAAATTCGAATTTTAAAAAAGATCGCTTTAGCCTCTAAAGAATGTCTCGGATATTGATAATTTAGACTTATTTTTGAAGTAAAAGTGTTAAAGGAAAATAGTACAAGTAGAAGATAACATTTCAATTGATACACTCAATGATATAAGAAGACTTGAGACTTCTCCAAATGTTGTTATTGTTTATAGAATAATGTTATAAATTCTGTAAAAGTGACATTTACAAAAAAAGGTTTTCAAGCTAATTTGATAAAGAATTATAAAAAATAATTGATTATAAAAATAACATCAATAACTTTGCATTTTAAAAAGATAAAAATATATATTTCAAATATTTTTTAATTTTTTTTTATAAAAGGCCTCTCATCCACTTTAGGCCACAAACTTGGTTGAGCCGCCCATGCTTATATAAGACATATTTTTTGTGGAACTGATCTTTCATGTTATGTTATATTATATATTCTCTATAACAGTATTTAGTTATATATAGCAGTAAAAAAATATCAGAACAAACGACATCATTATAGAGACGTTTGAGTGATATGTTTACTAGTAATATTTTTCGTGTAGTTCTAAATTTTAAAAACTTCGTTTCAGATTTATCGTCAAAATTAGATATTTTAACACTTCAAACTCCTTTATATAAATTGAGACGGATGAAGTAAACTGTTAATAGATAAGATCAAAACAACCCCTATAGATCATGTAGAGAGGTCCCAAGATTAGCTTCCATCACTAGACCAATGGGGCCTAGCTTACTATTTCCTTAACTCAATAGGCCTAGCCTAATTAACATGATGAGCACACAGGCAGTGAAAGGGTCCTAGTGAAAGTAAATTTATGTCTTAGAGACAATCTATAATAGGATAAATGTACTTTATACCCTTTCGTATTATTATTAATAGAGATTAATATTTTGACATTTACAATTATTGAATTATTAATTGATTATTTATAATATTATATAATATGCATCCCTGGAGGTTACGTTGTTATTGATAATGTGAGATATTAATATTATAATGTAACTCTTAAAATAGCCTCGACTAATGATCATCGAGAATGGGATATCGATGATATGTGATAAGTCGACATGTGGTCTGCATCACATCCTTAGAAGATGTAGTATGTCTCACCTGCTACGAGTAATGGCTACTCGTGATGGACACATAGATACATTGAAAGTATTGGTATACCCTGCTGATATACTATTTGTTATACTTGTCTAAAGTATGATCAGCGTGTGGGAGATAGAAGTCCTTAGACTTGAGGTCAATACGCACCTTGTCTACAAAGGAATGTACTTTGATCCTGTCCTAAGCTCAAATGTCTTATAGGTTAAGATACGGCTTGTATTTGGTACATTACGATGTGGATTAAAGGTGGTAGTTAAGCCAAGATTAGGATTCATTCCTCGAATGTATATTCGATAGAACACTCAAATTCTCAGTGATATTAGGTTGACTAAGTCGTTGGTCAACGCAATTGACATATTTAGAATATGATCTAGTTGTCAACTAAAATAGATGAGATACAATGATTAAGCCATTTCGATAGACACTTGACAAATCCTAAGCTTGATCGGGTGTGTCGTGAATGAAAGGATTTTATCTTACCACATAGAGGTTAAGTTTACTGGATTCGTGTAAACGTACTTCACATATTGAGTTCGTCTTGCGGCGTCGTCTAGGAGTTCCGCATAGACCTTAATTTGATTAATGTCGATATGTGAATGCATGTATGGTCACACTATGTCGATTGTCTTTTCGATCTAAGGATGTATTGAGAGAGTATTAAATATTTGATTTAGAATCAAGATATTTGAATGAATAATGATTGTTTTAATTAAGTCAAAATTGGATTTTGAATTTAATTAAGAATGTGCGAAAAATAAATTGAGACGGGGTAGGGCCACGTCAAGTGTCGCGGCGCCCACACCATAGAGTCGCAGCGCTAATGACCTAATATGTCTCGATTTATGGGTCAGGCCCAAAGTCAAACCCTAATCTGGTTTGACCTAATTTTCACCTATAAATACATACATTCATTTCATTATTCAACATACTTAATTTTCATATTATCATTCTAAGTCTTAGAGACTTAGAATCAAAACACTCTCTCGAACCTCTGCCGGATTTCCTAGCTTTCCAAAGGAGAAATACATTGAAGCTTGGAGCTTGCAATCAAAAGGGCTTTCGCGTGTGAACCCACAGTTGATAAAGATTCCAGATAATACAACATGTAAGTGTTCATGTTTTATGTTACAGGCTTTCGATTGTCATATAACCATAACAGAAGTAATTGTTGGGGTAAGTAAGAACAAAATTTTAAACTTCCGTTGTGCCTTACTTATGTGTTTTGAACCCAACAAAACCCTACACACAGATCATATATAGGATTTACATTCATTAATATATAGAACTTTAATCCAATAATTTTCATGCATATACTATGTATATACTTTATTTTAGAACTTATATCCGGCAGAAATGAAGATGAAGTAGTTCCATTATGAAACCCAACTATCTAGCTCCCCATTTAATTATTCCCAAGTTAGCTTTCAAGTTATAAAGGAGGTCCGGCTCCCATTTTGACAAGTATACTTTTTACTGTAAGCGGATATGAAGTGGATTTTGTGAATTTATCTGAACTCAATGCTTTCAACACATACAAAAACTAGATTTATATATTTTGTGATGCCTATGATGGAAGGGCGCAAGCCGATGAGGGTAGATCACAGAAAAGGTTAACAAACTTGTGAAAAATGAGTACACATGTCAAACATAGAATTTGGAGAGAAACTGAAGAGTTTTACGGGACATAACACAAATTTGCATATTTTTGGACTCAATAATGACGTAGCCTAAAAGACAAATTTGTATAGCATGTTGAAGGATTGTGAGGCATTTAAAATATATTGATAAGATCACAATTATTCTAGCCCTACTTACTTTAAATCTTGCTTTCACCTTTGAGTAAAAGTAACATCTTGAGAATCTGCAAAATAATGTACATTATCTTGTGTCACGACTTTGAATTGAAAAGAATAAAGCAGCACAAGTCCCGGGCATAGCTGAATAGTAAAGAAGGAAAATTTAAAATTCAGTTGGAGGTATGCAGCGTGGGTTCGATTCCTGTTGGAAGTAATTTGTTCTCTTCTGGGTGGGACCTTATAGGTGATATCAATTGCTCTGTTATCAAACCTTGGTCATTTAAGCAGATCCCGTGATTTACTGATAGTAGTGCTAAGGAACCGAGACTACTATCTTTAAAAATAATCTAACATAAGCCGAGAAGCTGTATATAAAAAATAAATAAAATAAAGCATCACAAAGTTACCTAACAAATGGCAAGAAGATAACTGACATTGGCAATATAACAAAAAAGTAGTTGTAAAGCCTATAGCCTAAAAGCCAAAACTTCATTCCTTGTGATACACTTTAACGCAAACTTTTCCTGTATCAACTACTCCATCATATTATTTAAGTTATTTATTTTCCCTCATTAACCACTCCCACACAATTTTTATTATTGATACCTGGACACACACCCCCCCCCCCCCCGTTAAAAAAAAAGTTACTATCAATTAAACTCCATCCAACTTTTTAATCTGCGTCTTTATTCACATAAATGCAAACACTAAAGGTCACTGAAGCCACATGCAAATGCATTCCCTTTGTTGGAGGTTTAGCAATAATTGAAATAATCTACTAGTAAATATATATATATATATATATATATATATATATATATATATATATATATATATATCCAAATTTAAATTAGTCTTTGTTCACGTAAATGCAGACAGTAATCAACATGGAAAGGCATCCCTTTCTTGGAATTTTTAGCAATTGAAATGGTCTAAATTCATACTATTTATTTTTGTTGTTCTAGAAAAGACCATAGCAAATGTAGTTCACATGGTCAAAGAAAATTAAATTATAGTGAGAAACTGGATATTCAGTCAGCCAAATTGGAGAAACATAATATTTAATTTGTCATGAACAAGAAAGTTGTACTCATCTTTGAATCATCAAACAGTTCCAGCAAAATCAAGGCGCTGTCATAATTTTGATCATTAAAGGGATGAAATTCAGATCGGATTGTGCAGAATTTAGACGAATCAAAATCAGAGGAGATAATAAACTTCGATTGAGATGGTGGGTCAATATGGACTAAATAATGACTCATAAATCGTAACTCAACATGTTTAACTCTTACCATGTTTAACTTTTGATAGAATATACATCATTTATTTTTTTGATATTATTAGTGATCTTGTATATCTGTAATTATGATAGTAATATTTTGTATTAAGAAAATATATATTTGATTTCCGTAATTATATGTTAGGTTTACTATTGTATATCATGTATATAAATCAATTACATTAATGAAAATAATCAAGGGATTATTCCCTTCATGATATCAGTAGTCTAGGGAAATTGTTTTCCTTCTCCACTGGTCTTCCGCCACCCTAACACTCTCGACCGTCCCTTCTTTTTCTTTTCTTTTTTTTCGATCCAAACCTAATTTTTCTTTCGTTCCTTAATCATGTCTAACACAAAGAATACATTTCATCCTGCCCTTGCAGTCTCCAACATCAAGAACAACATCCCTATTGTTCTTGAAATGGAGAACGTCAAATACGCAATATGGGCGGAACTTTTTAAAATTCACGCAAGGTCTTATAGAGTCCTCCATCACATCGTCAAACCGGAAAAATGCAAGGAAAAAATGTCTTCCACCGATGATGAAATAGAGTTGTGGGCAACTCTTGATGCTACGGTCCTCCAATGGATTTATTCCACCATATCTACGGACCTCTTACAGACAATTATCGAATCCGACGCCACGGCAATGGAAGCTTGGAATAGGTTGCGTGATATATTTTAAGCTAACAAAAATTCTCGTGTCGTAACCCTTGAGCAGGAATTCTCTCACATAAATATGGAGGATTTTTCGAATGCCTCAGCCTATTGTCAAAGACTCAAGGAGTTGTCGGATCAACTCAAGAACGTCGGCGCGCCGGTCACAAATGATCGTCTCGTTCTTCAGATGGTTGCAGGCCTCTCCGAGGCGTATAATGGGGTTGGAACTCTTCTTCGCCAAAGCAATCCTCTCCCACCGTTCTACCAAATACATTCCATGCTCACCTTAGAAAAAAACAGGGTTGGCTAAAAAGACTGCAACTGGAGCCAATTCCGCCATGATGGTGGCCACGTCCCGCGAAACCGAGGACTCTCAATCATTCTCCAAAAATTATGGTAAAACCGTAACAACGGGGGTGGCAAAAAGGGTAAAAATTGTGAAAAAACCGCGGTGGCGGCAAGGGTGGTGGCCGCGGCGGCAACAGTGGCGGACGTGGAGGCGGCAGTGACGGCCAGCACGGGGCCGGACCTGCTCCCCTGACAACAGGCTTGGGCAGTGGTCATGGGCGGCCAGTGGGCAGTGGCCCATGCCGCCCTGGCCCGTTCCCATCACCAAACTAGGCCAGGCCCAGTGGACAGCAGCAAGGCCAGACTGGGCCTCAAAATAACTCGGCCTGGCAGCAACCTGGCCTGCTTGGGCCTTGATTACTACTAAATCAAGGGATTATTCTCTTTGAACTTTTTTATTGGTATTTTTAAATAATTTATTTTGTTCTCAAACATAACTAATAAAAAATCTTTATTATAACCATATAATATGACATAACATCTATTTTTTTATTTTAATATTTTAATAAGATTTTTGATGAATTAATTTAAACTACATATAAATTGAGCAAATCATATTTTTATGAACTAATTTTAACACCTTAAACTGACACTTATTAGGTAAAAATGTTCTTAAATGGATAAGGCCCCTTTCAAAAGTTTCATCATGTGTGATACATCATTTTTTTTGCGCGAATTTCCCTTCAAAGGCACTGGTGTTTAATCCCCCCCCCCCCCTCAAATTGTAGATCTTTAACTTTTGCCCTTCATTTTAAAAAGTGATCGAAAATATTTCGAGGTTTCGGTTTCGAACCTAGCTCAGTCAAAAATTAAAAAAAATCGTAAGGTAAAGTTTGAATTTCGCAAGGCAGAATTTACCTATAAATTCTACCTTATAAGATAGAATTAGTCTTATATCTGAAAGCAAACTCTGCCTTGCGATTTATTTTTAATTTTGGACTGTTGAGGTTCGAATCCAAAACTCGTGAATTTTTAGGCGAAGGGCGAACATTAAAAAAATTCAATTTGATTAGCAAAAATTAAAGACCACTCGAAAATAAGGACATTCATGCTATACATTGCACTTGCACTCGAGAGGAGAAATGGATGAACTAAAAAAAAAAAAGGACCGGAACCTATCAGATTTAAGTGAGTAGACCTTAAATTATAAATGAATACGACCCAAACCAGATGTAAGAAATTAATTCGACTTTTCAAAGAATTAAAGAAGAATAGTTCTAGAACAAATATCGAAATAACACAAGAATAAGAAGGTGGTTGCAGAGATAACAGAGAGTGATTGATTCACTTCATCAAAACTGGAATAATGGAAATTACATTTGTTCTAACAATCAAATCAACTTAATTAACGCACTAACTGGTGAACTTACCGTCTCAATCAATATCTACTCCCCATTGCTCACTAATATTTGTAAAAGTTGGATGGATGACAAGCTTTCGATCTGCTATGATTTTTTAGCCTCATTTGAAAATTAATAGGAAATAACTATATTTTCATGCGGAAATAAAATTCGGATAAAAATGACTGCTTAAAATACGGAAGAACTTATAAATTGATCGAACCTCATCGCTCCTTGATTTTAAACTTACAAAGGTAACACATAAAACTTTTCTTGATTTTGAAACTCTAGCAAATTTTTTAACCTTATTAATCATTCCTTAATTTTGAACTTTAAAAGGTTTAAACCCCCATGAATTCTTCATCAGTGAAAATTCATCAAAATTTTAAACCCCATGAATCGTTTCTTGATTTTGAACTTGTTGATGTTGGGTTTGGTGTTGTGACATTTTAACCAACATATCTTTTTAAGGACTTATTTGAATGTATACAATGTTGGAATAAATGACACAACATTCGGACCAACATCTTCTAGGAAAAAAAAACAGTTCTGCCTTACTTCACAGAATGAAGTAATATTTGTGGAAATATAGAACGAAGTAAAAGTGACTTAGCAAGGTAAATAAGAGCTGATGAAAAACGTGGGAAGAACAAGTCAAGGTTGTTGCTATGCGTGAGGAACAAGACCAAGAAGTTAGAGGATTTTGCTTCATGATCTTCTCCAACAAACACACCAGCTGCCCACATTTTCCTCAACCTTCACAACGGATCGATGAGCTGTTCAAGGGAGACTATCTACTATAAATAGAGAAGCTACTGCAGTGAATCAATATCCAGAAACAGATTGCAAAAATATCAAGAGAGCTCTCGAGAATTCATCTCAGAAAACTGGATCACAATTGTTGTATGAGCGTGTCGACAACATTCTGTCCAATATTACAATTGCAGTTTAGATTCTAGATTAGCTTTGTATTTAACAATTGTAATGAGAAGTTGTCTATGTCTATCTAGGTAGATTTTTCAGACAGAAGTCATCTGCGACTTCAACATTTAATTTCTTTCCATTTTATCTTGTAAAATTATAAAGAAAAGAATTTGTAATTTGTATATAATAAATATATACAATACTTTCGGTCATTGACCGTCATTATATAACCTATGTAAATTTTAAACATTGTGTTCTTTAAATTTCCGTTACATTGCTCTTTAAAGTTTTATGTTTTTACTAAAGTGTTATCACTGGTGTCGGATGACATTATCGCCGACATTCGAAAACTGAATTGGCATTCGAGTTAGTTTATTTTCAGTTTGTTTTTATTGTTTCATAGCATACCCAGACCTAACAAGTGGTATCATAGCCAACACTTAACACAATAAGTGTTTTGTCATGTTATTTAAAGTTATGGATCCGGCAAATCCAACGATTGGTAGGCTTTCCATTTTAGATGGTTCAAACTATGCCTATTGGAAGATCCGCATATGTTCTCATATCAAATTAATTAATGTTAGAGCATGGAGATCTATAACCAATGAATATGTTGTTCCTATGTTGCCACCGGATGAGGAACGTGACATTCTTGTTAAACCTGAATCTGAATGAACTGCAGAAGAAACCAATAATGCAAGCTTCAACGAGAAAGCCTTACATGCAATTTTTGGATGAGTTAATCTTTACATGTTCAAACTCATACAAAACTGCTCTACGGCTAAAGACGCATGAGATACTTTACAAACTCATTGTGAAGGTAACTCAAGTGTTCGTCGGACGAAGCTACACATGCTCATGAGTAGATATGAATGTTTAAGAATTGAAGAAACAGAGGATATCAAATCCTATTTTGAAAAGTTGATTGACATCTCTAATGAATGTCAAGTGATTGGTGCTCCTTTAACCAACACTCAACTTGTGAAAAAGGCACTCTGTTCACTTCCTGAAAAGTTCAATATAAAGATCTGTGCGATTAAAGAAGCTTACAATCTTGCTACAATGGACCTTCATACCTTAATGAGCATTCTCAAAACCTATGAGATGATAATTGAGAATCAAAGGGAATTGTACAAGAACAATAATGTACCACTTCAAGTCCAATCCTTGGAGAATCAAATTGAAGAAGAGG
This sequence comes from Anisodus tanguticus, assembly GCA_034509755.1. Taxonomy (NCBI): domain Eukaryota; kingdom Viridiplantae; phylum Streptophyta; class Magnoliopsida; order Solanales; family Solanaceae; genus Anisodus; species Anisodus tanguticus. Next base: position 22,039,904 of record CM067539.1, on the reverse strand, counting down.
ATGAGAACCTTGAAGAAGTTAGTGACGGTGCTAATGTTGCCCTCCTCACTCGAAAATTCAATTCGGTGGTGAGGAAGTTCAACAATGACAGAAATAAGTTCAAATCCAAAGAACACCAAAACCAAGGCTTCAATCAAAAGTCCACCATATCCCTTCCAATTGTTCAAAGAAGAAATCAGCTGAATAGAACCAACTCAGATCGTTCCACATTTGATCCCAAACAACTTGAATTCGTGCAATGTCATGCATGCTCGGGCTGAGGTCATTATGCTAATGAATGTGCAAATACTCAGAGAAAATTTGATAATAGTCTATGGGTTTCTCTGAATGACGACGAAGGAGAAGAGGAAAGAGATTAAGAAGTCGAAACACAAGCAATGCTGGCTACTATTTTCAAACAGTCTTTATCGGATAATGTAAATGTCACCAACAGTGTTGTCTCAAATGTCACAACATTTGCCTCAACATCAGCAATGACATCTACATCCCCAGCAACATCCGAGAGGTACGAATTCTTTAACTATTCTTATGTTAATTGCTTTAGTGATTTTATTTCTACTAGTGAGACTGATTGTGAGAATCAAAGTGATTCCAAAGATGGTGTGATTAAGGAATTGCAAAATCTATGTAAAGACTTAATCATAGATTCCAAGCATCTTGACACAAATGTAAAATCTTTAACTCGTGAGAATGTAGATCTAAAAGGCATAATAACTCGACTAGAGGTTGCGCTTACCAAAAAGGACGTTGAATTTGGTAAGATCAGTGCAAAACTGGATTTAGCCGAAGCAACCTTCCGTAAGCTCAACATGGGAACTTCAAAATTGAATGAAATACTCAACTTTAGTAAACCTTCACATGCAGGAATTGTGTACAAAAACTCTCTCAAAACCATATGCTCAAATCTCTTTGATAAAAATGAGAAGATTTTCTTTGTAAAGGAAAAAGGAATAAATAATAGGTTCTCATATATGTCAAGGAATATAAAGTTTGTATGTCATCACTGTAACTCTCCTGGACACTTAAAACCATATTATTTCAAACTTCAAGATTCTGTGAGCAAAATGTTGCCTAAAAGGTTGTCCAACATTCGGATAACATTCGAAGCAACATTTCTGATCCGAAAGGTAAAAATATTTTAAGAGAGTTTGGGTTCCCAAAAAGGATGTAACTGCATTAAGAACTAACATTTCAGGTTCTTGGTACTTTGATAGTGGATATTCTCGCCACATGACAGGTACAAAGGAGTTTTTAAAGAACTATGAGTCATTCAATGGAGGTAATGTAACTTATCGAGGTGGCAGTAAAAGTAAAATAATTGGAAAAGGGATCTTGAATGTTCCTGGATTTCCAACACTAAGAAATGTCATACACGTTGAGGGCTTAATGGCAAATTTGATTAGTATAAGTCAACTGTGTGATGACAATCTTGATGTAAAGTTTAATAAGAATGCCTGTAAAGTTACGAATAGCTAACTTATGTGTCATGACATGTACAAGGACAGGTAACAATTGCTATTTTGTTGCAAGACAAGAAACATAGAATAATGTTAGGATCGATGACACAATAATGTGGCATCAAAAGTTGGGGCATGTCAACTACCGTAGTTTAGAGAGATTGATCTCATATGAAGCGGTAAGAGGCAGTGACAAACTGAGTCCTAAAGTTAAAACAATCTGTGAAGATTGTATGAGAGGTAAGCAAATCCGTGTTTTCCATAATGTTGTTCGTTATGATGGACAACATTCAAGTACGTCTCACTGTTTTCAATTATTGTACATGGATCTTATGGGTCCAATTGAGGTAGACAGTTTAGGAGGCATGAGGTATTCCTATGTGATTGTACATGATTTTTCTAGATATTCATGGATATATTTTTTGAAAGAAAAATCACAAACTTTTGACATGTTTAAAATCTTGCACTCTAGAATAAGGAATCTGTTTCATTCTCCTATTTTTCGGATCAGATCCGACCATGAAAAAGAATTTGAAAATAGTTCATTCACAAAATTTTGTGAGAAAAAAAAAGAATTTTCATGAGTTTTCTGCTCCCAAAACTCCTCAACAGAATGGGGTAGAAGAAAGGAAGAATAGAACATTGCAAGAAATGGCTAGAGCGATGCTTAGTTCTAAATATTTGTCAAGACGTTTATGGGTAGAAACCTTGAATACTACTAATCACATCGCTAATAGAGTTTATTTAAGGCCTAGAACAAAGATGACACCCTATGAGATTATAAATGGAAAGAAACCTAACTTGTGTTACTTTCGTATTTTTGGGTGTATTTGTTACATTTTAAATGATAGAGATCATTTGGCAAAGTTTGACTCTAAGAGTAACAAAGGATTTTTGTTGGCTATTCACAAAATAGCCATGCTTATCGAGTATACAATTTGAGATCCAAAACTATACAAGAGTCTGTAAATGCTATTTTTGATGATCTTTCTAATTTTACAGGAGATACAACTAAAAATAACGTTATAGTTTCAGTGGAAAATAAACATATTGCAGAAGAATCAGATGTTGCCCCAAATGCTGCCACACCTGAAGCAACACCTGAACCTGAAACAGAGATCCCAAAGGCTATGGATGAGGAGTCAAATGTCGAATTGCTAGATCAAGTTCGAAGGGACCCCTCATCAAGGATTAGGAAGAATCATCCAACGGGCCAAGTGATAGGGAGAGTTTTTAAGGAAATTAGAACAAGAGGAAAACAACCACTTAATTACAGAGATATGGTAAGGTATGTGTGTATGTCTACCATATACCAAGAGGTTAGTCTTTCTTGTTTTATATCTATTTTAGAACCTAAGAATGTTTCAGAAGCACTTAATGATAGCTTTTGGATTCAAGCAATGCAAGAAGAGCTTGAACAATTCTCTCGAAATGGAGTTTGGGACTTAGTTCCACGCCCATATGATACAAATGTAATTGGAACCAAGTGAATTTTTAAAAATAAGTCAGACAAATCGGGACTGTTATTAGAAACAAAGCTCGTCTAGTTTTTCAAGGCTATACGCAGGTTGAAGGAATCGATTATGACGAAACCTTCACACATGTAGCTAGAATTGAGTCAATTAGACTTCTACTTGCCATTGCATGCTGTCTAAAATTACACATCATATGGATGTAAAAGGTGCTTTCTTAAATGATTATCTTAATAAGGAAGTCTATGTTGAACAACCAAAAGGATTTGAAGATCTTCTCCATCCACACTATACTTACAAGCTCAAAAAGGCACTGTATGGATTGAAGTAAGCCCCTCGGGCATGGTATGGTCATCTAACTAACTTCCTTCTTGAATATGATTTTAACCGTGGTGAAGTTGATCGTACTTTATTCATTAAACGTCATGGTGTAGATATTATTATTGCTCAAATCTATGTAGATGACAGTCTTTGGTTCGACCTCACATTCTTATCTAAAGTCATTTGTTGAAGTTATGTCATCAATATTTGAGATGAGCATGATTGGGGAACTAACTTTTTTCTTAGACTTGCAGATTAAGCAAAGTGAAGATGAAATCTTCATCTCCGAGAGCAAATATGCCAAGAATCTAGTTAAGAGATTTGGGTTGGAAAATGCTAAACAAATGAAAACGCCAATGAGATCTTCACAGAAGGTATGTAAGGATAATATTGGTGAAAATATTGACCCAACCTTGTATCGATGTATGATAGGTAGTCTTCTATATCTTACTGCAAGTCGCCCAGATATTATATTTAGTGTTTGTGTATGTGCTCGATTCCAAGCCTGTCCCAAAATTTCCCACTTAAATGTCGTAAAACATATCATTAGATATGTTGCCGGCACAAGTGAGTTGAGAATTTGGTATTCCAAAGACATTAATCCTAATTTAATAGAGTATAGTGACTCAGATTGGGCTGGAGATGTGGATGATAGGAAGAGTACAAGTGGAGGATATTTTTATCTTGGCAATAACCTTGTTTCATGGTATAATCGTAAATAAAATTGTGTCTCACTTTCAACAGTTGAATCTGAATATGTAGCAGCTGGAAGTTGTTGCTCTCAATTAATATGGCTACGACACATGTTAGACGACTATGAGTTTACTAGTAACACCTTAGTTTTGTATTGTGATAATCTAAGTGCTATAAATATTTTCAAAAAAATCCAGTTCAACACTCACGTACAAAACATATTGATATTAGACATCACTTTTTAAGAGATTTAGTCGAGAAACGGCTAGTTCAAATTGAACATGTTGACACTCTTCATCAATTAGCTGACATTTTTACAAAAGATTTAGACCATGAGAGATTTTTTAGTTTGAAGAAATCTCTCATGGTCTTTGTAATCTCTAAAAAGGCATTTTTGGTGAATATCAGTTGAAACGTTCTCTAACATTCCGGGTGACATTTACCTATGGTATATCACTGACTGATTATTGTTGTTGTATGGTGCATAACTCTTTGGTCACACAAGCATGATTCATAAATAAGAATATGTTTACAATGAGATATCGTTCTCTCCGATGATATTATATATCATAAAAGGGGAGTATTAAAATAAGGCAAAGCCTTTGCAAATATTTGACAACTGTGCAAAATGGGCAAAGCCCTTGAAAAGATACCGTTCCTATACTATAGGACTATCGAGTGCTTCAAAAGAAATTTTGAGAATACCAAATAAGTATTCTTATTTTTGACACGAAAAACTCTTTTGTATATATTTTATGATTAGATCAAGGACACGATGTAAAAATATTTCAGTGATCAAAGTCATAAAATACGTATAAAGCGTGTCTTGATTTGTTGTCAAAACGAATAGTTCTTGTGGGATCAAAATACTTGTGTCGTCCAAAATGTTGCCAACATTGCTGTTGACATTTTCAGAACGCGATATCTGTTGGGATAATTGATTTAACTGATTTCAGAAAAATCAGTTTTTTTCTCCCTATTTTTGTGCCATGTTTTAATTGGAATTCAAACTTTAAAATGATAAGATTAAATTCCTAATATGATGTTTATTGTTTTATCCCAAAATTGTAGGTGTAAGTTATCGAATAAATATCAAACACCTAAAACTAAGGAGTTTTTATTACTTTGAAAGGTTTTCCAAGTGTATAAATATTCCTCTAATTTGTTTCTTTTTACCATTCTTGATTTTCCCTAAAACAATAAAGGGGGGGGAAGGGGGGAATCACATCACAAATCGGGCATAACATCACCTACATGATAGAATTCTCTCCATTTCAAACACATTCTTCTTGCTCAAACCCTAAAACCTCAAAACCCTCTCCTCAAAACTCACCAATGGAAACTTCCCCAATGTCAACACATATGTCTACCAACAACACCCCTATGAGTACAAGCCCTCATCAACAACCGAGCATATCTTCTTCTTCACATCTGCCTAAAAACAGGTGTACGGCTATAGTCCTTCGAGGTGATGAGGAACCTCTCGATATCCGCTACCTTGGGGATGACAATAATCCCATAAATGTTGATGCAACATCTAATTATTCCACCTTAGGTAAACGACCAAGTTCGTCCTCTTTCCCTACTCGTAGATCAAGTTGAGTGTTTGAGAGAACAGTCCAACAGGAGCCGAGCACCAAAAAGTCCAGGTTTGACACATCTATACCTACTTACCCAAGTAGTGACACTGATGAAGAACCATTCGTTGATGAAGTAATTAGGTTGTTTTATGCTAATTTGAATTATTCTATAGAAGATGCCTCCTCAAAGAAATTTGGGAAGGTATACCTCTATAACAAGATTTATCAGTTTACACCCTCAATTATAAATCAATGTTTGGGAATTGATCCTGAAGAAAGAAGTAGCACTACAGAAAGAGCAACAGAGAATAAGGATGAGATGATTGAATGCCTCACTGAAGGTATAATGAAAAAGTGGGTCCCTCGATGCCCTGCTTCAAAGCTAACTGCCTTATTCTCAACCCTTCATAAAATTGCCATCCACAATTGGCTCCCTTTATTGAATGAGTCAGTTGTGACAACTGATCAAGCCTCACTTTTGTTCAAAATTGGAAAAAGATTAAAAGTTGACTTAGGAAGAATGATATTTTATCAAGTGGCCGATCTGGCATAAAAAAAGTCGACTTATATCCTTTCATTTCCCCCTTTTATCTACCAAATCTTAACTACCCAAGGCTTTGAGCCTAAGAGAGAGGATATAATAGGGAAAGCTCCTGAGGTTTATTCAGTGAACAAAGCGATTTTAAAAAGCAAAGATAGAGTCATTGACCTTCCTTGGAAAAAATAAGCAGACAGTGAGAATGTTGTCAGGAATGTTACACATATTTAAGGCAACACTGGCTCTAGACAATCACCTCTGACAACAGACTGGTTAGTTGGTCAAGTATTCAAACTCAACCAACAAATATCAGAGGTTGATGTTTCCAGAGATGCATTGGTTCAAGCCAGAGACCAGTTCTTGCTTTTGATTTCTTCCCAAAAAGGGGGAGATGATTCTGTGCAGGGGGAGCAAAGGGCTGAAAGTTATGAATGCAATGTAGTTGCTGCTGAAGAAGTTGTTGCTGCTGTTGTGCAGAGAGAAGAAGATGTTGGGAGGAAAGTGTTGCTGAAGAGACTGAGACTCAGGGCTGAAGCAGAAGATGTTATACATAAGTAGAAAGCGACTAGAAGCTACTACTGCTGTATAATAATAAGCTAGGGGGAACAAGCTGATTTGCTATCTGATATGTTGAACAATATTTTTATTGACTGAATTGTGAATTGTTTGATTAAGTGTTGAGGATGTTTTCTGTGACAGTGGTTTAAACTAACATTTGGGTATTTCTTTGTATTTGTAAATTGGATGATCTGTGTATGTGCTAATATCGTCTACTAATCCTATGACTTGGTATACACCAGTATGCACATGTTTTGATTGTATATCATCACAGATTAAGGGGGAGCATAATTGTATTCATAGTTGTTGGACAACAACTATGACGTTGCCTTAAGTCATTTGCACAGGTTGTAATGGGTTTTGTGAAGAAAGGCAAAAAAGGGGAGATTGTTGGGTTTGGTGTTGTGACATTTTAACCAACATATCTTTTAAGGACTAATTTGAATGTATATAATGTTGGAACAAATGTCACAACATTCGGACCAACATCTTCTGGAAAAAAAATAGTTTTGCCTTACTTCACGGAGTGAAATAATATTTGTGGAAATATTACTACGAAGTAAAAGTGACTTGACAAGGTAAATAAGAGCTGATGAAAACGTGGGAAGAACAAGTCAATGTTGTTGCTATGCGTGAGGAACAAGACCAAGAAGTTAGAGGATTTTGCTCCATGATCTTCTCCAACAAACACACCAGCTGCCCACATTTTCCTCAACCTTCACAATGGATCGATAAGTTGTTCAAGGGAGACTCTCTACTATAAATAGAGAAGCTACTGCAGTGAATCAATATCCAGAAATAGATTGCAAAAATATCTAGAGAGCTCTCGAGAATTCATCTCAGAAAACTGGATCACAAGTGTTGCCTGAGCGTGTCGACAATATTTTATCCAACATTACAATTGTAGTTTAGGTTCTAGATTAGCTTTGTATTGAGCAATTGTAATGAGAAGTTGTCTATGTCTATCTAGGTAGATTTTTCAGGAAGAAGTCATCTGCGACTTCAACATTTAATTCCTTTCCATTTCATCTTGTAAAATTGTAAAGAAAGGAATTTGTAATTTTTGTATATAATAAATATATACAATACTTTCGGTCATTGACCGTCATAGGTTATATATATAATATATATAACCTATGTAAATTTTAAACATTGTGTTCTTTAAATTTCCGCTGCATTGCTCTTTAAAGATTTCTGTTTTTACTAAAGTGTTATCACTGGTGCCGGACGACATTATCGCCGACATTCGGAAACTGAATTGACATTCGAGTTAGTTTATTTTCAGTTTGTTTTTATTGTTCCATAGTATACCCGGATCTAACAGAACTTATAAAAAGTTTGAATATCGTAAATCCTTCCTTGCTTTTGAAACTATATCAAATTTTTGAAACCCCATGAATCATTTCCCTGATTTTGAACCCATGAAGCTTTCCTTAGTTTCACTTGTTAATTACCATTTTCTCGAATTGTTCCATATCTTAATTGAGGGTATTTTTATCCAAAAAACAATTCATATAAAAAAGAAAGGGCTAAATATGAATAGCTTTTAAAATAGTGGCTAATATTTGATTTCCGTTTTTTTTTTTTTTTTTTGCACGACAATGATTCTTCCCTAGGTAAAAGTGACTATTTACCTGTTTCACTCCTTATATTTTGCCAGTTGCCTTCAACTTTGGATCCCGAATAAAATCTTGGGGAAAGAACGTCTATGCCCCCTCAAACCAAATCAATTACCCGTCTATACCCCCATTACTTTTGTATCCCAAGAAAAAATTAAAACCATTTACCCGAGATGCCCCCCTCCCCCTCTCTCCCAATTATGATACCAACATGATATATAAATATACTGAGATGGTATCATGGAAGACTGCTTTAATCCTTCTCTTAGTCCTCCATGATACCATCATGGTATATATAAATATACCGAGATGGTATATCATAGATGATCATGTTTGTTTATTAAAAAATGACACATTTTTCTCGAAAAAAACTCTATGATATCATTGTCTTATATACATTATTGTGATGGTATCATGGAGGATTGCTTCAATCCTTCAATGAGACACTCATCAAGACCATAATACCATTGTGATATATAAATATACTGAGATGGTATCATGGAGGACTGTTTCAGTCCTTCTTTTAGTCCTCCATGATACTGTTAAGATATATAAATATACTGCGATGATATCATGGAGGAAGGGGTTTGGGCGAGGGGGTATTGTCGGGTAAATAGTTTTGGGCAAGGGGGGTACGACGGGTAATTAATTTAGAAGAGGCATGGGACGGGTAATTAATTTATTTTTGAGGGATATTTCAGTTAGTTTCCCTAAAATCTTCCATTTTAACTCCTGGCCCAAATACTTTTTCATCATCTAAGCCCAATAGAATAGTCAGAAATGGGCTTGTTCACAACATGCCACCATTCTGCCCAATGAAAGCCATTTGCACCAAATTTTTGATCACCCATACAATTACAATGTAACATTCCAAATGTCTGTTAACTCAGTTTTACCATCCTTTTTAGGATGATAAGCTTTAAACATGTGGAGTCTAACATGGGAAGCTACATTTTCACCATTTGCACAACTAACAAGTGTCACAAGCTCTTATGTGATTATATATTTGTCCTTCCAGAAATTAAGTACTTAGTTGTTTCAACCTCAACAAACACCTATATAGTAATTATAGAGGCGGACCCACGTACTATATTACGATGTTCGAGCACCCATTGACCCAAACATGAACTATATATATTTATATAGAAACTTTTAAAAAATGCATATATTAGTTGAGTAGCACCCATCAATTAAAAGTTGTGGTGTGTGCTTTGGTTGAGAGCCTGAATTGGAAGGGCGTGACAGGCTTAGAGGATGGATTCACATGTTACACAAAATTTAAGAGCTTTCTGTTTTCATTTTCTTTACTTTTCCTTCTTTTTCTCCCATACAACTTTGTTCGTTCTTTATTGGTTTTCCTCTTCTTTTTTTTTTTTTTTTTTGGCAATTAGAGATATTTTATTACCAAGGTAAATATTTACAAGCAAAACAAAACCTATAACAGAATGATCTCCATGCACTAAACCCACACCTATCTTCTACCATACTTGTGCATATTTCGACAAACTACACTAAGGATAACAATTTAACAACTCAAATCTCTAGCTAAATGCATAAAGCCAGAGCCCCGGATATGTATTTCCTGCACCAGTTGTTTGCTAACTTCTGCTTCTGTCCTCTTTTTTCCCTGGAATATCCTATGATTACTCTCTTGCCACAGCAGATATACACAACCAGCTAACACCATCCGATATAGTTGAGCATTTGTGATTCTACCAGCTGCGTATGTTTCTGCCCATTTTAGTTCTTCTGTCCAGTTCTTGGAAGCTCTCTGCATATTTAGCCATCTGAGTATCTTCTCCCATACCCTGCTTGAGAAGCTGCACCTAAAGAATAGGTGCGTTAAAAGTGAGTCTTTATTTTTAACGCACAAGATTGAAAATATATATCTCCACCAAATATCAATGCCTTTGACGGTCACTTTCGTTGTGATTTGAGCCGAATCTGAAATTTTCGATGAGCTCGGAGTCGACGTGTACGTGTCGGATGAATCAAATCTTCATTGAATTTTATTTTTCTATTAGATGGGGCTCGCACGTGTTCTGCAGTACCCCGTGAATACTCCTCCGGTCCCTTTTTCCTGGCTGGCACTTACTCACGTTAGAGTTTTGCGCTCCCTCAAAACGCCTGCACGCTTGCGAGTGTTCTCCCGGTCCTATAAGTTGAGCTTTTGAAAGGGATGCTTGCTGGAGCAGCTCAACTAGATGTAGGTTCAATTCCCGCTATGCCTCACCCTAGTAGATGTATGCGTTATTGGGCCAGCTAAGCTAAACTTGCTCTGATCTAGTCAAATAATAGTGCTCTGAAATGAACCCTTCAGTACTGCAACAATACGTAACTGATTTCTTTAATAGAAAACTCAAACTAGCAATTACAATGAAAATCTTAGCGATCAAACTACGACAATAGAAAAGATAACAGGGGAATTGTAACATAGAGTATGAGGGGGATGAGGAGATACAGATACTAAGAATGGGGATGAGGGGAAACTGACTTTTCTCAACAATATTCGCATAATCCCTTCTGTCTAATGTTGACACCTAAGTTTTACCCTCCAATAGTTAATTTAATTATTCAGAGTTCCTGAGTTATAAACGGAGTGAAATATGCATTTTATAAATCAAAAATAATTTTACAAAATTATTCCGGTAACATTTTTCCATGATATTTGGCAAAATATTATCGAATATATTATTATATAATATTAGCAAATTTTATATATTTTTAAGAAATATCTATCATTAGATAGGTTTAGGAAAACATGCTCTACTTCTTTGCCTTTAAAAATGGGAATTTGGTCATCTCTGTTTGGTTCTGCCTTGTTCATCTGGTATGCCTCGTTTGGACCTCTCTGTATTTGCCTTATTTTTGTATAACATGTAGTCTGCCATTTTTTTCGTTGTAACAACACGTACGATCGTTTCTAGCTAAAGACCCTTATTTGACTATTTTACCCTTTCCATGATCTTTATGTGGGGTAGTGATGAACGGAGAAAGGTGGCATGGATCTCGAGGTCCATTTATTTAGGGTTCGGACGAAAACCGAAAATCTAGAAACTTGGTTGGTTAGTTTTACTGAAGGTTTACTTTTGGCTAGATGGGTTCGTTTCCGGGGTTTCGTCGCTTCCGATAGTTCCGGAGGATCATTTATGACTTAGTCGAGTCACTGGTTCGCTTCCTGAGGCAATTGGATGTGTTTGTGGCTTTATTTGTGAAATTTGGTTATTTGGTTTTCTCGGACGATTCTTTAGAAAAGTATGCCTTAACTGGGGTATTTGTGAAATCCGAGGATACAATCGAGTTGGTAGCATTGTTTACCATAGACGAGCGTATTTGGTTTGTGTCTGAGGGGTCTCGGGAGAGTTTTGAGCATTCGTTGGAAGGTTTGGGTTGTTGTTGATGATCTAGTGTCTGGTGTCCGCTACGGCGGCACCAATGTTTGCTCCGACGTGTTCGCCTAGGTAAGAGATTGGCTCACCGAAGCGAAAGGTTGAGTATTGTCTGCCGCAGCAGGTCGAATCCGCTGTGGCAATGGGTGAGGAATTAAGTGACCTCACCCCAACGAGGGGTTTGTCTGCCAGAGCATGTCCGCTCCAGCGGAGACGATTCATCTAGGGCAGAAATATTGTTCAGGTGTCTTATAAATATTTTTAGATCAGATTTCTTTTCCCCAAATAACAAACCCTCGAAACCAGCGCCGCCTTAGAGGAATTTCAGAGCTTTAGGAGCATTTTTGGCCTTGAGGTAATAGACCCTTTCATTTTTATGGCTTAAGTGATGTTTATAAACTCTTTAATAGTGGTTTAGCATGATATTAAGTTGGGGGGAAAGACCTTCATGTGTTTATGAGAATAAGAGAGTTATATGGTTGTTTTTAATGGAGGTTCATGGATTAAAAAGTGATATTATTGTGAATTAGGATTGGGTGATGATAGATAATCATGTTTTTAAGCTTAATTTGATTATAGAAACTTATTTTCAAAAGGATAAAAGTCTAGGGTTTCAGGTTTCAAACAAGCTCCTACTAGTCATTTAACTCTCTAAAAGTTCATTGGTTACCTTTTAGACTCTTCCTAGAAACACACCGGAGATTATGGCTAACAGACACCCCCAAGTTCATTTTAAACCAACATATTCTATGACTTATCCACTTCACTTAATTAGGAAAACTTCCAAACTATCATGTTAACATTTTTTAGGGATGACAGTCTCAATACTGGTTTAAACAAGTTTTAACTAGCTTTTCAAATCTTATTCTTGGCCACACAGATCTCATAAACCATCAGAAGATCCCAAATAATAACCCACTGCACTCAATCTTGATTATTTTCATTGATTAAAAGACTATATATACAAGTTACATATTTCCATAATAGGAGAATCATATTCCTATTCTACTCCTAAAACCTTATTCTACTTGGATACTAACTATACAATTATGGTAATACAAATATTATGGTAAGTGTACAATACTAATTACACTACAACATTACATAAACTAATACTAAAATATTACACGGTACAAGGGCTGTAAATCCTTCATCGAGAGCCCCAATATACACAATATACACATGTTTATTGTGTGTATATTGTGTATATTTAACACACACCCGCAGTCATAGCGGGCGGTCTTTGAACGCTGAGACTGTCCCTAAAATCTTCAAAAAGAACCGAGGGAAGACCCTTTGTAAAGATGTCGATAATTTGATATCTTGACGGGACATGGCAGACGCGTACCTGACCACAAGCAACCTTTTCGCGGACAAAGTGAATGTCCATCTCGATATGCTTAGTGCGCTGGTGCTGAACCGGATTACCAGAAAGGTAGATGGCACTAACATTATCGCAATAAACCAAGGTTGCTTTCTGAATGGGACAATGAAGTTCCAAAAGCAAATTACGTAACCAACATGATTCCGAGACCACATTAGCTACCCCTCGATACTCGGCCTAGACACTAGATCGGGATAATGTCGACTGACGTTTTTCGGACCATGAGACCAGGTTATTGCCAAGAAATATACAATAGCCAGACGTAGACCGTCTGGTGTCCGGACAGCCACCCCAATCAGCATCCGTATATGAGATAAGTGTGGATGTCGAGGAGGGATATAAATGCAAACCATAGTCCAGCATCACTTGATTATACCGAATGATGCACTTGAGTGCATTCATGTGCTCAACTCGAGGATCATGCATAAACAAACACACATGCTGGACATCATACATAATATCTGGTCTTGTGAATGTAAGATACTGAAGGGTCCCTGCAAGACTGCGATAGCGGGTCGGATCCTCGTATGGTATGCCGGCCGTGGCACTAAGCTTGGGCTTAGTATCAATTGGAGTGGAAGTGGACTTACAGGATGACATCCCAGCCCTCTCAATGATCTCAGTTGCATACTTCCTTTGAGATAAGAACAACTCACCTGCATGACGAGTGACTGCAATCCCCAAAATATAGCTCAAGGGCCCCAAGTCTTTCATAGCAAACTCAGAGCTGATCATTGTTATGATCGACTGGCGTAAGGCATCGGAAGAGGCAGTCAAAATAATATCATCCACATATAACAAAATATAGGCCAATGACGAATCACGACGGTAGATGAACAAGGAATTATCCGACCTGCTGTGAGTGAACCCAATAGTCGAAACATAGTCTGCAAATCGCATATACCAGGCCCGTGGAGACTGCTTAAGCCCACATAAGGACTTCTTCAACAAACAGACATGATAAGGATGTGTGGGATCCCTAAATTCCAAAGGCTGATGCATATAGATTGTTTCCTTGAGATCACCATGTAGGAAAGCATTCTTTACATCTAACTGATGAATAGGCCATGCTTTTGAAAGAGCCAACCTAAGTACAGTGTGAATGGTAGCTGGCTTGACCACTGGACTAAATGTCTCACCACAATCTACCCCAACGTGCTGAGTCTTACCATCACCCACAAGCCGTGCCTTATGTCGGACAAATAAACCATCTGAATTTTCCTTATGCGCAAAAATCCACATAGACCTGATAATATTAATACCAGATGGACGGAGCACCAACTCCCACGTCTTATTATCAATAATAGCATTATATTCATCGGTCATAGCAATTTTCCAATTCGGGTCATTTAAGACAGACACAGGATTATGGGGTAAGGGTGATTTAGGGACATTAAAATGTAAATTAAAATGTCTTTTTGGTTTAAACATACCTCGTTGACTACGCGTGACCGGTCTATGACTCGAGGAAGAATTGGACGGATTTCGGGAATTTTCTAGGCTCGGGACGGACTGACCAACAGGCAGTGGGCCTACTGGCCCAACACGGTGAACAGGGATTGGACTAGTTGCGGGAGTGGGCTGGACTGGACTTGAAATAGGCCCAGCGATTATACTGGGTACTGTTGCGTGATGGGATAGTGGGGCCAGCGGGAAGTGGGCCCGCTGGAGAATTTTAGCTGTGGGAGATGTCCAAAAAATGCTGAATAATATACGGGGATATACTATCATCCAAAAATTATACGAACTAGGCACGGGAGTATTAATATAGCAAATGGAAATTGGGATTCATAAAAATTACATGGAGATTAATGATGATTTTATTAGAGGATAAATCAAAGCATTTGTAGTCACGATGATAAGATGAAAAAACCAAAAACACACACGGAGTAGACCGGGCCTGAAGTTTGTTAATTGTGGTGGACGGGAATAACGGATAACACAAACACCCAAAAATCCGAAGATGTGAATATGAAGGAATTTTATTATATAAAATTTGAAGGGGAAAGAATATGTCAAACCTTTGGAAGAAATTATGTAAGGAGATAGGTAGCCATTTGTAGAGCATGATGCCAAAAAGACTGGGGTACGGAAGCATGAATTAATAAAGTTCGGACAATGTTATTTATGGAACGAATTTTGCGTTCGGCTTTCCCATTTTGTGAAGACGTATGAGGACAAGAAAAATAAAAATTGATCTCATTATTAGCACAGACTTTCCGAAACATCCCATTGTCATATTCTTTGCCATTATCACACTGAATAATTTTTATTTCTCGATCGAATTGGGTTCTAATGAATGCTCTAAATTTTAAGAAGACGGAAAAAACTTGAGATTTTTTCGCTATCGAAAACGTCCATAAAAACTTAGAATAATCATCCAAAAAGAGAACATAATACCGATGACCCACAGAACTAAGAACATGAGACGTCCATAAGTTGCTATGAATAATATCAAATGACATTAAAGTATGAGAATTTGACTCTACAAATGGCAACTTAACAATTTTTCCTAAAGAACAAGACTGACAATTTGGAGTACTACACGTACCCTTACATGAAATAAAACTATTTTTATTTAATGACGACAAAATAGAGGATCCCGGATGACAAAGACGAACATGCCACAAGGAAGGAAAAATGGCTGCAAAGGCGGATGACAGGGCTTGACTCGATGGACCGGAACTGGGTGTGATAGGATAAAGATCTCCCCTACTATCACACCTCATGAGATGACTGCCCGTCTTGAAATCCTTCACAGAGAAACCAAATGGATCAAATTCAATAGAAACGGAATTGTCAGTAGTGAATTTACGGATAGAGACTAAGTTTTTAATCAATTTGGGGGCGTGTAGGGTGTTTTTCAAGATAAGAAGTGGATGAGGGGGAGACACCGTTTTTGCCACCGCTACCACCATTCTACCGGCTGCCGCCGTTGTTGCCGCCGCGATTTTTGCCATTATTTTTCTTATTTCCTCCCTTTTTGCCACTACCGTTGTTGCGATTTTGGCCGGAGTTGTTGGAACTGGTAGGATGAAAAGTGGATTCGGTCATCATGACTACGGGACTACCCCCGGTATCTGTCTTTTTCGCCATGCCTGCTTCTTCGAGTGTAAAAATAGAACGAGCCTGATAAAATTGCGGAAGCGGATTTCTTTGCCGAAGAAGCGTTCCAACACCATTATAGGCCTCGGAGAGGCCGGAAACCATTTGGAGGACCAAACGATCATTCGAAACTGCGCGCCAACGTTGCGAAGTTGGTCCGCCAATTCCTTCAATCTTTTGCAATAAGCCAAAACATTAGGGAAATCTTCCATGTTGACGTGGGAGAAATCCTGCTCAAGAGTAACGGCTCTAGAATTTTGATTATCTTGGAATATATCACGTAATCTATCGCAAGTAGCTTGTGCCGTAGCGTCAGACTCAATAATTGTTTGCAAAAGGTCGGTAGAAATTGTGGAATATATCCACTGGAGGACAGTGGCATCAAGAGTCGTCCATAATTTAGGATCATCCTCGCGTTTTGGCACCTCCGTATCCTCAGGAGTCGCGAGGATTATGTGATGGATGACTTGATGCGATCGTGCGTGAATTTTGAACAGTTCGGTCAACGTCGCATATTGGACGTTTTCTATTTCAAGAACAAGAGGGATGTTATTCTTGATGTTAGAAACTGTAAGGACAGGATGAAACGTGTTCCGGGATGTAGACATATTGATAGAAGAATATGCGATTGAGGGATTTGGGAGAAAAATTGGGAAGAGGAGGTACCGTCGGAATAACCAATCTGAGAACAAGTTGCGGAAAAAACTTGGTCTCGGTTTTGTTCACTGTTTGGTCGACGGCCAAGAGGAAGAAAATTGGGAGAGGATTTGAAGACCTAGACTTCTGATACCATGAAAGAAATAATTCCTTGATTATTTTCATTGATTAAAAGGCTATATATACAAGTTATATATTTCCATAATAAGAGAATCTTATTCCTATTCTACTCCTAAAACCTTATTCTACTTGGATACTAACTATACAATTATGGTAATACAAATATTATGGTAAGTGTACAATACTAATTACACTACAACATTACCTAAACTAATACTAAAATATTACACGGTACAAGGACTGGAAATCCTTCACCGAGAGCCCCAATATACACATGTATATTGTGTGTATATTGTGTATATTTAACATGACTTATATTCATACTAACATTTTTAGTCCATCTTTAAGCTCAAACTAATTTAAATGATCAGATATGCATGAATATTTTAGCAAGTCATCTAAACATGATTCCTAAACACTAATACACATCCTAAGACAGGTATCATAGCTTAACACAGCAACAAACAGCTTCAAATATTTCTATTATATTCTAAACAACCCATATACAGTAAAATGACTCTGAAATTAGCACATTAACACCATACTACCACTATATGCCTATTTTCACTATAACAAGTATATACACGGGTATTTTAAACTGTAGGAGGTTTGTTCTAAACAGCAGCATGCTAAATCAGTCATGTTTAGTTAAACAGGTTGGCTAAGCTATCCTAATACATTTCCTGTGCGGAATCGACAACCTCAATTCTATGCTTACTATCGAGAATCTCATTATCACCTTCACAAGAGCATAAGTGTTCATTACATGGGAAAGTATCAGTTGCTCTATCAAACATATAATCGAACACCTGATCGTCGGTAACAATGGAAGATTCCTCTACCATCTCCATTACTTCGACTCCATTTTCGTTTCCTACTTGATGGGGTTCCATGTCATCAAGAATGTCAATAGCATTATTAGTTCCATTAGAATCGTTATCCAAAGAATTTACATTGATAGATTGTTCTGTCAATTTATCAAACATCGTGCTCTTCGCTGAAGTGCCATCTATTAAACATTTCGTCTGTTAGCTCTATTGCAACAGATTCGATAGATGACACGCAAAAGCTAGTCATGGAATCCGAATCAATGAAAGCACCAATGAAGTGAATTCAATACTGCAACAATAGGTAACTGATTTCTTTAATAGAAAACTCAAACTAGGGAGCAAAATATTTCTTTTATCAAATGTAGAGGTGTTAGGCGTGTGAACTTCACTCTCCAACCAGTCCGTCAGACGTCTTAGAGACCTTGATCCCCAAGATGACATCTGCAATACTCATATCCTTCATGTCGAAATATTGTTTCAACATATTCTTAGTCTCTAGGATCAAACTAGGACTACTCCATGTGATCAACATGTCGTCTACGTAAAGACATATCATGACGAACGAGTCAGAATTACCTTTCATGTAGACACATTTGTCACACACATTAATGGAGAAACCCTTCGTTAGTAGAGTACTATCAAATTTTTCGTGTCATTGCTTCGGGGCCTGTTTCAGCCCGTACAGAGATTTGACAAGTCGACAGACTTTCTTCTCTTGCCCTGAAACCACATATCCCTTGGGTTGTTCCATATAAATTTCTTCTTTCAAATCACCATTTAGGAAGGTTGTTTTGACATCCATTTGATGTATCTCAAGGTCACGCAATGCTGCGATCGCAATGAATACTCGTATGGATGTCATTCTAGACACCGGGAGTACGTGTCAAAATAGTCAAGGCCTTCCTTTTGTCGATAGCCCTTGACTACCAACCTGACTTTGTACTTGTCTATATACCCATCTGCTTTATACTTCCGTTTGAGTATCCATTTACAACCCAACGGTTTGTTTCCCGGAGGAAGATCAACAAACTCCCAAGTATGATTTTGTAAGATGGAGTCTATTTCACTTTCAATAGCTTCTTTCCAGAGCGGTGCCTCTGGAGTTGACAACGCTTCAGCAATTGTCCTTGGTTTGTTATCAACCATATAAGCTACAAAGTCAAGACCGAATGTTTTATCCTTCCTGACCCTTTTACTTCATCTTAGTTCCATCTCTGGAGTCTCCAAGTTCTGAGAATCTGGAACACTAGATTCCGGATATTCAGCCACTTCGGAGTCCACTAGATCTGAACTATCTAGATCCGGGCAGTCAGCGACTCCTGGTTCCTGAGAGCTTTGTTCATAACTTCGTTTGCGAGAGGTTATGTCTCTTTCTTTTCTAAGAAAAGTATCCTCAAAAAATTGGGCATTCCTTGATTACATTATCGTACCCCTATGGATATCTGGTATATCTGACTTATGCACTAAGAAGCGATAAGCACTACTGTTATTTGCATATCCGATGAAAATACAATCTACAGTCTTAGGTCCAATCTTGACCTACTTTGTCTTAGGTACTTCAACCTTTGCAAACAACCCCACACCTTCAGATATTTGTAGGTGGGTTTCTTTCCATGTTTCACATGGAGGGTTATCCTTATCCTTATGCGGAGTTCTGTTGAGAATCGCATTAGCGGTAAGGATCGCATTACCCCACATATTTTGGGCGTACGGCTTTGCGCTTGGCTAACACTGTTAGACTTAGGTGAGTAAGGAGCAGTCGTTTGATGAACGATGATTCGCATTCTCCCCCTTTATCACTACGAATTCCTCAATCCGTAGGCTTAGTTGATTTTCAACTTCTGCTTTGTAGCGCTTATCTGCTTCAACAACTTCATCTTTGCTTTTCAACAAACAAAGGATGTAATACGTTGTACCATCGTCAATGAAGGTCACAAAGTACTTGTCTCCCCCTTCTATTTTGTACAAACTTCAAATCACCCACGTAGATGTGACTAAGTTCTAGAGGAGCAGTGCTTCTTTCGCTATTTCTTTGACGGAATAGAAAGGTGATTTTGCCTCTTCGCCCACTTCACATTCATTTTGAGGGTTTATATCGACAGAAGGCAACAATCTCAACTTAGTTAGCTTTTGAATGACTTTCTATTTAACGTGTCTTAATCTATGATGGCATAGATGCACGGATTACAAATATATCATTCATTTGGCTACAGACATACTGTACCATTCTTAGTTATTACAGACCTGTTGGACTAGTCTCAAACTAGCTTGACCAACAGCGTCCCTGAAACCAAGTGTGGGACATGTATCACCTCCTTTTAGAGTGATCACATTCCCTGAAGTCCTTTTGAGGACAACCTCTCCAACCCCTTTTACTTTAGAGGTGGTGTTGCTTCACATGAACAACATCTTACCCGTGGTTAGGGCGTAACCGGATCATATGTGATCTGGATACTCTAGTCCACTCTATTTGCTTTGGCAGACTGAGTGTCTAATTTCTTTTCTGCCTTTCTTTTGGCCTTCTGACCATTTAAGACCTGGAAACTTTGGCCCACTCCAATCGCCCATAGGCTTTGTACGACTGAGTGTCCAATACCATCCTATCAAATGAAGGATCTTTTGTCGGAACCGGTGACAGGTTTGTCTTTAGTCTTTTTCCCTTGTGATTGGTGCCCAGGGAAATTCCTGGCGCTTGCTTAGGATTTGTCCACAATTCTAATTAATTGTAACCAAAGGATAAATCTTTTAAGCCTTGTTTTCAAAAATCCAATCATTTTAAAAAGGGAAGTAAGTGAAATTAAATCTCTGATTTAAAGTCTAAGGAATGTAATAATTTTTTCCTCAGGAAACCACTTTCATATTCCTAGCCTTACTTTACATACTTTAATCAGACATCATTTAATCTCATTATTAACAAGGAAGAAAGTTAACTTACCCCAATTTCAGATTCTAGCCCACGTCAGTCACTTTGTTGGACTGAGTGTCCATTTCCTCCTTACCATAATTCGGATCCTTTGTCTGGGACAAATCTAGGTCTTCTGCTATAAGATAGAACAACATCTTCAGCCTTTTCCTCTTGTCCTAGTTGACATCTTCAACCTCTCGTAGGCGCTTGCTTCTATCATTCTTGGGAGCGGTGACACCATCGGCACCTTGACCGTCAACAACATGACCATCATAGGCGTTCTGAACCTCAACATCAGAACTACAGTCTAGTTTGTTGACACAAATAAAGTTACTGTCAACAGAACTGTCAATGGAACTGTCTTCAACCAGAAAACCACAACCATAACTAGATTTGGTCACACAACTGTTGACCGACATCTTTCAAACACTCCTTCAATCTTGTCTTAAAATTGTTGGAAAATAGTACGGGAATAGTAAATAACTATTACAGTGATCGAAATGATAGACTTCAAAGATTACTATAATGAGTTTTCAATATCTGTTAATCTTGGACTAGAATTCCAATTCTGGAGCTTGTATTCAGAAATACAAGAGCATGAATTGCTACAACTGTGGCTTGTATGTCCGCTTGAGAATCTAACTTGGTTAAAGTTCTTTGATAGCAAGATCTAACCTGAAACACTCAGCAATAAATTAGAGAATCACAACACCACCGGCTGAGTCGAGAGATGACTCGCTGTCTTTAAGACAAGATTGCCCCGTATATATCCGTTTACGTTGCTAGGCAATAGTTTCCCAAGATAAAACAGTTGCTAACACAATTAAGCAAAGGAAACTCAATTGTTTCTCTTGAAGAACTTTGAGTATTGAAAGGATGCTAAAGAGAAAGAAGGTTTTCACAATTTATGTTTTGTTTATCCTCCCAGTATGTTAACAATTGAGCCAAATGCCTCAATTTATAGTGTAAAAATTGTTTCTTCAAGTGCCAAGTAATGGCATTGAATCACCCATGTAATGGCAATGAATTTCCCAAGTAATGACACCCATTTATTAGCCCAAATAATGGCTGATTAATGCCGGAATGAATGCCATTGAGGGCAGACTAAAAGTCTCCAAAAAATAAGATTTTCGTTTAAGACTTTCTGCCAGGGAAGTGCCCCGGCGCCGCGGCCCTTTCCGACCCATTCCATATTTACACTATGCACATTTCTTCCTTCGTTTACCAACGTGGAACACTTGTCATTTGGCCAATGACCGTCTATCATTCTATGTCTCAAACACTTTACTTACGTACCAATCTCTTTCACTAATGAAATTTACGATCCTTGGTACAGCGTGTGCACGTGTGTGGAAAAAACGTTTTCCACGTGCGGGGCCCCAATTGTTCGAGTCATAAATAATGGGATAAACTTTATTCCACATTAATAAATTTTCAACACGTCTCAATGCACACAAATATATGATACATATTAGAATTAATTGATTTTAGTAATTGTCATATTTATGTGTGCATATCGCGTGCATCTTTTATTTATCATCATCAAAGCTTAGTTTACTTGAGATAATTAGCTATGCCAGAAATACAAAACAGTAATTTGGAGTAATTTTCGATCTTAAGAATACCATTAGCATCACGTCGGAAAGTTTTCTTGATAAATATTATATTTTCTTTTTGGTATGTACATCATAATCACTATACTAGCCCAAGTTAGGTTCGTTTGATGTCATGCACCTCCTTTTCACTGGGATCAAAGCAACACAGCGTCATGCGAAAGTTAATAACTGAAAACCTTTAACGACCATAAATCAGAAAACAAAGAAAGTATACTAAAGATGCATAATACTTTCATATGATTTGATCAATTGACATACATAAAAAAAACCTAAAAATTATTGAGAGAAAATCTCTCTATAAACAAAACTCTTTAACGACTACATTGTGGATGCTATTGTATTATTTATGAGAAGAAATGATCTCATATTTATAGAAGTCCAGAACTTTTCCTCAAAGAAAATGATAAATATAGTAGAATACTTCTATACAAAGAAAACTTGTTCCACCAAGAAAATATTTTTGAAATAAAACACAATTATGGTTAAACTCAACTAAAGTAGGAAATTCAGGGCAAACTTGATCAAATCTCCCCTTGACCTGGATTTTTTGGCAAAATAATCTTAATTTTTCTTCTTCACCTAATCTTTTTTCATTGTTGCTTGCCATGATTAAAAATAATGTTAAAAATATTACGGGTTAAAAATGATTTGAAAAATATTTTTAACATGACTGTTGAAAATTCATCTCCACCTGTAGTATTTCTGGATAAAATCTATATTATCGTGAAATTGATTGCAACTTGATTTGGACCCGAATTATCTTGTCTTCAATCTCGCCGAATCATTGGCTTAACCATTGACTCTTATACCACTTGTTGGGATCGAAATAATTGGACATCATGTGTAAGCTAACAATTGTAAACCTTGAATGACGATAAATCATAAACAAAAACAATTATACTAAATATGCATAAATTTTAATATGAT
This sequence comes from Anisodus tanguticus, assembly GCA_034509755.1. Lineage (NCBI taxonomy): Eukaryota > Viridiplantae > Streptophyta > Magnoliopsida > Solanales > Solanaceae > Anisodus > Anisodus tanguticus. Next base: position 22,016,733 of record CM067539.1, on the reverse strand, counting down.
TTTGATCAATTAACATACATATGATCAATAACCCGCCCATTTATAAACTCAATCAATTTTAATCCGTACAAATTCAACTCATTCCGTCCATTTGACCCCTCTATTTATACTCTTCTCACTGAGGTTCACTTTCATTATAAATAATAAATTAGCCCTAGGCCCCGCCTAGCGGATTTGATTAGAAAAAAAGGTTATTCCATGGGTGAATCAGAAAATTCCAATCCTTTGGAGAGGAAAAATGACACTACTCAAGAGTATCTGGGTCAATTTGATATTTGTCAAGAAAGAAGAAACTTGGAATTCTAAAGCATAGTGGAACAAGCTGTTAACCAAATAAACAAATCATTGAAATCACAGGTTTACAAGAAGAATTATTCATCTGGGCTATGGCTTACATAGGCAATAACCAAAAATTAATCCTACTAGTAATTTTTTCAGTAGTTTTACTCTCTTCTTCTCCTATAGTGCTTGCTAAGCGTCACCCAATCTCAGTAAGTTCAATTTTTTGGGGTATTGGTTTTAATTTAATCAATCATTTCCTTGTTATTCATGTTGCTTTTTTATCTTTTTTTGTTGTTCTTGAATACAAATAGGATGCAGAAATCAGAGAGAAGAAACTCCAATGTTATGCAGACATTGAGAGGTACTTTGAATTACTAAAACATATGTTAAATGTTGTGTATTGGGTTTAAGACCTAACAAGATTAAAACTTTTCTTAATTTATAATGGACCCAGAAAAAAGATTCTTTTTTTTTTTCACTAAAGAAACTGTTGATATTTTTCCTACATTTTTTATTTTGAAAGAGTTGTAACCTACAAAGATTTGAATTTTGTGTTATGGGTTTTGAGACCCAAAATCAAAGCTTTTTCTTAATTGGTAATGACCTAGAAATAAATTTTTTAATGAAAGGAACTGTTGAATTTATTGCTAATTTTTACTACTATAATTTGTCTTGAAAGAGGGCTAACTAAAAAATATATGAATTTTGTATATTTGAACTGAGACCCAAAAATTGCATTTCCTTATGGAATGTTAAATTTGCTAATTTTTTGTATATGTTTGTCTTGAAAAAGTGGGTTGTGGGGTGAGAAGTGCAAGGCTACAGCAGTAGACAAGGAGAATTGTGCTCTACAATGCTTGTCACCAGTTTGTTATGAGCGAGTTTATCAAAGCGATCCTGTAAGATTATTTAGTTTAATGTTTTTCCTGGCATGTTGAGATGTATATCTTTATGTTCATGATGCTGATTCATGTGTATTGGTGTGTTTTGAATTAGTTGGAGGAAGGGGAAAAAGATGCTGTAAGGAGTCAAGAATACAAGTACTGCATGCACAAGTAAGAAGTCTATAACTTTTTTTATCATATGAAATACTATATGGTTGCTATTGTGTTTCTTGATTTGATGGTTAATCTGAGAGTTATGAGTTGTCAAAGAAAGTAGAACTCCTTGATATTTTGCGTGTGAAACTCATCCCTATTGTTTTTTTACCTTCTGCCATCTCTCTCTCTTTTTTGGTTGTCATTTTTGGTGACGAATATGCGGTGTTGTCAAAAGTAACATTATATGCTTGCTGAGGAGGGTATAATCACAACTAGAACTTCTATTTACATATCAAATATCCATGGTCAACCATGAGGTTTGGCTTTTAGGCATTGCTGCCTCGGCAAATGACAGATTGAATGATGAGACTGGTTAAGACTTAAGAGTTGGCACTGGGAGCGTGGCTTAATTCTATTTAGTAAATTTCTGTTCAAAGTTTCCAGTTATTTGGTTCAGCTGAATTTTGTCCAGCATTAGGAAATTAGGATCATCTCTGGTTTGCATTATTTCTGATAGTGTTAGGTTGTAATTAATGTAATCCATCAGTTCTAAGAACTGTATAGCTCCCCCCCCCCCCCCCCCGCCCCATGATAAGCAGTAAAATGAACCATACAGAATCTGCCAACATTACTGAATGCTTAAACTGTGTGACATTTCTCCGGGGCTTTCAATGGGTATTGTCCAGGACTAAAACTGATATGGCTTCTGATACGAAAGATATAAAATCCTTAGTGGTGGTATAGACATTCAGGATTTTTCTAGTTTTCCATAGCCTCGTAGTTGCTAGTGACTACTGCAGTTTATTGGGTCCATATATGTTGACCGTTTTTATTCAACTGTTTACACTTGGCTTCCTTATGGAATTTCTATCGCGCTTCTGTGGGCCTATCTAAACTACGGGTGTAAAAGCTGAGAATAATGTTATTCTTATGTTTCAAAAATTTAAAGAAGTAAACACACGAGGAAGCCAAGGGGGTTCAGTATCTACTATATATACATTAAAAATAATTTTAACCTTGTAAATATAGTGTAATTTTTCGCCGAAGGGGGTTCGGGTGAACCCCCCTTGCCCCTTACTATCTCCGCTACTGCTCATGTTGTGTTAGTTTTGCTACATAACCTTTCAAAGCATAAAAGGTCACTTTGGGCAAGTAGGTTAAGTTACAATTGGTTGCTATTGGTAGGATGAGTCCAATGGGATAAGGAAAAATTTGAGGAGGATGCTCTCCAGTGCTTTCATGAAGCATGTTCCTGATGCTTGCTTGGATTGCAGCATAAGCACGGTAGTTAGTATATTCCTTAAAAGGTATTCTTCAGCTTGAAGAAGGTGAATGTTGAAGTTTATATACTCAATAGCTTTACAATTAGTATATTCAGAGCGTTAACGTAAACTTGACAGCGAAGCAAACGCTAACAATAGTATGAATTACATGTTGTATTGATCCAGCGAGAAGACATTTTCATGACCAAGTTATAGTTAATTATATTCCTGCTTAAACTTGTTGATAAACATATATAGAAGTGAAACGTTCTGAGCTCCTCAGGTTTGAGAAGATAAATTTTCGTGTAAACAAAATGTTTTAGACTTAAGAGATCGCACCAGAGATTCAATGGGATTCAACTTTTTCTTTTCTGATGAATGCTCTGGTTCGTTTAGATAATCTATGAAGAAAGTGGATTACTTTGTGTCATTTTTGAAAGCTTTTATTTTGTTGAGTGATCAATTAGGATTTAGACTTCCCAAAGATTGGTAACAATCTGCATTCCAGCTTAAATACAGATTGGTACCATATTTTTTCACATTATGGTAATTATCTGTACATTTATAATGGTTTCACCATCTGAACTTAGGTAGGTGTTAATTTCTTATAAAAATCCACTTTAGGGGGAGACGGGAGGGGGTGGGGTGGGGGGTTAGGATTGTTTTAAACTGTTTAGGAATTTCCGCCATCTTCACAAGAGTGTCAATTCTTGATCATTAAATTAATTTATGTGTGTGTGGGACTGAGGCGTAGTAGTTGTTATTATTGTTTTTGTGTGTATGTGGGACTTATAACTTACTCTCAGATTAGAGACAAGCATCTGTGATTAGATACTACTGACTTGTCCCCACCAACCATGTTATAATTTTTTTTCTTAGTTCCTACATGCACCAATAAGCCTACCTTGCCGCAATTGAGTGAACCAACATGAAAAGCTTCAAAAGCTCTTGAAAACATCTTATCGAACAATGAGCCAATGCTCCAATTTGAATAACAACAACAACATACCTAGTGAAGTCCCACAACGTGGGGTCTGGGGAGGGTAGAGTGTACGCAGACCTTATCTCTACCTTGATTGGTAGAACGGTTGTTTCCGAGAGACCCTCGGCTCAAGACAAATCTGAATAAATGGATGATATATCCAATGGAGCTTTCCTTTGTCTCGATGAAAGCCTCATCAAAAGTTAGCTAACATTTCTTCCAACTAGTCAAGAGTATCTAAGCATGTGTATCTTTTTGTATAAACGTTTTAGCTATTTGACTGCAAATTGAACTAGAGAAAGAATTGACAGTTTGACAACGTGAAGACTATTATCTTGACGTAGAATATTTCTATGATACGATATGGGATGGCTCGAGGGTGATTATGAGGGCTAGGGTTCATGGTGGAGCTCGGCCTCAAGCCAATGATGGTCCCTGGAGCACTTTCACCATATTTGAGGTGCTTCAAGGAGTCTCAAGTGTGTATCTTCACGCTGCACACTCCTTGATAATGAAGGGTGAGCCTTTGAAGGCCATTGAAGATCCATACGTAAAGATGATCAAGCTATGGGAGATAGCATGGGAGCCTTTGAAGGCTATTGAAGATGTGAAGATGATCAAGCTATGTGAGATAGCATGGAAGAAGGACTATTTGTGCAAAGAGGGGGTGGTTATTCATGCAAAGAGGGGGTGGTTATTCATGCAAAGAGGCTATTCCTTAAATACAAGTCATCATCCATGAAGAAGACTAAAGAAGGCCCTTTCATTAAGGGTATAATTGTAATAGCTATAGTAGTCTTCTTAGCTTAGTTAGTATAATACTACCTTTGTTATTTCATTATGTAGCTTTGATGAATATTGAATGAGAGTGTTTCTCTTAGTATCTAGTTGTAGAATTAGCGTAGTGCTCCTAGTTAGTGTAGGATTCGTCCTTAGTTTTTTCAATTGAACTTCTCTTTGAATCTATCCAAGTTGGTAATTCAAGCATGAGTTCAAGTCTCTCCTTTGGATTGTGATCATTTACTTGATTTCAATCCCTTCTTTCTTCCGTTCTAATCTCTATTTCTTCTATCAATTCTATCTTATTTTGTGTTGTTTAATTCCGCGTTTCTCCCAAGTCGAATCGTATCATTCTACGCCCATCAGGAGTCAATGGACACCTCCGCCAAGTAAAATTATCGTTCTTTGCCATCAAGAATTAACTTTATAAAGAGACTATTCATTTTCTTCTTCACATGGTTGTTTGCTTTGAAGACTAAATAATAGAAATAACATATAACAATCAGCCAAATAACGATAATAAGTGAGACTAAGGTCCCATTTGGAACCCCAGTCAAAGTAGTTCGACTAGACTGTTTAAGACCTTAGAAATTAACCCAGCATGTGGTCTCCCAACGTTTGAGAACGATTAGTTTTATTTTGGTCAAACATTGATATTTTATAAAGGATGAAACTAATCGTCCATCACACACCAAGGATGACAACTTTCATAAAAATACTTATATGAGGTACTGACTTATTCCCTCAAGCCATGTCACCATCTGTTACTGGTCACCATCTGTTACTGGTTATCATGCATAGCTTGTGTTAGTTCCTACATGCACTAGCGTCTAGCAGACCTTACTGCAATCGAGTAGAACTAGCATCTAGGCCTATAATGACGTATATTTATATTTACTCCATTGTCATTGACTTTTTCGCATTTTTGAGTAGAACATGACCTTAATGATCATAAAGCAGCTTCTTAAAATTAAGAATACATTATCACCTTTTTTAAGCAAATCAGTTGGCATGCATTCAGCATCCTCCACAGTCAGGTGCAACTTCCACTGCCTTCATTTGCAAGTGAAAATTCCATTAATAGCAAAACAACACTATGGAGATTGCTGGACTATTTATATCAGGATCAACCTTCATTTTGCATGTTGTTGATTCTCCCACATAGGTTGTGGGATGGGAATTTGGACTCCTTATATGGACTTGGGCAGTCCTCCTCTCATGAACTAGCTTTTGGGGTTGAGTTAGGTTCAAGATTTATTCTTCACATGGTATCAGAGCCAGACCTAACTCAATTCATTGTTTGCCCGATGTTGGGCCCCCATCATATATTGTCCACGCTCCAGATGTCCAGTCTTGGGCGTGTGCGGTGCTGTTGATTCTCCCACATGGGTTGTGGGATGGGAATTTGGACTCCTTATATGGACTTGGGCAATCCTCCCCTCATGGGCTAGTTTTTGGGGTTGAGCTAGACTCAAGATAATTATCCACTAAAAGATTCTGATGTCCTCATTGAATTCATTGAGCCAATCCTTTAAGAAGCTTCAAGTAAGATGCATAATATATTGTTCTTGCTATTGCCCCAAGGGATTTGGACTAGTGGTAAGAATTAAGATTGCAATACTTGTTATGTGGGTTAGGCGCACGTCAGGAGTTTGAACTCGAGTAGAGGGAATTATCCTCGGGGTTTTCTTGGTTATCAAAAAAATAAATATGTATTCTTCCCACTATTTTACTTGGTATCCCAAAGATATTTGTTCTTGCTTGGGGAAAATGAGATTCTATTTTCAGGACTAGTTACATGCTATCCTACTGCAGCTATATCATTAGATTGCTAATTCTTCCACCTTCGCCAATTCCTGTTTAGTTCGTTTAATTTGATTTCTAATAGCTTGCTGCTCTTGCAAAGTATGAAGTTTTTTTATGAAATTTCCTTCTCCTTTCTTTTGTTCTGCTTACCCTGTTTCTGAGTCATAGATACACCTTTGTGCCTGTTCATCAAGTTTATTTTTGGGAAGAGTGGTGAGGGAGGCAGTCTCCAGTTATTGACCCTAGAAGAACTATCATATTCTGTTTCTGTGGTGACAGTTTGGAAAATCATGAATGTTAGACTGAGAACAAGAACAATTATTAACGCCTCAATTTTAAACTAGTTGGTGTTGGCTATATGAATACTCATTATCCATGTTGCTCTATTTAGATCTGTCTCAGTCTTATTTAATAATTTAGGCTCTGAAGTTCTCTGTATCTTCTATTTGCATGCAGTCTAACATTACTAAGAGAATCTTAGCTGAACATTGGACCTAAAGTAAGTGTACAACATGATAGTCTTGGTCAGTTAATCCCTACTAGTCAATATCACCTCTAATTACAAGCTACAGTAGTCTTGGTTCACATTTCTCTCTCAAAATCTGTCAGTTGGCAGATGTAAAACTTGTATGGATGGTAATATTACCAGGCACTTTTACCGAGTGGCCACGTCTGTCTGAACTGGTAACAAGCAGATGAAACTAGCCCCTAGAAATAATTCTCTTTAAACCCTTTCTCTTCTACTGTCTACCCTCTTGTTTATTTTTCTGTTGAAACAAAAACTAGAACATATGATGATACCAGATAATGTTCGTATACACAGCATGGTTATTAGAATTCACGTGAGTCTTACTTTCTGCAACCTTTATTATTGAACTTGCTTCAAAGCTGTTCATCTTTGTTTACCCTTTGGGATGCAATCTGAATCTCTAGTTTCTGCTTATTCCTTCTCTTTTGGCAGGCATTCCCTTGGGCAGAGCTTGGATGATATTAAAGGTTCCTTCGAGTGGTAAATCGACAATCTGCTCGCACGGCCTGTGCATTCTTGCATCTTTCCCATTAACAATTTCCTGTTGTATGCATGACATGTCTGTCATGTGGATGCTAATTGATTTATACTAATCTGTAACAAAGTACTCTGAGCTTTCCATTTCTTTCTCTTGGGTTGTTTGGGAACAACTACGTTGCGTTTAAATTCCATTTCTGTTCGTGACACTGTAAGGGTAATACTTTTACAAATTTTTTCTCAATTCAACCAGTTATAACATGTTATTACTCTATTTTCCATGTTAGTATATCAACTTTGCTATGAAGAGTTGCATGTTGTAAGTCAAACTTAACCTGATGGTTTTAAAAAAACTTAAAACTCTTCAAATAATGCTCAAAAGTGGCAAAAGAAGAAATTTTCAGCCATCGGAGCAAATAGTCTTGCTCTGGTGAAAATTGACTATTTTTAGGGTCGGATCAACTGAACATTAAACCAGAGCAGGCTGAGAATTGATTATTTGTAATCTCGCTTTAAATTCTGTACCAGGTTTTGTAAGTCCTTGTGCAGTAAACTTGTATGAGAAAGAGGATGAAAAAACTGGCTAGATTTCAAGATAAAAGTTCCATATAATGCATGTGGTAAGAAAAGCTACTCATCAGTTATCACCAATTGCAAGACACAATGTGAAAGTTGTGAGCTGCCTAACCAAAACATCAATTTACATAGTAGACTAATGCAAGGATTTACAAAAGCAAAATTCACAAGAGACTTCTGGAAATTATTGTAAATATGTTCAACAATGAGATGAGATGAGATGCGCAAAAATCAACTTGCAAGGACATCATCTTTATACACGTAAGAAGAAACTTGGTTCTGTAAGAAAACAAATTTCATTATTCCCTAGCCTCAGCTGCTTCCTGAAACATGAGAATTGTGAGTGTAACAAGGGAGGCATAAACAGCATTTGGAATCTTCTGCACAACTTTTCCAACACCAGGGACTCCTTCTGTTGTTCTCTTTGTTAAGAGAGCAACTGTTGGTGCTACTGCTAAGGTAATAATCAGCCCCTGACTCACAGTGATGAAGGTATCCTTTGTTAATCTTTTCACAAATTTGACAAATTCTTCATGATCTAGTTCCCCATCAAGATTCATGTCACATTCCTGTGGCAAAGGAATAAAATAATACCGTGATAAAAAGGAAACAATCCCCTAATACTATAATATGGAATGATGAAAGTACCTACATCCCAGAGAATTCAATAATCCATAATAACATACCGTGATATACACGGTTTTGTATACCATGTATATCACGGTTTCAAAAGGAAGTCTTTCTCTAATTGAAACCGTGATATACACGGTATACAAAATCGTGTATATCACGGATTGGGGTTTATACTTAAAGTAATATTGTTGTAATAATTAGCATTGTACACTTACCATAAATTATAGAATTCTTGTACAAATAGAATAGGGTTTTAGGAGTAGAACAGGAATAGGATTTTCCATATTATGGAAATTGTAACTTGTATATATACTCATTCATTAATGAAAATAATCAAGGGATTCTTTCTTTCATGGTATCAGAAGTCTAGGTTCACAAAATCCTATAGACTTTTTTTTCCGCTGCTTCGTTTTTTGTGCTTCTCCCTCGGAATCCGTGCCCTAATTACCTCATCTCCTCCCAATTTTTTTCTTCCTTCTTCACCTATTGTTCTTTCGTTATGTCTACGTCAAAGAACACGTTTCATCCTGCCCTTGTAGTTTCCAATATCAAGAATCACATCTCTATTGTTCTTGAGATGGAAAACGTCCAATATGCGACGTGGGCGGAGCTTTTCAAGATTCATGGCTGTTCGCATCAAGTTCTTCATCGTATCATTCCCTCAGCCGCACGCAAGGAGCCTGCCCCAGAAGTTGACCCGATATTATGGACTACTCTTGATGCTACCTTCTGCAATGAATTTATTCCACTATCCCTATGGACCTCTTGCAAACCATTCTTGAACCCGATGCTACGACGATGGAAACTTGGAATAGGTTGTGTGACATATTCCAAGATAACAAAAACTCACGTGTTGTTACTCTTGAGCAGGAATTTTTTCATGTTAACATGGAGGATTTTCCGAACATCTCAGCCTATTGCAAACGACTGAAAGATTTGGCCGACCAGCTCCGCAACGTTGGTGCGCCCGTTAGCAATAATCGTCTTGTTCAAAAAATGGTTGCTGGCCTATCCGAGGCTTATAGTGGCGTTGACACTCTCCTTCGTCAAAGTAATCCTCTCCCACAGTTCTATCAAGCCTGGTTCATGCTTACGTTGGAAGAAGCCGGCTTGGCTAAAAAGGCGGCTACTAGTGCGAATCCAGTCATCATGATGACAACATACGACGCTACTCCGTGCTTCTCCAAAAATTTTGGCCAAAATCGCACCAACGGTAGAGGCAAAATGGTAAAACTCGGAAAAATAATGGCGGAAACCGAGGTGGGAATAACGAGGGTGGACCTCGGGGCAATGGGCCGCAAGCCAACTGGCCGCAGACCTGGGTCCATGGCCCTGGAACTGGGTCGGTGGCCCTTGGCCTACTGGCCCCTATTATCCGCAATCGGCCTACCCGAGAAACTGGGCCCAACTTCCCAATAGGCCCAATTTTTCCAATCAGCAGTTCAGTGCGAGACCAAGATCTGGGCCGGGGCAACAGGCAGGGGTGCTTGGGCCTCGGCCTGCCCAGGCCCATCATGCAGCGGGCCCCACTCTGACAGATATTGAAGCCAGCGCACACACTTGGATTAAATCCCCGGATGTAAATTGGTACATGGACACCGGAGCCACTTCCAATATGACATCCCACTCAGGTACCCTCTCGTCTTATTCCAATTTGAGCAAAACACATGGTATTATTGTTAGTAATGGTCATTCAATTCCAATTCATGGTCACGGTAGTGCGACTTAGCCCTCCTCCCTTCATCTACCTCTTGTCTTGAAAAATACTCTTCATGCCCCTAACTTAATTAACAATTTGGTATATGTTCGCAAATTCACCACTGATAATTGAGTTTCAGTTAATTTTGATCCTTTTGGATTTTCTGTGAAGGATTTCAAAATGGGGATACCTCTTATGAGATGCAACAGTAGGGGCGATCTTTATCCCATCATCACTGCCAATTCCGTGAGTCAAGTCATGCCATCCACCTTTGCTGCTCTTGCTCCTTCCTTGTGTCATGCACGTTTGGGTCATCCAGGGTCGTCGATTTTGTCTTATTTAAATAACAATATTTTTATTGATTGTAAGGGTACGAGTAGTACTCCCATTTGTCCATCTTGTTCGTTAGGAAAACATGTTCGATTACCTTTTGTAACCTCTCATTCTCGCACTTTGATGCCTTTTGATATTATTCATAGCGATTTATGGACTTCTCCAGTTTTAAGTTCTGTGGGTCATCATTATTACGTTCTTTTTTTGGATGTTTATTCTAATTTTTATGGACTTTTCCATTAGCGAAAAATCTCAAGTCTTTTCCATGTTCGTAAATTTTAGAGCATTCATACGTACCCACTTCGAACATGAAATAAAAAATATTCAATGTGATAATGGAAAGAATATGATAATGGGGTGTTTCGAGAATTTTGTAATGCTAACGGCATAATTTTTCGTTTCTCTTGTCCTCATACATCTTCACAAAATGGGAAAGCCGAACGAAAAATTCGTACGATTAATAATATTGTTCGTACTTTGTTAGCCCATGCTTCCGTACCTCCTTCTTTTTGGCATCATGCTCTATAAAATGGCTACTTGCCTACTTAACATACTTCCTAACAAAGGATTGGCTTTTAAATCTCCCCTCCAAATTCTCTATAATAAAGTTCATTCATATTCTCATCTTAGAGTCTTTGGATGTTTATGCTATCCACTATTTCTGTCATCTACCTTAAACAAGCTTCAAGCCCGTTCTACCGCTTGTGTGTTTTTTAGTTATCCGTCAAATCATCGTGGTTACAAGTGTTTTGATTTATCCTCTAATAAAATCATAATCAGTCACCATGTTCTATTTGATGAAACCCAATTTTCGTTTACCAAAGTGTGTCGTCCCGTGCCGGACTTAAATAATTTTTTAGATGACGGAGTCCCACCATATATTATACATCATTTGTTGGACCAAACCGTACCCCCTGCCCCGCCTTCAGTTCCTTCTGGATCAGATCGGTCCAGTGGGCCTCTTGTCCAGCCCACTGCCGATCTGGCCTCTGTCCCAATGCACGCATCCAGTTCCCGTTCCAGTGTTGGGCCGGCGGGCCCATTGCCTGTTGGCCAGTCCGTCACCCGTCCTGAATTTTCCCAACATCCACCTAATTCTCTCCCGAGTCACAGACCGGTCACTCGTAGTCAACAGGGTATTTTTAAACCAAAAGGACATTTTAATCTAAATTCTAATGTTCTTAAATCCCCCTACCCCGTAACCCTGTGTTTGCATTAAATGACCCGAATTGGAAATTGGCTATGAACGACGAATATGATGCTCTTATTGAGAATAAGACGTGGGAGTTGATACCCCGTCCTTCTGGTGTTAACATTATTCCGTCTATGTGGATTTTTACTCATAAAGACAATTCTGATGGTTCGTTTGCAAGGCATAAGGCTCGTCTTGTAGGTGATGGTAAGACTCAGTAGGTTGGCGTGGATTGTGGTGAGACGTTTAGTCCGGTGGTCAAACCGGCTACCATTCGCACTGTTCTCAATCTGTCTCTTTCCAAGGCATGGCTCATTCATCAGTTAGATGTGAAGAATGCTTTCTTACATGGTGATCTTAAGGAGACCGTTTACATGTATCAACCCTTGAGTTTTCGAGACCCCAAATATCCTCATCATGTTTGTTTGTTGAAGAAGTCCTTGTATGGGCTTAAGCAGGCCTCACGGGCTTTGTATAAGAGATTTGCAGACTATGTTTCATCTATTGGGTTTTCACACAGCAGGTCGGATAATTCATTGTTCATATATCGTCGTGATACTTCCCTGACTTATATATTATTATATGTGGATGATATTATCTTGACTGCCTCTTCTGATGCTCTGCGAACGTCGATCATGACAACGCTCAGTTCTAAGTTTGCTATGAAAGACTTGGGGCCCTTGAGTTACTTTTTGGGGATTGCTGCCACTCGTCATGCAGGTGGGTTATTCTTATCACAGCGAAAGTATACAACTGAGATCATTGAGCGAGATAGTATGTCCTCGTGCAAGTCTACTTCCACTCCAGTTGATACTAAACCCAAGTTGGGTGCTGCGGCTGACTCATCTTACGAGGATCTGACCCACTATTGCAGTCTTGCAAGGGCTCTTCAGTATCTTACTTTCATGAGATCAGATATTACGTATGTCGTACATCATGTGTGTTTGTTTATGCATGATCCCAGGGTTGAGCACATGAATGCGCTCAAACACATTATTCGATACATCCAGAGGACACTTGACTATGGCTTACATTTATATCCTTCATCGACGTCTACATTTGTCTCGTATACAGATGCTGATTGGGGTGGCTGTCCAGATACCAGACGATCCACGTCTGGCTATTGTATGTTTCTTGGTAATAACTTGGTCTCATGGTCTGCGAAGCGTCAGTCTACATTGTCACGTTCTAGTGCAGAGGTCGAGTATCGAGGGGTCGCCAATGTGGTCTCTGAATCTTGTTGGTTACGTAATCTTCTTTTAGAGCTTCATTGTCCTATTCAGAAAGCTATCTCGGTTTATTGTGATAATATTAGTGTCGTCTACCTTTCTGGTAATCCGGTTCAACACCAGCACACTAAACAGATAGAGATGGATATCCACTTTGTTCGCGAAAAGGTAGCTCATGGATAAGTACGCGTCTGCTATGTCCCCTCCAGGTATCAAATTGCAGACATCTTCACTAAGGGTCTTCCCTCGGTCCTTTTTGAAGATTTTAGAGACAGTCTCGGCGTACGAAGACCACCCGCTATGACTGCGGGGGTGTAATAACATACCGTGATATATACGGTTTTGTATACCATGTATATCACGGATTCAAAAGGAAGTCTTTCCATAATTGAAACTGTGATATACACGGTATACAAAACCGTGTATATCACAGATTGGGGTTTATACTTTAAGTAATATTGTTGTAATAATGGGTTCGGAATATTTGTACAGATTTATTGGATTCCCTAATACATACAGGGTCTAAGCAAAAACTACTAAACTTGTCTGAATTTGTGCCTAGTATTGTAGCTCTGCCACTAATTACTATAGCAAATATCACTCTAGTTTCCAATCTAAGAGTGTGGACAATTAACTCTACCTAAATGACATGTTCTGCACAATGGTTCTAGTGAACAATCAGTTAACTCTACCATACCTGCATCAAGGCTCTAACTTCTTCTTTAGGAGGAGGATCAAAGTGAGGACCAGGCAAAAGCTTGTTGATATCACTGCAAAAACAGATCTAAGTGATTAGGTTTAGCACTTTCTCAAGTAATAAATGAGAAATAAAAAGGTATAATGTTCTACACAAGGTACTGCAAGGATTAGGCTGAGAAAAAAACTATTGTCTTTACTTGTAGATAAGTAAAACAGCAATGTAAAGGTCTTCAAATTTGAGATTAGCTTTTCCTGTTTCATTTTTGAAACGATAAAACACCTTGTCTGTAATCTTTCTCATCTGTTTCTCTCTCCATTGCTTGCCTGCAACAGATTAGTAACAACCAAAATTGGAATAAGTATCATATTTGCAGAAATAGTTTTGTAAATAGCTTTAACGACATTTTAGTTACTTTAACAGAAAAAGTGTTTATCAACATTTTTTATCAAATATATTAACTGCTTATTATTAGTTTCAACACTTCTATCAAAACATACAACTACTTATTTATAAAATTAGTTTTAGCACCTAAAGGTGTTTTTCAATACTTGATGCTTATCAGCTATATTAATCAGCTAACTCAAACATGCTCTAATAATACAAATTTAAGCTAGGATGATTCACACCACATGTACCCCAAAAAGATGCAAGCTACATCTGGCTATTGTTTTAGAGAATATATATTGATCAATGAAATTCATTATGATATTCACAAAACCAAAGAAATGAATCCCAGCAAGATTGCATATGCACCAGCATATATTATCAATCAGTTGCTACAACTATTCAAGATGCACAATTATATAAGAAAATTTAGAACATAAAAGGGTCATAAATAACCTTGGAGTTTGTCAAGAATCTGTCCCATGGCTTAAAAATGCTGATGAGATAAGAGTCAAGACCACTATTTTGGGTGAAAAATAATAAGAATGATTGGAACTGGAAAGCTTACAAAGTCTTGCAAGTTGCGTGAGGAAACCGAAGCCAATGTGATTTTGTCATGTGGCACAAGAAACGTAAGGCTCGGGATCCACATCAAATGGGATATTTCAATTTTAATTTTATAAAGAGAAATTATGGAATTTAATGTAGGAAAAAGGGCATGATTTGCCCTCTACTTTGGGAAATAGTTTTATTTTGGCCCTTGTTATACTATGCGATCAAACATACCCTTAACGTTAATAAAGTTGTTAAAAATATCCCAACCTTAACAGAGGTCCACTTTGGCAAATGCCTAGCTATTAAAATCTAGCATGACATTTTGGGTGAGATGGAGGTCATGTAGCATGTCCCCTCATCACCGGATCTCATATTTTAGAAATTTACTAAATCTTAATCTATTTTCTTTTAATTTTTCTTATTCATCTTTTTTCCTTTTTGATTGCTAATATTTTTACACATTAATTACTAATTAATTTTAAAACTAAATAACTACAATCTTTAATACACCCGTCATCCCTTTATCTAATTGAAACAACTCATTTTCTTCCTCTTCTAAAACCAACATTCGAAAAGGCAACAAAAGAGAAAAGGAGGTGTTAAAATCAAGAGGGGACAGAATTTTAGAGAGAGGAAAAATAATGAGAGAATTCTTTCTTGCTTTCATTCATCATAATGACCTCCTTATATATATAGGTAAAGTCCTACTTTCCCTAGTCTAACAAGGAAATTATATTCTAATAAAACTACCATAATCACAATTAGACTTAGAATATAATTCTACCAAAAATAAACTTATTAGACTACAAGTCTTGTTCGTGTCCGAGGTCGGTTGTCGGTCTCTAAGGTCGGTGGTCTCTTAATACCCCCCTCAAGTTAGAGCATGGGGATCTCGAATGCCCAACTTGCCAAGCAGATATTCATATTGAGATATGTCCAAGACCTTCGTAAAAACATCTACCAATTGCTCGTTAGTTGACACATAACTCGGAAGTATTATACCAGATTGGAGTGCGTTCAGGACATAATCGCAATCAACTTCAATATGTTTGGTCCGTTCGTGAAACACCAGATTTCATGTAATATACAATACTGCTTGACTATCATAATACATGTTTACTTAAGTTTTATATTCGTCTCCCAAGCTATGTAGGATTTCCTTCCATCATTTCAATTCACAAATCGTCATTGCCATTGAAAGGTATTCCGCCACTGCTGACGAGCGAGAGACAATCTGTTGCTTCTTGGTTTTCCATGATACCGGTGAATTGTCGAATGAGATAAATCATTTGGTGAGCGGTTTTCAGGTCAATGGACATCCAGCCCAGTTCGCATCACACCATCCATACAGCCTGAGATCACAATTCCTTGCTCAGGGTTCTTCTTTAAGTATTTTACCACCCGGAGAGCGGCTCTCCAGTGCGCTTCCTTCGGTTGGTAAATGAATTGGGATAAAATATGCACGCAATAGGACAACTCCGATCGCATAAAACTGAGGTATATCAATTTATCGGTCAAACATCGGTATAGTTCTGAATCTTCCAAATTAGCCCATTTGGCCAATGCCAAATTGTGATTCTATTCCATTGGAGTATTAATCAGTTTTGCTCCCAGTAGCCCGGACTCAGAGATTATATCCAAGATATATTTATATTGACAAAGAAATAATTCGGTTGGTCCACGTGCAACTTCAACCCCCAAAAAATACTTCAGGGTCCCCAAATCATTCATGTGAAAACAGGCTCACAGATAGTCTTTGAACCGTGCAATGACACTATCATCATTTCCGTAAATAATCAAGTCATCCACATAAACTAAGACGTTAAGTTGTATACTTCCCCATTGCACCGTGAAGAGAGAATAATTAGAGTATGACTATTTGAACCCATATTTCATTAAGGCACTTGATAATTTGTCAAGCAAACACCCTGGGGCTTGTTTCGAAGTTGACATACTTGCCCTGGACCAGACACACGGAATTCCAGTGGTAATTTCATATAAAATTCTTCTGTCAGTTCGTCATGCAAGAGGACATTATGAACATCCATCTGATACAACTCCCAATTTCGAACGGTCGTTATTGTTAAGAATGTCCGAATAGTCACTACCTTCGCAACCAGAGAAAACGTTTCATTGTAGTCAATACCTTCCTCCTGCTTATTACCGAAGATGACCAACCGAGCTTTTTATCATTCAATTATGCCATCTGAGTTGTATCTGATCTTGTACACCCATCTATATCCGAGTGCTTTCCTATTCGACGATAATGGTTCAAATGTTATATGACATTGTCCTCCAATACTTGGATATCTTGTTGCATGGCTTTTCTCAAATATTTTTTTTCATGGTCTCTGCGAAGGAGTTTGGCTCAATTCTTATGGTAATTGCTGCAAGGAAGCTTTAGTGTTGCGAGGATAAATTATCACAGGATATATAGTAAGCTAAAGGATAAGGCTCACCTGAGGGTTGATGAGGATCGGGCGAACTCGTCAATGGACTTTCTTTCCAGAATGTTTCAGTAATATAGTCACGCAATCGAACCGAGTCATGTTTCTAGTGTTTACCCCGATCCAATTATTCCTCTGATGGCTTTTCATTGGCCCAAGTATCTTTCGTTTGTATTTCTTCCACGTTTTTATTATTCGGACTACCATCTATCCTATCTAATTATGGCTGATCCGTAAATTCGGTATTCGGTGTCTGGATTTTTTCTATTCGAGTTTTGTTCGTACTTACATTATCTATTTGTTCTTATTCGAAATCGTATTGTATTCTTTCTTTCTTTATTTCGTCCGAGATCACTTCTATGTTGTCAATCAAGTTACATGTTCCTACAGTAAAAGGAAACTTAGTCTCGTAGAAGCCCACATCTCTTGAGACTCAATATTCATCATTTTCTAAGTCATATAATCTCCAACCTTTTTATCCGTAGGGGTATTCCAAGAAGACACACATACGACTCCGACTCTCTAACTTGTTTCTTGTTCTTCCCTTCATGTGTGCTTAGAACAATGACCCTAGCACCCTTAAGTGATCATAATGAAGCGTCTCTCCGTATAAAATTTCATAGGGGTTTCCCATTCAAAATTAGAGATGGTGTTCTATTGATCAAGTATCCCGTAGTCAAAATACATTCTCCCCATAATCTGATGGGAAGATGACCCTGAAATCTCAATGCTCGCGCTACATTAAGAATGTGATGGTGTTTTCTTTCAACTCTTCCATTCTGATGCGGTGTCCCTGTGCAAGAAGTTTGGAAAATAATTTCATGTTCGAAGAAGTAATTCTTCATATATATGAACTTAGTTCCGTTATCACTTCTAACAATTTTCACCTCTTACCAAACTGCCTATCAACTAGTGGGAAGAAAATTCTAAAGGTTTGAGATACTTCTTTCTTATCAACTAAAAAAATTTATATATGGCTCGCGACCGATCATCCACAACAGTCACGAAATACGAAGCACCACAAGAACAAGGTGTGTTATATGGCCCATAAATCACAATGAATCATATCAAAAATATCGGAAGCTATATTATCACTTTGAGGAAAAATATTTCTTGTTTGTTTTGCCATCAAGCATACATCACATTCATTATCTAAACTAACACAACTTTCTTTTAAACCTAACATCGTAATAGACTTTGTTACTTATGTAGAAGGATGACCTAACCGTTTGTACTAAAAATTGAACCAATCAACTGCCTCCGCCTTCATAGCTTCTATCCGCGGCACATTTCGAAAATAGCAAAGTCTACCTCATCGCTCACCCGTTCCAAACAACTTCCTCATGGTGGGGTCCTGTATAACACACATAGTTTTGTTAAAATTTACATCATAATCTAAATGATCGACAAGTTGCGATACATAAATTAAATTGCAAGTTAAGTCCGGAACATAAAAGACATCCTTAAACCAAATCCTATTATTTAGCTTGGTCGTTCGTTCTTTCGTGGCCACCGAGCTACTTCCACCCGGAAGCCCAACCGGACACTCAGGAATGTCCCGCTGATCACTCAGTTTCTCCGGATTACCTGTCACGTGATTGGTAGCTCCGGAGTCAATAATCCAGAATGTGTTTTCGGTCTTACCGTCCATCTTGTCATTTATATTTATTTCTTGTGAATTCAATATATGCATCATCGTTTTCCGGATCTCCTCGCTCAGATTGTGAGGTCTTACCCAGCCTGTGTTCATCCGGTTTATCTCTGCCTATGTATTCTTGACAACAAACAACGTTAGCCTGGTAGTTGCCTCTTCCACGACTGGATCCCGGGCCTCCCCTCTGCTGTTGTGGTTGTCCTCGTCCTCTTCTTTCGAATTTTTCATCTCTTTTTTTATTTCCCGGCCACCATTCCGGATACCCAAAAAGTTGAAAAATATTCTTCCACAACGTGTCCGGATCTCTTGCAATGTGTGCAGAACGCATAATCGTTCTTCCCTTCACCTTGATCACAGTATGGATTTCTTCCTTGTACGGCAAAAGCCATGATTTCACTCCGTTTCTCCATTTTTCATGTGAGTCCTCTCACACACTCTTCCTACACTAGCTTCAAATAGACGTTGTTTAATGATGGAAACGGTTCCTGGGCGAGTATGTTCGATCTCACCGTTTCATATATTGCCTTATTCAATCCCATGAGGAAAATATGCACTTTTTTTCTTCTCTTTTGGTTTCCAAAATCATACGCAGATTGCACATGCACTTTTCGCACTTGCAAGTCGGAATCTGTTTGTAGTTTGCCAATTCTTCCTATAGTTTGGTTAGTTTTTCATAGTAATCCACTATGGTCATTCCCTTCTGCTTGCACTTCGCAAGTTCTGCTTTCAGTTGTTGCATCCGAGGTCCGTTGATAACATCGAACCGCTCTTGGATGCCTGTCCATAATTCTTCCGCTTCCTGTTTATGCGATATCGTTGAACGAAGTGTTGATTCGATAGTGTTGCGAATCCATGACACAAACAAAGAGTTTATAGTCCACCAGTCTTCTAAGTCCGGTGACTCTTCATCCGGCTTCTTGATCGTACCATCAACGAAGTCGAATTTCTTCTTTGCTCTTAGGGTCATCCTCATGGATCGAGCCCATCCTTCGTAATTATCTCTTTTCAATTGGACTTGTGTCACCACAATTTCTGGATTATTGTTTGACGTAATGTCATACGGAGAGATTGTTTTTATTTGAATTTTGTGTTCTTCACCGACAATTCCTTTATTTTTATCGCCGGTTTCTCCGTTACCAGTCATTATTTAGGGTTTTGTGTTCTTTCAACATGTCTCTAATACCATGTTAAAATCAAGATGGAACGAAATTTTAGAGAGGAAAAATAATGAGAGAATCTTTCTTGCTTTTATTCATCATAATGACCTCATTATATAGAGGTAAAATCCTCATTTTCCTAATCTAATAAGAAAATCATATTTTAATAAAACTACCATAATTAAAATTAGACTTAAAATAGGATTTACCAAAAGTAAACTTATTAGATTACAAGTCCTAGACTACAAGTCTTGTCCGTGTCCGAGGTCGGTCTCTGAGCTTGGTTGTCGGTCTCTGAGCTCGGTTGTCTCTCAATGGGAGGAGATTGGTGATTCTTACGCTGAAATTTGGGCTTGCAACTTATCGACAATTGCTCCAAAGTGAAGTTCTTGGTAAAGGATTGAAAAGGGTTACTGTATTTTTCTAGATATTCCAGCTGGGTGTTAACGATTGTTGTTGGATACTTCAAATTTAGTAGTTCTTTTTAATTGAAAGCCTTATTTATTTTAAGGATGAGAAAAAAAATTGTATCATACAGTAGCCGGAAAAAATGGTGTCGAACGTCAAGCTTTTCAACCATAAAAAATACCCTAAATGGCATAGAAGAAGCTATTACAGTGACTTGGGAAGAAGAGAAGCAAGAAAGAGAAAATAAAATAAAAATAAAAATCTGGAATTAAAAAGGTATATCAAGAAATAATAACTACATATAAGTAATTAATATATCATTGAATTAGAAGATGACACATGCATAATTTGCCAAAAATTTCCTTTTCCATGCCACAGTGAACTTCTGTTAAAAGTAGGGATATTTTTAAAAACTTTACTAACGTCAAGGGTATATTTGATCGCGTAGTATAACGGGGCAAAAGTAAACTATTTTTTAAAGTATAGGGGAAAATCAGAGCCTTTTTCCTTTAATGTATGTATGATACCGCTCAACTGTTGTATTTGTGATGTAACAATTATTTAGTAGGCGTTTGGCCATAAAAATCAAATATGTTTTACTTTAATTGAAAATTTTGAAGTTGGAGTTGAAGAAGGGATGTCAATTGGGCGGGGGCGCGTGCGGGTACCCCCTCTCCCGCATTCGTATCTGCCAGAAAATTTTATATCCGTCACCAGGTGGCGGGTACATTTTCAACATCCATACTCGCCTATGCAGATATATTCTTAAATCCACACCTGCCCCACCACCCAAGTGGATATCCTCAAAATTCATTATTATTGGACTTATGAGCTGCTAAAATTATGTGTGCCAAATTATTTGAGATTTAGATAAATATAAATTTGTACAAATAAAATTATAGTTGACGGGTATAAGGAGGGCAGGTGGATATGGAGCGGGCGGTTGGATGTGGGGCAGGGCAGACGGAATAGCTGCAAATCCACCATCTACCATACCCGCCTACTACCTGTCAAAATTATATCCATACTCGACTGCTAACCGCTAAAGTTATATACATATCCGCCCCAACTATGGTGTAGAATCCGCAAAATTGTAACCAACTGCCATCCATATTGAAGATAGTTATAGTTTTTGCAAAAAACAAAATTGGTTGTTTGAATGTATCAAAAGTGAAAAAAGTGAAAATAAGATTTTAGCTATTTTTCAAATTTTAAATACAATTTCAATTATATTTAGAATTTTCATAATCAATATAATTTTTAAATAAAATATTTTTTTTAAAATTAAATAATTTTCTTTTAAAAAAATTAAATAATTTTCATGACCAAACGGACACTTAAAAAGAGTTGGCGGAAGAAGAAAGGAAGAAGAAACTGTACTATTGTGGGGAGGTTTTCCCATAAAATTTACTAACGAAATAACGTCCATTTTCTCTCTCTCTCTCTCTCACCATATATATTTTAAAAGAACTGGCTATAATTTAAAGAGTGGTATTAAAACTTAAAAGTGGCTCTTTGTGCACTTCATCCCTTTAAAACCTTGTAAAACGCCGAGCATCCTTAAACCCTCTTCCTAGTTATCTCCGAATTTAGCAGGTTGGTCTCTCATTTTCTCTCAAAATTTCCATCTATGTTTATATGATTTTTTGGTGTGTTAATAATTGGAGAGTTGGTTAATTTCACGGAAAAGAATTTGTGATGAATTTTTACAATATTGAATGAAACGGGTGAATATTAGACCTCAATATCAACTAGACCTCAATCTCAAACTAATTTGGTTCATATAGCTTGAGATTGAGGTCTATTTGTTGTTGTTGGTTTTTATGTTTGGAACTTGGGAAATAAAGGTATAATTCGAGGTTACCTTAGAGGTCAATAGTTGTAATACTATAATACAACAACAGCATATCCAGTGTAATCAATCCCACAAGTGGGGTCTCGAGTTGTAATACTAGAATGAGTTGGAAATTTTCTGCATGACCCTAAAATGTAAAAATAGATATGCTTGGTATAGCTCAGGCTTCTTTATATAATAATTGATGTTCTTTATGAAAGCTCGATGGGAAGTACAGAAATTTCTAAACCTAGAGTGTATTTGTAGTGCTTAAGTTGTTACAATTACTAAATAAGGATTATGGGAATTGCATATCCTCAAGCTCGGTGGGACTTGGGAACAAGTAATGTTACTAAAATTATTAAATAAGAGCTTTTATTGTGATCATTAATTTTGACAATTTTTATGAAATACAAAAATTACCCTGTAGCACTTTGTTTAGCTTATTTACCTTTACTTTTTCGGAATGCGCTATAAGAGCTTATTCGCTTTTGATACCAGCATTTTGTCATACTGCTGACCGTTTCTCTTGCTTGCTTTATCCTTGCTTTGCTTTTGCTTTTGCTTTTGCTTTGCTTGTTCTTATGCTTTGTTTTGAGTCAAGTGGTCTCTCGGAAACAACCGCTCTGCCTACCAAGGTAGAGTTAAGGTTTGCATACACTCTACCCTCCCCAGACCAACGTGGGGTATGTTGTTGTTGTTGTACATATCACAATTCTTAACTTGCTTGTGTGACTACTCTGCCAGAGAAAGTGTATAAGCTTTCTGTTTCATCCTTTTTTTCTAATTGCTGGCCTGAACTAGTGTGCTATTAGGTCAATTGATTTTTAAAGATGTTTTGAGAATAAGTTTTGGAATGACAAGGGAGGGATAGCCTAGTGGTATGGATCCTTTAGCTTCAACCATAAGGTTGGGGATTTGGGTCACCAGGGGAGCAAGGTGGAAAGGGCCGCTTGTAGGGGGTTTGGGGTGTGTGTGTGTGGGGGGGTGGGGGGATATGGGGTTTACCATATCAGGGAATAAAAAAGATTGTGGAATAGGTTATTCAACATGCATTGCAAGTTATGTAAGGTATAGGCAACTATGGTGAAGTGGTGGAAAGTTGCAAACTTGATGAAAGAGTTGAAGACATAACTGGAAGGACTTTCCTTGGCTTAGTGCTTGTTCTTGTGCAGCTGATTTAAGTTTAGAGGAGTAATATGGATGTGTTCAGGATGGGGTAGGTTGGATTTTAAGATTGTTTTCTTCTTTGAGTATTGATCTTATCTAGGAAAATCCTTTGTAAATTTTGTTTTATCATCTGGTTATCATAGTGTATTTACAAGATTTCTAAATATTAGACATAACTTGTTCTGGATAACTTCCATCTCTTTTTACAACTTACTTTATCAAAAAAAAAGTTCCGTCTCTTTTTGCTTGGCAACTTTCAGGTTCTTTTGATTTGTTCCTTTTCTTGTTTATTTATTCTGTGTTTCTTTTTCACCCGGTGTAATGTTCAGTTCTTAATAGGGTGTTGCTCAACTTAAGAGGCTTAGATTTGTCATGAAGTAGAAAAAAAATGTTAAAATTGGTCAAAGTCTGCTCTTTGTTTCCGGGAAATAGTGGTGAGGTTTGATGTTAATCCCTCTAAAGAGTGAGAAGGTTTTTTCTGAAAAGATCCTTGAGTGTCCTCTCTTTTCTTTTTCTTTCCGTATATCCACTATATTATCTCTTTTAGATACTCCCTTAGTGTGATTTAAAAACTGCTTTGCCCTGTGCATTCGGAAAGGCATCCTGATTTAGGCCTTTTTTTAATCCTGTATTTGTTTTAGGATGTTGCTGACGTCTTCTCTTTTTTCTGTTTCTCGTAAAATATAAACAGTAGTCAATTCATCTATCACCTTGTGGATAAAAGATTAGTCAATTTTATCGGAGACATCCGATAAAATTATTTACTGCAGAAGTCAATTTATCTCACCAAATCGATAAAAGATTAGACATGTGTGATTGTTACTGTTCATGACCTTCCTTTGAATTCTTTCCTTCTGTGATTAGGTGACGACGTCTCTACGGGAAGCTTACATCTGAAAATGGATGGGTTTCACTTTGACGAAATCATTAGGGTTCGAAAGGTGGATGCTGATGGCAAAAAGTATGACAAAGGTAATACCTCTTTCATTTACTCCATATGATATTGATGCTACATGCTATGCTTTTAAGAAACGGTATCACCGTGACTATTGGAGCAACGGTAAAGTTGTTTCCGTGTGACCTATAGGTCACGAGTTCGAGCCATGGAAGCAGCCACTAATGCTTGCATTAGGTTAGGCTGTCTACATCACACCCCTTGGGGTGCGGCCCTTCCCCGGACCCTGCTAATGCGGGATGCTTTGTGCACCGGGCTGTCCTTTTTTATCACCGTGACTATTGTTGGTCTCCAGGGGCTCCTCTGTTCTATCTTCCTTTCCTGGAAAGGGAATATGTGGGGATAGGGAGATAAATAGGAAAAAAATGATAATTTGATATCTCCTATTGATGCATTCCAAGCTGGGCTGGGTAAGAGGAATTCTTTGAGATCCCTTGTGTTTTGTTTTTCTGGACAACAGGCAACAATTCTGAAGCATGTTAGAGAATCTTCGGCGATGGAATTATCACATCTTATTTGTTTTGTGTGTGGATAAAATAAGGACCTAATGTATTTATTTTGCACCTCTGTCACTCTGTGGCTATACTATGAAGAAATACTAATTTAGATGTTTGCAAACCTATACTTTTGGTGTAGGGATATCATGATAGTTAGCTTGTCTAAGTAATTGGATTTTCTGGATATGCTGCAGATTAAGATGTAACAGCTCTCTTGTAGCCTTCTTTACTTGTATTTTGTAGTACCTCCTTGGTACTCTTTTAATAAAATTTATTACACCTAAATAAAAATACTCATCTCTTAAAGAAATCCGTGACCAATAGATGGAATGGTGACTTAGATCTATAGATATCATGAAACAATCTCATTTTCTTTCCCTCGAGGAAGTGCTTTAGGTTAAGGGATATGCTGAAAAGAAGAGTAGAATAGAATGCAAAGTATATTTTGATTGGAGAGCCCAGTGACTAAAACTTGTCAGCCTTTTATGACCTTTTTGATGATTAAATGATATTTTATTGGCAAAAATGGTTTCATATACAAGAGCCAAAAGGTGTATCAGAACAAAAGCACGCAGTCTTTTAGGAATTATTGACTGCATAGACGCTAGATTTTCCAAGTCAGTTGCAGTAAAAACTTCCCGACTTGGATGTGCTTAAAAACAAATCTTACCAACTGGGCTTAAGTTCTATCTGATAAAACTCGATCAGATTACAGTCACATTTCGTTTGCCTGTCTCTTTGTTCATAATCAGACATTCAATTTGAGATCTAGAACTATTGTTAATTGGAATTCATGGTTTACTTTTCTGATTGTTCTTTGTTTACTAGATGACTGTTCTAGCATTCAACTTATCTTACACTGGTATATAGTGTTCAAGTTTTACCTTTTGGTATGAGAAAATACGGAGCATTGACCTCAGCTAGTACTATCCAACTTCCTGGTGCATGTGCTACTAACGAAGTCTCCTGCATGCATCCTAAAACTAAATGGCATATCAGTCTTTTGTTTCTTTTGACAAAACACAGTAGTTTTTAGTAAGAGGATGAAAAGTAGCTAATTCAGTGAGATCTGCATGTATAAAGTTTGTCATGCATAAACTAAGTATGTGGATGTTGACCCTCGAGGAAATGTGTTTCTGAAATATATATGAGTTATAAATTAGATGAATCTATAGTTGGAGGAAAAGTTTTTATGCTGTGAGCTTTTGTAGAGAAGAAGATGATAATTAATTGGTGCTATAAAAAAGAATATAATTATAATGTCAGAATGTCATTCTGTTTCATGTAAAGATCTTTCTCAAAATCAACATTTGCTGTTAATTATTTTGTATTTGAATTTGCTGTGGTTTCTATATCCTACACTAAGTTCTTTTAACGTAGATGAGTACTACCTGGGTATTTTGCTGGGTACAGTATGTTTGTTCTGATTTTGTTTTAGGAGTGAGTGAGTGAGTGACATTAGATGTTTGGGGATAATCTTATGAGGAGGAAGTTCCATTTATCCATCAGATGCTACATGTGCTTGTGCTACTCAGAATCTATTAATCATCCGTTTCTTCATTGTACGGTGGCAACTAACCTTTGGAACATGTTCTTTTCTCTCTTTGGAATTGCTTGGGTCATGCCAGGCACCCTGAGAGAGGCTTTTGTGTGTTGGAGCTCCTGGAAAGTTGGGAAGTCCATCAAAAAGATGTGGTCTTTGGTTCCTGCATGTATCTTGTGGTGCTTATGGTTAGAGAGGAACAAAAGGTGTTTTGATGGCATCTCAACTCCAATCCCCATTCTTAGGGGTAGATGTTTGATTAGTCTTTTTAGTTGGGTCAACCTCTCCTCTGTAATTACTGTTGACTCTTTCCTAGAATTTATCAGCTCCATAGATCTATGTTGATAGCTATTAGGTAGCTTTTGGTTGTCCACTTGGGGGCTGATATTTTCTTTGTCTGTAATGTTGCATCTTCTTGGTGCTTTTGTTGATGATATCCTTCTTATATCATCAAAAGAAAAATTATTATAATTATAGACTTTTCTGCTGTTGCATTTTCATATCTGTATCAGTGATCTTTAGACTGAAGTCTGTCAATTTCTTTAGTTTCTCGCATAGAAGCAGAAAGTAATGATGGTGCGACATCAATTCAGCTAGATATCAACTCAGAACTATACCCTATGCAGCGAAAAGAGTTGTATAGGATGGTTATATCAACAACACTCAGTATGGATGGGTCGGCTGTCACTAGCCATCCTCCTGAGGTATTTGTTTCGTTTACTTATTTAAATATTAGTGCATCTTCCTCTTTAATTGTCTTGCAAGGTCCATTTGATGATTAATAGAAATATGGTAATCTTCTCTTAGTGATATGGTAGATTTAATCTTTTATAAGATTTTAGTAGGCTGCTTGGTAAGTCTATAAATCTTGTTTGGGGAGGAAGTTGCTGATTTTGGTCAAGTAGTTGGTTATCCAGACTGCCCCTTATCATTGTCTGTAAATTCTTGGTTAGGTTTCCCTTTTATTTGAGGATCTCCATATTGAAGTAAAGGTATTTATGGAAATAAAACAACTGCTTGGTTTTCATTTTCTTAAATTTAGATAATTTTCATATTTCGAAAAGAAATGTAGGAAGCTTTTTTATTAATTTGTTTTTTCTACTCCAAGTTTTTTCTTTTTTGTGCAACGGTAATGTTGCTAGTAACTGGTAAAGTTGCCTCCATGTGACATGGAGGTAGGGATGGCAACGGATCGGATCTGGACCGGATCCTACTAGATCCAGATCCAGATCCAGATCCATTTTTCATACCTGAATCCAGATTCGGATCCAGATCCATCGGGTCCATAAAAATCATATCCAAATCCGGATCGGATCTGGATCCACATGTAAAAAATTTTGCCTTGCTAAAAATGTAACATTGCTAAGAATTTTTTTTTGAATTGACAAACGATTTTTACTTAGCTAACAGTTTACTGTGTTTCAATTTTGAAATGTTCATATGAGATATTTTGTTCGTTGTCTCATTTTGATTGTGAGCTATTAACTGAAAATGTTGGACAATACTAGTATTTCCACAATGCAGAACTTGCATGTGCTTGGAATCTTCACAAATGAAGTGAATATAATTTTAACTACTTGTCTATGGAGATGTTAGTCATTCACTAATATAACATTGATTTTATTATCGAAGTTACCTTTTTGTTTTTTGGTTTTTGAGTTAACGCGGGGATAAATTAAACTTGTTTTGAGAATTAAACTTGCAAGTATGTGCTTAACAATTTTAAGAAAATACTTATAAAATTACATTCTACGTTATGAATATATTTAATAAAAAACGGATCCACGGGTCGGATCTGGACCGGATACGGATCTCAAATACAAGATCCAGATCCGATCCGTCAGATCCGTCGGGTCCAAATTTTGAAGATCCATATCCTATAAAATGGATCTGGATCCACCGGATCCGGACCGGGTCTAGGATCCACTGCCATCTCTACCTGGAGGCCACGGGTTCAAGCAGTGGAAACAATCTCTTGCAGAATAAGGCTTCGTACAATAGACCCTTGTGGTCCGGCCCTTCCCCGGACCCCGCGCATAGCGGGAGCTTAGTGCACCGGGCTTCCTTTTTTTTTTTGCAACGGTAATGTGAAGTTAAGAGTTGTGGCCACCAATCTTAAAAATGTTCTATACTGGCTAATGGCTAGCATTTATCTTTCATCAATTGCAGGGAGAGCAAAAATCTCTTGCTGACAAATTTGAATATATCGTGCATGGGCTAGTATACAAGGTCTCAATGGATACATCAGGACCTGACAAAAAAGTGTATGTACTTGCTCGTCCCATTTCTTCAATGTATTGGTTTAATTTCTAGATCTATCTATAAGCTAGATGAAAAAAATTCAGTGCAGGCAGCTTTGCAGCAGTCCACCAGCTAATTTTCACTTTGGATTACATAACACCCACTAATTCCACTATAGTAGTTATTTGCCCAGCAAATCCAATCTCGCTGGTCAACATTGCCCAATCTCTCACCATTTCATCATGTAGCAATGGTGCCAGATATTTTCTTTGGATTGGAAAAATGCTTAGTTAGGAATGGAAAAGGGGAAATATCAGATTCATCAATTTCTTTCCTCTCTTCTAACACACTAATTTCCCCTTCTGCTCCTATCTTTATACTTATGTTCACAAAAAGAATTTTTTCCTCTTTTTTTTTTTTTGATAAAGAAAGAATTTTTTTCCTCTTTATTTCATTCTTGTATTTCTTCTCCAGTTCTTGCTGAACAGACTACTCCAGACCTCCGGGCCTGTGGTCAATTAACACAACAGAAAGCTCCCTTCAGTACAGTTGTAGTTTATACATTGATTTAAAACATTTCATGGCCTCTCGTAGGAATAAGTTTGTGGCAGTGACATTTCTCAGATTTTCAAAAGTCAGAAAGTTTAGAGATTCAAACTCTTTGACAGTTTATTGATTTGTTCATTTTTCTTTTCCTTCTTCTCAGAGTGGTTTATGTCTCTTTCGGAGGACTTCAGCTGATGCTGAAAAGTGATCCCCTCAAGACGCAGAAGTTTAAGCTCGATCAAAAGCTCTTTCTTCTTTTGAGGAAGATGGTGAAGTGACTCCATTTGTTGTTGCTTCTTGAATCCTTAAGGGAGCAGAGACTTTGTTTGCTAGATTTTTGGCTATCAATTTGAAACCTATGCTGTTGAACTGCATCTTTGTTGGTTAAATTATGTACAGTTCTGAACTTAATTAAGATGTATTGACTCTGCTCTTGGCAAAAATGTTTGTTTTGGAAGTGTTTGCTCTAAAACAGGTCTCTGCGAATGCATTTATGTTACTCATTTCGGCGTTGTTGCAATGAACAAGTTGGTTATAACTTATAACTGTCATTTTGGCTTTGTTGCAATGAACACGTTGCTTGCACTTGTGCTATAAAATGTAAGTTTAGGCCTTCCGTATAACTGTTCTTTTCTTGCAGCATAACCATAGACTACACAAGTTGTGCACTGAGTTAGACACCTAGAACTACAAATTGATGAAAGCTTTTTTGCTTTCCTACTGGGAGAAAAATTCATCGTTATGTTCTATAATGCGTGTTGATGTTAAACTCATAATTCTTCATGGAAAATGAACAAGCATAGAGACATGCTGTAAATTCAGAACATTAAAGTCCATATAGGTCTAGATTTTCTGGAGATGCTACGAAAGAATAGTCCAAGGAAACATGCTTCCGCTACTCTTAATTTCCAAAGAGAATGCAAATAGACTTAATTATTCAGCAAGTCCCTATCATTTGGCATAAAATGTAAACATGCAAGCACAAAGTTCTATCTTGGATAAAAGAGAAGAAGATATCTTCTATCTTGGATGCACTTTTTTCTTCTTCACACGGAAATTTGTCTCATGCAAGCTTGTCATACAACCAAGCTTCCTCTTCATTTCTTTCCACATGCTTGTTTTCCCCTTTTGAATCTTGTGCTGGTAACTACCTCTCTGAATTTCCCTTCTCATCATATCACATTCTTTCTCCAGTTCCAGCACCTTGCTTCCCATCTTTTCCATCTCTGCTTTCATCATTTCCTCTTCACTGCTGCTATTCCCCCTTGCATCTTCCTTGTCTTCTTCCAGCTTCAACAATCGGTTGTCAGAACCCCTTTGTATCCTCTTGGCCACTGTATCCTTCAACTTCAACTGCATAGAAAACAAAATCTGCACCATCACTCTAACTGGAAGCTTTTCATTCTGTGCAGCATGCTCACAGGCTTCAGGAGACATTTTGTTGCACTCCAACACCCTGCAGACTTCCTCCCTTTCCCAATCAGTTAGATATCTGTGCTTGTCCAAGTATATATCAATTGCTCTATACATTCCATCAGCATTTCTTTTAGTTCCTCCTGATGCTGCTTGTGATAACTCTGCTAGTTCTAAGAATGTGTTCAACTTCAAATCTATGTCACTAGCAACCTCAGCCAAGAACTCATCAGCGAGTTCTGCCACCACGATTAGTCCAGATGTATCCGTGCTTGAGTAATTGCCGTAGAAATTCTTCAATATCCTTTTCACACGTTCAGTGTCATACTGCTCTTCTTTTGCATATCCTTGTGCAGGTATTAAGAGGTCCTTGACAGTTGCCTGGTCTAGTTGCTTTCCTATTCTGATTTCCAATCTGCTTTTGCAGTCAGTATTAACATCCAAGATTATTGCAGATTGCAACATTTGAGAGAGCAAAGAACACGGGATCAGTCCCCTTTCTTGAGGTAACAATCTCTCCACTGCCTCAATAATCTCTCTTTGAGAATTCCTCTCGTAAATTGATGGCTCATCTTCTCCTTTAGTGCCCGGAAAAACCCATTTGTTGAGATAGTGAAACAGAGATGATGCCACGTATTCCAGAGGGACTTTTCGATGAACCATTGCACGAATAATGGGCTCGTAGAGAGAAATGGAAAGTAGTGTCAAGTCCTCTGATTTCCAGTCAAGAACAAAATGCCGCCGCTTCACATTTGGCTTATAGGCATTTTCGTCATTCTCACTATCATCATCCGTTGTTGTAACATTCCTAATCGGTTCTCCAAGAAGACCTGGATCATGCAGTACTTTGGCGATAATGGACTCTGCACAGGCATCAACCAGGGAAAGATCTGCGGCTTGCTGAATAATGGTTTCTGCAGATTTGAGGGCTTTAATACACTTGTTCCAGCTAGGAAGGATATTATTTTGAAAGTAGAAACAAGCCTTCTTTACGAGGTTGTTGGTGCTGTGAATCTCGGACATTTCAAGGTAGTGAGCAAGGCAAAGGACTTTAATAACATTTTCAGGTGACAGGTTTATGTCAAAGCCATGGCAGAACCTTGCTACAAGCTCAAAAGTTTGAGAATCAGTGGGAATATCTCCTAGCAAATGAGAAAGATCATCTTCAGGATTCTCTTTCAGCAATGCAGCTAGCTTTGCAGATCTTGCAGCCAAAATTTCCTGTAAGTTCAACACAAACCAGCAGTTTAGGAAAGCTGAAATAATTGAGGGCACTGACATCTAAAGAGTTTTTCAAGATGTGTGCTACATTTGGCTTTCTCATTATAACTTACCCTATTCAAGGAGAATGGTACTCCACATATGTGGAGTTGAACATCTGATGATGAAGCAGACATTGCTTTCCTAAAGAGAGTATAAAAGAAAGCAAAGATTAAAAGGTCTAATAAGTGAAAAAAGAAAACTAAATGACAACAGGACCAGGACAGATTGTTAACTTAGAATGTAAACTTTTACCTGGATGGAGATCCTATGCTTTTGCTTGTGGCCATTTTTTCATATTTTTGTTGTCTCTAAGTCATGAAGAGATCAAATTTTAGGGCCTTCAGGCTAAGATATTGGAATCAGGATCTCTCTTAAGTAGATTCTGATTGCTAGTCCTCTGATCAACCTGCAAAATATATAGCAGTAAGCCCCTCCATCAAGGTAGGAACTCCTTTATGTCTTTACGGAAGGAGTTGTTTGGTTCACATTCTAGTTATGGACAGGGGCGGAGCTAGGTGGCACAAGGTGGTTCATTTTATTCCCTTCACTGGAAAATTACATTATATATACAAGATAAAAATTATATATTATCTATATATAATAGATGTTGAATAAGGGATGCCTTTTCCTGTGTTAACTTCTTTACATTTTGAATCCGCTTAGTGAAAATCCTGGCTTCACCACGGAAACAGCCGCTCTACACTCCCAGACCCCTCGTTGTGAGATTTCACTGGGTATGTTGTTGTTGTTGGTTTGTTATCTGTTGAGTAATAATGCAGAGATTATTATACAATGTAATACTAGTATAGAGACTGTTATTTGACTACTCATGCTTCTTCTGGTGCATCTAGCCATATGTTTATCTACTGTCCTATCTATACATGGAAAGTTGCATATACTTTTTGATTGTGAGAGCATAATAGGGATTTACTTCATATAATTTATAAGATAAGATGAGGTTCATGTAAAAGAAATGACCTAATTTAAGTTCAAATATCATCCTAACTAGCACTAATTGGCAGATTGTTGGGACATATTTCATTTTTCTTTAAACTATCTAGAAGAGAATTTAGTAGAGTTTTTAAAAATCTTTTGCAGTAAAATTTCCCAGAAAATGGATGCCAAACAGATGTGATGGCCGAGTATTACTTCAATTCCTCTTAGTTTAGACCATTCGTAAGCGATTGTTCATCTTCCACTGCCTGAGGCCTCAAGAAAACTACTACTCTTCAGGATGCTTATCTAGTCAACGCTTAAATCCGGCTCTATCCAAACTTTTCTGGTTCATCGGAACATTACTTACTTGTCCGACTGTTGCTAAAATCGAACGGGCTCAATTCAAGAACACTCAATTTCAGGCTTTCCGAGCTCTGACGCTTTCTGTCACATTTGTTCTCTCTTTTGCTTACCTTTCATTTTCACCTTGTTTAACCATACCAACCCCCCAAAAAATAGAAAATAAACATGCAACATACAATTATAATCACCTGAATACGTACATAAAATGAATGAAACTTCAATTTGAGAGTACAAATATCTGAATGAAATCTTATACTCCTTTATTTAAGTATGTTTAACCTTTTATGCTTGTGAAATCATCAGCATAAAGAGTGGAGAAGGATATATACCTGAAAAATCTTGAATATTTTTCTTCTTCTTGTAAACTACATATAAAAGGAGAAATCAGAACAAAGAGAAGAATTAAAGAAGTCGCATGCAAGTAATAAAATACTTATGACTTTTTCTGTTGGAGTTAATAGTTAGTATTCAATATTCAAACGTAATGTTTGGAGATTCTGTTAAGAGTCTGATAAGAGATAAACAACTCCAAAACCCCAACTAAAACCTCCTATAATTGAGGAACAACTCTCACAAACACTGGTTTATATAGCAGTTTTTTTATAAGCATTTTCAAAAAGAATATTTCAACTTAGTTTAAATTAAATAATATTGATAGCAACAATGATTTACTTTCTAGAAACTATATCTCTATGTTGATAAAGGATCATAGTTTTCAGCATATTAACTATTAAGCCCTCTATATCTCTATGTATTTAATGGACTTATCTTAGAGTTGTCGTAAAATTCTTCACTTGATAATATAATTTTAATGCGGTTGGTGCCAATGAAAAGAAAACAAATGTGTCACATACTATTTACATCAAATTTTTGTATACATATTTGTCATTTAGCTATAGTAAAACGATATTCATTCTCACTATTTTTAATACTCATATGAACACCGGATACATATAAGCAAGTATTAATTAAGAAAATGGGGGATTTTCTTTTATTCTTATATATTACTATTAATAAGTCAATTTTCTTTTATGGTGAAAGATAACTTGTGGCTTATAAAATTTGATTATCGCTTGATAAGGAAATAAAATTGAAAATTCCATCAGGTTCATCATGGGAATATCTTTTAATAAGCTATACTCTCAAGTAATACTCCATTTGTTTCACTTTATGCCGTACGATCATTATTAGATAGTCGGAGAAGTTTTTCATGACGATAATTTTGTTTCTAGAGCTATTGTAAGCTCACAAATGACCTTATAAGAGGATGGTTTTGATTTTTTGGTTCCGCTTAATAAACTTTTAAAAAATAGTCTTTTACTTCAGAAAATTCGTTAGATAAAGTTTTTATTGTCTATCGGGCATAAATTGTGGACATAATTAGTATAATGAAATTACTAAATCGACCACAAGTCATGCCTTATATGCAAGAGTTAGAACTTATGTCCAATGGGAAACAGAGGAAGCTTTTGTTGCCCATAAGCATAAGTTCTAGCGAGCCTATAAGGTAGGACTTCATGATATTTCAATTGACCACAACTTCTGTCTTATAGGCAAAAGTTAGAACTTTTATCTGATGGGCAACAAAAAATTTTCCCAACAATTTTTTTTCAAGTTAAGATCATTATTTTTTAAAGATTTTGTTTAGCAGGGATGAAAATTCAAGACCATACATTTTCTGGGACACTACGCGTCATTTCCTGAAATTTATGTGAAGACATTATTATTTGAGGAGTCAAACAATTTTTTGTTTACTATAATTTTCTTAGATTTCTAAAAATATTTTGAATCATTTGCTATGTTGACTTGTAGTATTTTTCGGGTAGTTTACAAATAAGTTAATTTTATTTTAAAATATTTAAAAAATATGTACCCGAATTCATAATCAAAATTAGGTATTTTGAACCTTATACTCCAAACACCTTTACATAAATTTAGACAGACGGATATATATTGTTCATTAATTTTATTTACCACATCAAAATCGACTGACATTCACCTGTTTCGTTTTGACTAGAACAATCAAATTTGTGTTTAAAAGACAAAAAGTATAACAACATGAACTATCCAAATTCCAATATGTCAAATCTAGAGTTAAGGTGTCTAAAAGAAATAGTGTCAAGTTTAACGGGCCGTTGATGTATTTGGCATAAATATGGGGAGAATTAGACTTTTAGATCAAAATACAGGTAAAAAGCATAATTGTCAGAACTTTGGCTGCACACGGAAATAAATAAACACTTGCCCATTTACACTACAAATTACAGTAGAGCTCTAAGCTTCGACCAAATTGGAGGTAAGATGTTGTCGGATTTTGTATTATAGACAAATTCCTATTGTTGGGTATCCAATTCTTGAAGATATATATGCAGAAAATTCTAGTTTTTAACATCGGCATTGACTAGTGCCTGCAAACTGTTTGATGATATGCCTAACTCAATTTGTTTTCTTCAATCATTAAATACTTATTATTTGATTGAATAAAATGGACCAATATGAATTGTGGGTATGTTGCAATTTTCCCCCATTCCTTGGAAATAATTGAATGATCTCTTAATTGTTTGCTCCATTTTGTTCTGCACCAAAATAAACTATGAGAATGCTGCATTTTGTTTCACTCATTGGAAATAATTGAATTACTCTAAATTGTTTGCTCAATATTGGGCTATATTGTTTCCTTAACTTTACTCTGTTTCAGCTGAATGTGAATATCCATTCGTATACTATATACGAATGGAATCTCAAGGTAAATTTTGAACCCCCTTAACCACTAAACCAACCTCTAGTCTTGTGCTTAGGGGGTTCAAAATCTATATATGTACATAAAATTTTAAAAAATACTTTACATATATAGTGTAATTTTTTACCGAGGGAGTTCGGGTGAACATCCTCACCCCCTCCTAGAATAGGTCTTTTAATGAAGATGCTATGGTTCCACCACCTGATACATTTTGTAAAAGAATTAGTTAGCTCTTTATTTCACCCAAAAGATAAATAAATACGTTAGTAGATGGATAAATACGAAGATGGTTTGAATGCATTGCATTAGTTTATGTTGGTCTGCTTTCAATTTATTTGGTCATTCCTTCTTCAAGGATTATATATAACAAAATTTAGTTAAAAAAAATAAAAAAGTGCAAGTTAAAAAAGGTAGCTTGAGAGAGAGATTTTTTCTTAAAAAATAATGGAATAGCAACGTGTTCAAAGGTATTCTAGTTGGTTTTGAATATTACATTCTGGAATTATCAGTTCATTTGAGGGTTAGTAAGATGGAGAAACTTTTAGAACTTGTGGCTAGATTTTCAAATCCTCTAGTAGGTTCGGCCAAACTTTTCTGAGATTTTAAATATGAGTTATGGTATGCAATATGACAAAAGACAAGCTGTTTATAGTGTTTAAGTTATCCTTTGTTGTGCTATTCAATTCATTTTTAGTACAATAGGTCATGATTATAACGAGAAAGCCTCAATTTTGTTCATTTGGTGTTTTTTTCCCTCAGTGATGTAATTCATTTAAATCCCCATCTGTAACATTTATTTATTTATTTCATTTATTTGATTCATCTGCTCATTAACTGTTTTTTGTTGTTGCCGTTTATATGCCTTAACTAGACTTAGGGAAATAATTAGACTAGACAGGTATGAGGTAACCGTGTCTTACACAGAACCCGAGGGATGCCTAACACCTTAAATGTACCTCCTTACCTTAGAATCTCAAGTTAGTAGACCTTAGGAGTCATTTTAAGGGGTTCTCTTTCCCTTTTTGTTTTTTTACTTATTATTACTCTTTTTTTTTTTAAAAAAAAGTAAAAGAATCAGGTGACCTAAAAAAATAAGTTTTACGTGGCGGATCCAAAATAATTAAAACCCTTGGGGCTCGTTTGGTATGAGGGATAAGGGATAATTAATCCCAGGATTAAATTTGAGATGTGTTTATCCCGTGTTTGGTTGAAATAAAATCATGGTATAACTAATCGCGGGATTGTAGTGTTATTTTATCTCTGTACGATGGTGGAATAACTAATCCCACGATGACTTATCCCAGGATCAGTTATGCTGGGATAACTTATTTCCAACCAAACGACCCCTTAGAGTTACCAAATTGTTGCACATTTTTAACCTTTTCTTTATCCCTTATACTCAAGGTGTGCTACAGAGAGAAATGATACGAGGGTTGATATGGGCTACGGCAGAAGACTTGGCAAAGAATAGAGGAAGAGTTCTGTCATTGTACAGGAAAATCTTGAGGAGCCTTAACTCACCTGCTTTGCCATTGAACTTAGCAGCTAGACCTCAAAAGAAAGCTGAGGTCCGTTCCATGTTCATGTTGGGTTCCGAGGAGCAATCTCTCCATAACATTCAAGATCTTATTGATGCTGCTGAATACTCTCTTTCCCTTTTAAGAAAAGGCGAAATTCCAAAGCACATTCAAGTTTATCAATAAGCCCGGACAATTTTCTTGTGAGTGCAAATGTTGTTGAAGGATCTTTCACATGTTCTTACTTCCCTTTATATGCATAAAGAGCATACTGTTTCATTCTGAACTTGAAGTGTGTTAGTTTTTCTTTCTTGCGCAGTTGTTCTTCTTAAAGTTTGAGCATCATCAAATGATGAAATACACAAAACATCATTCTGATGAAGAGAAACAAGATAAATAACTCATAGAAGTCTAAGGTAAATACTGAAGGACAGGACAAGAATTTCTATTTAACTGGTAGCTACTAAACACAAGATTATCCCATTCTCTAAAATTTGCCAGATAGATCTCATTTGGTTCAGAAGCTGAACGTAGAGAGGGGAAACAAGGAGTGAACGAACTTCAAGGTTACTCTCAATTTTAATCACCTAACAATTGGGCACTTCCCCACCACTGCCATAAAATCTTGCCCTGAATTGCTTGATAGCATGGATATGCTGTCAGCTGCTTTGGATGTGAACTTTTGTGAACTGTAAAGATGGATCAGCTACACGAAAATTTTGTTTGCCGCTATCTTGATCCAGTAGTCTATTTTGTTCACACTCGGAGGTTGCTATAAGCATGTTGCCATTATTTTGTCTAGGCAAGCTGCTATAATGGGATGCTTGGAGCTTCTTCTCCTTGAAACTAGGGATGATCCTGTTGCAATCACATAAACTGTCCATTTCAAAAGTTCCTACATTTTGGTCACGGTGTTTGCAGCAGTTAAACTGTAAAGTATATGATGAACCAAATTTAGGATATTTGAAAAACATTGATAAGATTGATCAACTACTTGTAGAGAACTAGCTACACTTGAAACTCATTGGAAATTTTATACATGTGAATAACTTTAGCATCTACATGTCTCAGATTTTGCAGTTTCTGGCAACTTTACCGTAGTTATCTTCCTATTTCTTCATAAGTAATATACACTTTCCTGACTTATAAACTCATTGGAAATTTTATACATGTGAATAACTTTAGCATCTACATGTCTCAGATTTTGCAGTTTCTGGCAACTTTACCGTGGTTATCTTCCTATTTCTTCATAAGTAATATACACTTTCCTGAATACTGAGAATCCCATGTGAGAATATTCTTGTGTACAACTCCAATAAAATGACAATTCTTACAGGGTACATGTACATACATGATTTATTTTCCTATGAGTTGCAACCTGTCCTTGACTCCCAAATACTGACATGTCGAACAGGTTTGAAGCAGCTCGAATTGATATCTAGTACTAGCAACTTTAAGTCTTTGTTGAAGATTTCTCTTGTGCAACATGAGTCTCTAAGCATCTCCAAAGAGGCTTCATCATCCTGTAAATTATTCGTAGAGGTATATGGTTGACCAGTGATGGAGGTAGTCGATGTATGACATTATTCTGCTGCAGACTATTCACACGAGGATATCAGTGTGCTTCTGAATTTTCTCCCCTCAACAAGCTGAATTACAGAGATCATTTCCTTGTTTCTACAGATGTTTAGAAATAATAAAACAAAGAGAAACCTCTACGAATTATTAGTACTTGTAGTGATGTCTAAACTTCTCTAGTAAACTTTCGTTCTCCTGTCCTGTGCTGTCAAACTGATACCGACGTGTTTATGTATATCAAAGATTAGTACTTGACTTTTGACCTTTGCTTTGCTTGATACTTGGCTCAACTGTTTTCTAAAGTTAAGCTTGGAGCCTCACTTTAGAAAATTGGTTGAATAGACCCAAAAGAGAAAGGGATATTTGTAGTACTTTATCTATATCAAATTAACCTTACAACTTTAATCGTGTTCATTTTCTGCAAAAGAATTCGTATCAATACTTGTTCACCATATTATTGTTGCAAAAAGGTATTCATGAATTTGCATTGCACGAGTTTCCATGGTCCGTGGTTGAACCGTTGGGCCGCTGGATAGCTGGGTGGTTACGGGATTTTGGGTCGGGGCAGTGGCCTCGGTATGACCACTGGATTGGGCCATCATGTCACGGGATATGGAAGACTAATCTACCTTACATAAATTATAAGATGCTACTTAATTATAAAATATTACATAATCAATCAATAGTAATGAATGGAGGTAATTATGGGATTGCCCCATAATTACTCTAATAGTCCCCCGCAGTCTTAGCGGGAGGTTCTCGTATGCTGAGACTGTCCCTGAAATCATCAAACAATACGCGCGGAAGGCCTTTGGTAAAGATGTCAGCAATCTGATAACGGGACGGTACATGGAGAACCCGGACTTGTCTACGGGCAACCTTTTCACGGACAAATAAGATATCAATTTCAATGTGTTTCGTGCGCTGATGCTGAACAGGATTGCCAGATAAGTATATTGCACTCACATTGTCACAATAGACCACTGTTGTCTTTTCAATTGACTCCGTAATATACTATTGCACTCACATTGTCACAATAGACCACTGTTGTCTTTTCAATTGGACAATGTAGCTTTAATAGTATATTACGGAGCCAACATGATTCAACAACCATATTGGCTACACCTCGGTATTCTGCCTCAGCACTTGACCGAGACAGTGTGGATTGTCGTTTGGACGACCATGAAACAAACTTGTTGGACCGCATAGAAAATATCAGGCCTCGTAAAAGTCAGATACTGCTTAGAGAAGGACTTAGGTCTATTATGTCCCTTCTTGCGGCTGAATTTGCAATGAAGGACTTAGGTCCGTTGAATTATTTTCTTGGCATTGCTGTCACTCACTATCCAGGTGGTCTGTTTCTCAGTCAAAAGAAATATGTCGAGGAAATAATTGACAAAGCAGGGATGTCTTCCTACAAACCATCACATACTCCAGTTGACACTAAGGCGAAGTTGAGTAACACTACAGGTACTCCATACAACGACCCTACACATTACCGCAGCCTTGCAGGAACATTGCAGTATCTGACTTTTACGAGGCCTGATATTTTCTATGCGGTCCAACAAATTTGTTTCCTGGTCGTCCAAACGACAATCCACACTGTCTCGGTCAACTACAGAGGCAGAATACCGAGGTGTAGCCAATGTGGTTGCTGAATCATGTTGGCTCTGTAATCTACTATTGGAGCTACATTGTCCAATTGAAAAGGAAACAGTGGTCTATTGTGACAATGTGAGTGCAATATACTTATCCGACAATCATGTTCAGCATCAGCGCACGAAACACATTGAAATGGATATCTGATTTGTCTGTGAAAAGGTTGCCCGTGGACAAGTCCGGGTTCTCCATGTACCGTCCCGTTATCAGATTGCTGACATCTTCACCAAAGACCTTCCGCACGTACTATTTGATGATTCCAGGGACAGTCTCAGCATACGAAAACCTCCCGCTAAAACTGCGGGGGACTGTTAGAGTAATTATGGGGCAATCCCATAATTACCTCCATTCATTACTATTAATTAGGGCTGGCCAGTGGGCCGGGACGGCCCGACCCCGACCCGACCCCGTCCCGAGCCCGCCCCGAGCCCGCCCCGGTCCCGCCCCGACCCCGCTTTAAAAAAATAAATAAATTAACGGGGGCGGGACTCGAACTCGGGACGGGACGATGTCTCGTCCGGCCAGACCCGAACCCGCCCAGTGCCCGCCTGACCCGTCCCCGCCCCGACCCCGACCCCCGCCCTTTTCCTCCCTTTGCAAAAATGGCCGTGCACCAACGACCATTTTAGATTATGGCCGTTGGCCAACGGCCATTTTAGGCCCCCCCTCCCCCAACCCCCCTACCTCTTAATATTTATTTTTAACCCATAAGTTATTATATTTACACTTTAACCCAATTTTTCAACTATAAATAACTCATTTTCTCTTCATCTTTCTCACAAATCTTCCTACAATCTCTCTAATTTCTCAATATATCTCTCTACATTGTTTGCTAAATATTCAATTTTATTAATTCATTTGGGAATTGGGAGTGAAGTTGGCAACTAGCTTGAGGATCTTCCATCGAGCAAAGTTTCAATTTTCAACCTCTCGATTACACGTCGACGTTACGTCGGCGTTTGGTACATTCGTTCCTTCATTAAATTATTATTGTCTGTTTATTTTATATTTTTATTTAGCTCACTTAATTTTATTGTCTTTAATTATTTATTATCATAATTAAAATGGAAGGATTAAAAGGTATGTTTAAGGGTAAGGGTAAGAGTGCTTCTTCTAGTAGGGACAACCAGGGCAAGGGTACTTCTTCTAGTCATCTTATTCCTACACAGGATGATTTTGTTGATACTCAACATTTTCCTACAATACCATTAGATTTAGACCAGGAGCTATTTTTTGGAACTCAAGAAGACTTTAATTTAGACGATGATCTAGATGATATACCCACTAATGTTGATGACAACACACCCACTAGTGCACCTTCAACTGAAATACCTCCTATTCCCCCTAGTATGAGACGAGGTCCAGCAAAACGACCATTAAAATCAGATGCATGGACATTTTTTGATAGGGACGTAGAGAATCAAGTAGCCATATGTAAAATTTGTAAAAATGTTTTAAAATTTAAAATCGGAAAAGGTCACGGTGGGACGTGGGTTTAATTAGACACGTAATAAGTGCTCATCCAGCCTAGGTATGCCCAATACCAGGCTTCAAAACCGGGTGCGCAAACGCCGCTCCATCGGGACAAGGTTCACATACCGATACTTCGTCCCGGACCAAGTGTGGTCAAATTAACCCTATGACGGGGGAATTGTAGGCTCTAAATACAATAAACATAGAGATAGGGAAGCAATATCAAAATTAGTTCTTTGTGGAGGGTTTGCCTTTTTCATTTCCTTCATCTCCCGGTTTTATTCATTACATTAGAGATATATATAATCCTCGCTTTTAACGGTTTTCCTAGATCAACTCTGTTAAGAGAGATGTATTTAAATTCGCGCATGAATATCAACAATATTTACGTTTTTCATTATATCATTTTAATGGCAAAGTATCTATCACGTCGATATAGGTCGTAGTACTAACGGCCATGATTATTTAACTGTAACTTGTCATTGGATAGATTATAAATGGTCTATGCAAAAACGTATTTTAGCGTATAGATGTATAGATGATAGGCACACTGGTACTTTTATTACAGAAAATATTTATCAAGTGTGCGATTATTACGGAATTACCGATAAAATTATGACTATTACATTAGATAACGCTTCTAATAACAATTACGAAATTACAATGTTAAAAAATAGTTTAACTCCATCTTTTTCAGACCATTTTCATATAAAATGTGCGTGCCATATATATAACTTAATTGTAAAGGATGGTCTATCACTTTTTGAATACATTCTTAGTAAAATACAATTTGCTATAAACTTTATTTTTAAAAGTAATAAAGTACAATGTAGAAAAGAATATAAAAAAATTTGTCACGATTGTGGACTACCTTATAGAAGAATTCCACAAGAAGTATCCACTAGGTGGAATTCTTTATACGAGCAACTACTTGTTGCTTATGACTATAAATTACCTATAACTTTATTTTTTAACTCTCATAATAAAAAGCCAGCTGATATGATTTTAGATAGTGATTGGGTAAAATTTTTCGAACTTATTGTATTTTTAGAGAAATTTTTTCAAGCAACAAAAGAATTTTCCGGTATATATTATCCTACTATTTCAACTATGTTATTTTATATAACTCTAATATTTTTATTACTTAGTGAATATATGGAAAAACCACTTATAAGGCAAATGCTATTAAAAAAATGTTTGTCAAAATTAAAAAATATTTTATTCCTATTCCCTCTATTTATATTATTGGTTCTCGTATTAAATCCTACTATTAAAATAGACGGTACTAAATCACTAATTGAAACTATTTACGATTGTATAGAAGTACTACCACCTCCAAGTCCCAAAAATCTAAATCACCCACCACCTATTGAACAAACTAAAGAAGAAGCGGTGTCTAGCGTAGAACACTAATGCAAAAATATATATAGATTTTATCAACAAGAAAATGCTAGTAACTTACCGGCTTCCATACCATCTTCTTCATCTTCAACACAACCTCACAAAAGACATGTTGTTTCTGCGGCTAGTATTGAAAGCCTCGTAAATAGAATGTGCGGCCGTACCTCTACTACTAACCAAATTAGCGAGTTGGATATTTTTGTTTTGCGGGGTTCGTACCGTATCAATAAGTTATCAATGAAGATGGACAAGAAGACTTTTCAAAATCTTTGGAGGGGAATGAGAAGACCTTTCCGACACTTTCATTGATGGCTCGAGATGTTTTGAACATTCAAGCGTCATCAATCGCTGCGTCGGAAAGCGCTTTTTCTGCAGTGCATATATCAAATAGGAGACCACAGACACTCATTGGCCGGAGACGGCTTGGAAATTGCGTATTATTCGAGAGATTGGATACGAGCGGAGCGGAGAAGGTGCGGTCAACCGGAGATCAACGAAGAAGATGATGAAAACTACAACGAAATCTTAACCGAAGGTAGTTGAAGCGACGTGGATCAATTTGACCAACAAATACCAATTCCAACCGAAGAACCACATGAAATCATCAAGCAATTAGAACAGGTTTTTTTGAAAATGTAATTTTTTTAATTGCAATTTTATTATGTAATTTGCAACTTTTGGACAACACCACAAAGTTGCAATTTAGATTTTAGACAATTGTATTTGTATTACCAAAAAATCATATGTCTATTAAATAATATAAGAGGCACAAAAACAGCCTTGGGATGTTTTTATTACACTATCTTGTTTTGTTTATTGAGTTTTTTTTATACATATGTTATTTAAAAAAAAAAAAGAAAAGAAAAACCCGACCGTACCCCGCCCCGAGCCCGAGCCCGACCCGACCCCGCCCCGATACCGACGGGATCGGGATCGGACGGACCGGAGCAGTCCCGCCTGCACCCGACCCCGCTAGGCCCGCTAGACCCGACTCCGACCCCCTGGCTTGTCCCGCCCCGACCCCGCCAGACCCGGCCCGCCAGACCCGAGCCCGGCCCACTGGCCACCCCTACTATTAATTGATTATGTAATATTTTGTAATTAAATAGCATCTTATAATTTATGTAAGGTAGATTAGTCTTTCATAAGACAAATAATATTATACTTATATATATTGTACTATTGGAAAAAACATTTAATCAAGGAATCATTTTTTACGTTTGTTGTATTGTATAATATTGAAACTTTTGAAAAATGAAACGTTGTTTCTTTTCCTTTGTGAGACTAACAAGTTCAATATTAACTCTTTATTTCGTCATATCTAATAGGCAACAGTGGGATCCATCAGTAAAAAGGGGAAAAAATTCCTTCAACTTCAATTAATCTTAAGTTTATTCATATGGATTATATTAGTGAATGTGGAATTAAATATTAAAGTATTTGTTGATTTTTGAGAAGTTAAT
The DNA here is from genome assembly GCA_034509755.1 of Anisodus tanguticus. Taxonomy (NCBI): domain Eukaryota; kingdom Viridiplantae; phylum Streptophyta; class Magnoliopsida; order Solanales; family Solanaceae; genus Anisodus; species Anisodus tanguticus. The sequence goes on along the minus strand of CM067539.1, from coordinate 21,972,016 downwards.
AGATAGAAGAAAAATAAAAAAAAGTGTGAATTTTGAATATTGTAATGAATTAAACAAAATTATCAGAATTTTCATGAAAATAACATCAAGTGACACATTTTAAAACATACTAAAATAAAAAGAGTATCATATGAATTAAAACCTTATACGTACATTTTTGTGATTGTTTTACTCACCGTTAATCATGACTAATCATGTTATTAGGACATCACCCAATAATTCCTCTTGCTCATGGATAAACAAAATTTGGGTGCACCAAGTATTCATGCCCAATCAACATTAGCCACTAATAATTAAATTCTTTCTCTTCGGCATATTTTCTTTTTAATTTGTTAAAAAATAAAATATTTTTTATTTAAACAACTTGAAGGCAAGTGACAGTCCCTTTAGCGTTAGCAGAAGATGACATCTCTGGTCGACGATGGTCATTGTGTAGACCAAGTGGATATCATTAAGATTGATCCCCTGACAAGGAAATGACGCACTGCAATTCAAAGTAACTGCTACCCCTGAACTTGAAGTTTCCGTTGTGTTATTGAATATCGCATTTTTTATTTTTATTTTTTATATCCAATTTTAATGCTTACGTCAGACTATTTCTGAAGATAGTAGTTCCAGTTACTCAGCACTACTACCAATAAATCGCGGGATGTGCCTGAACGACCAGGGTTTAAGAACAGAGTAAATGATATCACCTACAAGGTCCTACCCAGAAGAGAGCAAATTGATCCACCAAGATTCGAACCCACGCTGCAGACCTCCAGTTGAATTTTAAATTTACCTCATTTACCATCCAGCTATGCCCAGGGACAAACAAGCTATTGAATATAACATGCCTAACTGCTGCAAGGGGTGTCAGACAATAATATCCTCAAAATTTATAGTTGTGGCGCCACCAACATACGATGAGGCCCAAGTCTTAATCCTCGCTCCATTTTGAATAGCGATTAGAGTGCAATTTTTGACGTGTATGTCCTTGACAACATCATTTGGTGTCTTCCCTAAGCTTCCGATTCTTTTTCCATAGCCAGGGCCACAAGTGACCCCTGAAATATTGATGTTTTGGCTATCAGTGACAATAGATATACAATCGTCTCCGATGCCAATGTTGAAATTTAAGACTTGGATGTTGGTGAAGACAACAATGTGAATACCATCGATGTTAAGGTCGTCGCCTGATGCCTTATGTTAACATGTCTAAATGTCACGTTATTGCAACTAAAAAGGTTGAAGTGGAACTTCTTGCTGTTGATTGACTGTATGTCGTGCACCGCCGCATTTTCAATAAAATCGAATTTCAATGTAGAAGGAAGGGTTGCGAATTGAGGATTGTTCCAAGCGGAAGCCCCCTGTCCGCCTCCTTCAATCTCTAAGCCATTCACATGTTGAGAAGAAATCCAAATCGCATTGCAGAATATAGAAAGTGTATGATTGTATTAATCTCTTTTGGGGAGCCTTTTTCATTAATACAAAATATATATAGGTGTACAATGTGGAATCTCTATACAACAGGGATCCTAGTTCTACCATAATTACATAACCCTAAATATGGTAAATAAATAGTGGTACACACGTGTTAATACACCCCCTCAGTCGGAGCGGGAGGAGGCCGGATGCTAAGACTGGATCTGAAGTCGAGGAATAACTGTCGAGGAAGGCCCTTGGTGAATATATCCGCATACTGATATGAAGAAGGCACATGCAATACCCTGACATGACAGAGAGTAACCTTCTCACGAACAAAGTGGATGTACATCTCAATGTGTTTGGTTCGTTGATGTTGAACCAAATTATGAGACAAATATATGGCAGATATATTATCACAATAAACCAAAGAAGCCTTACGTAATGGACACTAAAGCTCCAAAAGAAGGTTTCGGAGCTAACAAATCTCAGCAACAACATTAGCAACGCCTCTATATTCTGCTTCTGTACTCGAACGACATAATGTGGGTTGCTTCTTGGCGGACCAAGAAATAAGATTATCCCCTAAGAACACACAGTAGCCTGAGATGGAGCGTCGCGTGTCCGGACAACCTGCCCAATCAACATCCATATATGACAACAACCAGTTCTGTGCGGAGGGGTATAGATGCAAACCATAATCAAGTGTGCCCTTAACATATCGAATGATACGTTTGAGGGTAGTAAAGTGAGGCTCCCCGAGGGCATGCATAAATAAGCATATATGCTGAATAACATAAGCAATGTTAGGCCTGGTGAAAGTGAGGTACTATAGGGCACCTGCAAGACTCCGGTAGAGAGTGGGATCTGACACCGGATCACCATCCAAAACACTGAGCTTTGATTTAGAGTCAACTGGTGTAGACATGATCTTACAATTTGCCATTTTAGCCATGTACACAATATCCTCTACATACTTACGTTGACAAAGAAACATAGTGTCTTCAGATCTAGTCACTGAGATCCCCGAAAAATAGCTCAACTTCCCCAAGTCAGTCATAACAAATTATGTTTTGAGCAGTGCAATGATCTCAGTTTTCAACAACTCAGATGAGGTAGTGAGCACAATATCATCCACATACAATAACAAATATGCAATGCTACTACCTCTATGAAAAATAAACAGAGAATTATCGCACTCGCTGCATACAAACCCAATATGCAAAATATATTGTGCAAAGCGATCATACCATGCTCGAGGGGTCTGTTTCAAGCCATAAAGTGACTTACGGAGATGACATACATATTGAGGAGCTGCAGGATGGGCAAAACCAGGTGGCTGGTACATATGAACAGTTTCTTTTAAATCCCCATGTAGAAAGACATTCTTTACATCAAGCTGATGAATTGACCAGTGCTTACCCATATCAATACTCAGAATTGTGCGAATCGTGGCAGGTTTAACAACCGGACTGAAAGTCTCACCACAATAAACACCCTCTTGCTGATTAGTGCCATTAGCCACAAGTCTTGCCTTATATCTCTCAAGATCACCATTGTCTTTGTATTTGTGGCGAAAAAGCCACATGCGATGGATCACATTCACCCCCTCCGGTCTAGGAACCAAATTCCACGTGTGCTATTTCGTTAAAGCATTAAATTCATCACACATGGCCGCATTCCAATTAGGGTCAAGTTTGACTAGTTTTGGGTTTTTGGAAATTGGGGAAATTGTTTGTGTTGATAAGTTAAACTGGACTTTGGGCCTGAAAATCCCGTGTTGGGCACGAGTTTCCATTGGGTGAGTGGGTACCATGGGTGGATGGGTATTTGGTTGGGTTTGTGGTGTTGGGTCACCGGTTTGGTGGTTGGTGTCAGAACAGTGATAGGTGTTGTCGACAGGACAAGTCATTGGGTGAGACGACGGGTCGGTGATGTTGGGTATGGTGTAGGTGGTGGGTTGGGACTGTACCGGTGGTGTGTTGGTGTTGCTGGTACTGTGAGTAGTTGTGGTCGTGGTTCCGATGACTGGTAGGGTTCCAATGGAGGGGTGGTTGATTGGGTTAGCGACTATAATTGTTTCTGGAGGCTGTGACACAGTAGGTGGTGGTGGTTGGTTCCGGTTGGTGGTATGGATGATTGCCGGTGGTGATCTAGAGATGTTTTGCCGATTGCCGGAGGTGGCAATCGGCGACATGTCTGACGGAGATGGCAGAGTGGAGACAGATACGCTGTTGGAATTGGTAGGTGGCAGAGACGGTGGCGCAGAGTGGCCGGAAATAGTGCTGGTGGCAGTGGTATGTTGCAGCGATGAGGATATATGGACGGTGGTGGTTGTTCGATGAGTATGACGGGGGATGTGCCAGACTCGTCTAGAAAGGTATAGTATGTGTTTTGAAAACTTTTGGATGTTTGCAAAAGGGAAAATTGATTCATTGAACGTGACATGACGAGACACAATAATTTTGAGGGAAGACACGTTATAGCACAGATAACCCCTATGATTAGGCGGAAAACCTAAGAACACACAAGGAGTGGTGCGGGGTGCAAGTTTATGTGGGGCGGTGGAAGCAATATTCGGGTAGCACAGACAACCGAAAATCCATAGGTGCTCATAAGTTGGGATTCTACGAAATAGAATTTCGGTGGGTGTTCTATTTTGAAGAGTCTGAATGGGCAAAATATTTAGAATATATTCGGTCATTTTCACAGCATAGACCTAAAAGTGAGGGGGGAGTGAGGCATGGAATAGGATCGTACGAACCATGTTATTGAGAGTGCGAATGATTCGTTCGGCCTTGCCATTTTGGGAGGAGGTGTGGGGACACGAGAATCAGAAAACCATGCCATTAGTAGAGTAAAAACTGTGAAACGTGGAACTATTGAACTCACGACCATTATTATATTGAAGCGATTTTATGTCTTTTTCAAATTGTATTTTGACATAGATACGGAATGCAAGAAACTTGGAAAATACTTCAGACTTGAATTTAAGCAGATAGACCCAGACAAAGTGAGAAAAGTCATCTAATAAGATGAGATAAAATTTATGACCCAGTGAGCTAGTAATGGGAGATGTTCATAAATCTGCATGAACAATGTCAAAGAGAGAATACGTAACACTTGAAGAAGACTGAAACGGAAGGCGAACATGTTTGCCTAAAGGACAAGAAAGACATTGTTGGGTGAATTTGTCATTATTGCAACGAATTAAATCATTATTTCTAAGAAAACTAAAAACAGGGGCTCTTGGGTGTCCAAGTCTATCGTGCTAGGTTGACGGAGAGATTGTTGCTAAAGCGGTGGCAGGAGAGACCTGGGCAGTTAGAGAAGTGGGAGGGATGACACTAGCAACGGGCGTGGATAGGAAAGGATAGAGGTTCCCCTCACTATTGCATCTCGTAAGGAGTTTTCCGGTACGTAGGTCCGTTACAGAAAATCCAAACGGGTCAAAGTTGATTGATACAGAATTATCCGTGACAAATTTTCTAACGGAGATTAGGTTCTTGATGATATTTGGGGCATATAAGACGTTATTTAGGGAAAAGTGGGGATGCGGTGGTGGGGTTAGTGTGTGACCAAACCCTTGAATTGGAATGCGATGACCGCTTCCAACCATAATAGATTGAGGAGTAATTAAACTTCGCAGTTGAGGAAGATTATCAGAATTGTTTGTGAGGTGAGACGTGACGCCCGTATCCATATACCACGCATTATCGGGCTGCCGAGGAGTCATTATAGAGGATATGGAAAAGGATTTTCTGGAAAGCGAAACAGTAAACAAAAAAATAGACAACCACTTTTGATTTCTTGAGAAAGGAAGAAAGAAGTGAGAAAACCCAAAAATTGGTGTGTTGCTGACATACGAATGAGAAAACGTGATAAGGAGCTACTGGTTAATGCACTGAAAGTCTGTTTCCTCTGACAAGGTTGTCAAGAAAGTAGACAACCACTTTTGAATTTCTTAAGAAAGGAAGAAAGAAGAAAATAAAAACCAAAAATTGGTGTTCTGTTTGACAAGATTGATCGAAACAGAGGACAATTTTCGGGAAAGGACCGGTTATTGGAGAAACCGATGGGAGGAAAGAAGAAATATGGTTTAGGTTTTGGCTTCTGATATCATGTAAGATTGTGTTAATCTCCCTTACGGAGCCTTTCTCATTAATACAAAATATATATATGTGTACAATGTGGAATTCCTATACCACAAGGATCCTAGTTTTACCATAATTATATAATCCTAAATATGGTAAATACAATAGTGGTACACACGTGCTATTAGAAAGATTTGTTAGAGCTTTAATAATCCCTTAGATTTGGAAGGTCAAGGATCCTTTGCATGGTCCAACAAAATTTGCAGCATATACCAAGTATACTCTTGAAGGTATCAAGAACGTGGTTGTTCCATTCCATTGGCTTGCTTCCGTCCAAGCACTCAAAATTGTCTTACTATTATCTGTCGCTCCATCAGCTCTAGCACCACAGGAAAGGACACTGAAGAGCTTGTCCTCAGCATTGGTGCACACAAGAACACGACCTAATATAAAAACTATTTCGAAATAAGATTTTGAAGCCATTTGGCGAATCACATAAATCCTATCTACTGATTCAAGATTTTTTCTTGAGTTTGAATTTAAAGTTTTGTGGATAGGGGTCAATGAAGTTGGTGGTATAAGCAAAACTTTAATAAAAAGTTTCGAGTATATTAACTAAAACGTGCATCTCGTGTGTCACACGTGTATCTTGTGTGTCGCATGTGCATTCACGTCAATTAATAAAAAAAAAATTAAAAATTACATATGTATTGTTAAAATATGTGTGTGAGGTATATAACAAAATTAAAAAGACAATATTGCAAGCTCAAAATGATGAAGGATAATCCTATAGCTATTTCAGCGATATGATAATCAAAATCAAAATTATTAAACATTTTCTAAACTTATGAAGATAAAATAATTATAAACAAGAGTAGGTTGGCTTACATATTAGAGAGGTTAGCTGATTAAATGAATAGAGAAATATAATTAGGTAGATGTGGTAGGTTATTTTAATAGAGAAAAAAAATACTATATAAGATTGGTAAAAAGTAATTAGAGGATAAGACACTATAATCCCTGAACTATACCCGAAATATCAGGAACACGCTTTTTCTTTTACGGGGGTCCTATTATCTCCTAAACTATTTTAAATTGTAATAAACACCATCTTGATTTCGCCGATAAAAGCTTCGACCCACGACCTATTGAGATTTGGGTCTCGCCAGAAATGAAAACCCAAAATTGATGGTCTCTTTAAAATATAGACATTTGAATTGCATTCTAGGGGTGGGCAAAAAATCCGGAGAACCGAAAAAATCAAAATTCAGTTCGGTTTTTCTCATTTTTTTTTAAAAAACCGATTTTTTGAAAAACCGAACCGAATCAGGATTTAGTGATTCAGTTCGATTTTTAAATTTTGGATACGAACCGAACCGAAAAAATTGAATTAAATATATAATTATTCTTATTTTTTATTTTAGGCTACTACTATCTCTTGAATCATAGGCATTGAAGTCAATCTATGAAGCTTTTATGGAAGTCGAATGCGGCATGAACTTGATTAACATATCACGGAAGCATTGACATAAAATGTAGGGAGAGAAAGTAGTTGTAAATTGGTGAAACTTTAAATGGTCATAACTCTGCACTCGGATGTCCGTTTTCCCAATCAATTTGTGTTTTCCCCCAAATCGATTTCTAATTTTTTCCTTTTTCTTTAGTAAACATCTTACGATACACAATATATTTCAACGTTGAAATTTCATGGTAGTGTAGGTGTGAATGTCAATTTCAGTTTTAGAAATTCTATTTTTTTTAAAACATAAAAAATTCCTCCACCCAACCCGACCCGGCCCACTAGAAAAAACTGATATAATCCGATACGTTCGGCGATATAAACCGAACATATCATTTTTTTTTTAAAAAACCAATTTTTATTTGGTTCATATTTTTCGAATACAAAACCGAACCGAATACGCCCACCCCTATTGCATTATAGTAGAATTGAAAGTTAAAAATTGACCACAATCAAATAGTTAGGAAAATTCTTCGGACCAAAGTTGGTTATAATTCATGTAAACTTCACTCCGTTCCAATTTAAGTATCTTACTTTCCTTTTTGGTTTGTCCCAAAAAAGTGTATTTTCAATATTTAGTAAATTTTTGAATTTCAACATCCTACGTGACAAGTTTAAGACCACAAAATTTAAAAGACTACACATCTTTAATTTGAGACCACGAGATTCAAAAGTCTCAATTTATTTTTTAGATTTCGTGTCAAGTCAAACTAAAACACTTAAATGGAACGAGGGAATATATTGTAGTAGAAATAGTGTTTACTGACCACTTTTCGATCAATTTTTTTTAAAAAAATAGTTATCGTCATTTCAAATTCCAAATTAATTACCTTATGAATTTGAAATTCCATGACATTTTTAATTTTTTATTTTTAATTACGGGGATTGAAAAATGTCCATTCGAAATGTTTTTCACAAATGAAATAACCATTTTAAGGACCAAACGGTCCAACCCCCATACATTAAGGACCATTTTGATCATTTTCTCGAGAATTCTTAGGTAGACCAAAGTCGTCCATCCATGTAAAAATCTGTTTTAACAATTCTGCCCACCAAAGTTCTTTCTAATTCATGTAAATCCCAATTACATGGAACTCAATATGTCAATCATTTGATATATTTTCTGTGTGTTCTTGAATATGAAATCAAATGTTATACTGACCATGTCTTGCTACTTGTCCTTCTCTATTACATCCTTAAATGTTACTAGTTGCAATGCCAATTCTCAAAAGTCAACCAAAATAGTCAAACAGTTCAACTCTTTGATCAACAACCAACAACCCCTTTACACCAAAATCATATCTTTATGTTCCTCTACAATACCCTCTAAGGACATAAGCTATATCCACTCTCTTTTCACTCAATTACATGACCCAAATATCAATCTTTATAACACCTTAATAAGATGTGTATTAACCTCTAAAAGCAAGGAAAATGCTTTACTTGGTCTTTTAATGTATGTTGAAATGATGTGTAAAGGCTTAGATTTGGATAAATATACGTACCCTCTTGTTCTAAAGGCATGTGTACAGTTATGTGATCTGAGATATGGTAGATTTGTTCATGCCCATGTGATAAAAAATGGGTTTGTGTTGGATTTGTATGTAGTGAATAATTTGATGCGTTTTTATGGTGTTTGCGGGTGTGTTGGGAGTGTTCGCAAGGTGTTCGATAGAAGTCCTGTGAGAGATTTGGTGTCTTGGACTATTTTGATTCAGGGGTATGTGGAAAACGGTTATTGGAAGGAAGGAGTAGATTTGTTCTTTGAAATGATAGACGACGGGTTAATTGCTGATGAGAGGATGATGGTTGTTGTGATATCTGCTTGCGCGAAATTAGGGGATTTGAGATTGGGCCGGGAGTTGCATGAATACTTGCAGAGTAGTAAATTGAATTTTGATGTGTTCTTGGGAATGTATTGGTGGATATGTACTTAAAATGTGGTGAATGCGATGTTGGTCTTAATGTTTTCAGAGAGATGCCAACGAGAAATGTGATCTCTTGGAATACGTTAATATCTGCATTGGCTCAAAGAAGGGAGTTTAAACAGGCCCTGAGTGCATTTAACGAAATGCAGGATCAAGGAGTAAAGCCTGATGAGAACACTTTAGTTGGCGTACTAAACTATTGTAGCAATTTAGGGGCCGTAGAAGTTGGGAAATGGGTGCACGCCTGTATAGATAGAAACCGGATACAAGTAGCGGGGTTTGTGGGAAATGCTCTTGTTGATATGTACGCAAAGTGTGGAAGCATGGACGATGCACTTAGGTTTTTGGAAGTATGAGTACTAAAGATGTTTTTTCATACACATCCGTGATAATTGGATTGGCCACACACGGTAAGGCACGGATGGCTCTTAATTTCTTCTATAAGATGCTTGAAATAGGCATACAACCAAATTAAGTCACGTTTGTAGGTGTCCTCACAGCTTGCAGTCATGGAGGACTAGTGGAAGAGGGCCACAAGCTTTTTGCAGATATGTGGAGAGTGCACAAATTAAAACCTTGAATAGAACACTATGGCTGTATGGTTGATCTGTTAGGTCATGCAGGGTTGATAGACGAAGCAATGGAGTTCGTGGAAAACATGCCGATTGAACCTGATGCTTCTATTTGGGGATCGATATTAGCAGCATGCAGGATCCAAGGAAAAGTTGAACTCGCTGAGCATGTGACTGAGAAACTTGCCGATACACAGTCTGAAAAAGATGGTACATACATACTGATGTCGAACACATATGCTTCAGTCAGTAAATGGAGAGATGCTTTAAAAGTAAGAAAAGCAATGAAGAGATAGAAAATAAAGAAAGTTCCTGGATGTAGCTCCATTGAACATGACGGCGTTGTTTCTGAATTTAGGAGAGGTGACAAAGCCCATCCCAGAAGTAAAGACATATATGCGATGGTTGAGCAATTAACGTTTCATCTAACTGGTACAGAGGCCTTCTCAAACGGAAATGAGTTGCATAATTTGAATGGTGCAAAGAAGCTACAAATATTCCTTTAGTAGAATGGTTAGTTCGATATGGCACTTGTTCACTGTTCTTCTATATGTTGCTACTCAGTTTCACTCAGCTTGCCGCTCTTATACCTGAATGAAGCCCCCCGTATCTGAAAATGAAATTTGCCAAGTTGATCTCAGGCTTCAATCATTGACTTATATGGAATGAATTACTTAGAAGCTCTGCCATTTTTTTTTTCTTATAAAGCTTTAGGACAATTCATTTGTATATTTTGTACTAACAAACTTTTAAGAATAATAAAGTAAATTACAAAATAGATCGTGCGCATTTTGTTAGGGGAAAGTTTTGTGACATCATAGGTGTAATTGTTGTTGGGATATTTGCATTTTGCACACCAAACCTTACATATATAAGTAAAAGAAAAACGTGATATGCAGCTTGCCGTTAGGTTTAACATTGAACTAGTTGAGCGCTGATATCCAATCAATTGGTTTTTACCTTCTAAGCATTATGATTTGAAGTCCACAACTGTCGGTTAAAAGGTATGAGATCTTGCTTAAACCCCAAGGTGATGGCCTAGTGGTCAAAGAATTTGGGTGACAACCCTGGGAACAAAAGTTCAAGTCTCAGCAGAAGCAGAGGCAACACTTCTTCCCATTTACCCAGAGCTTTGGAGGGAAAAATTACGTACCTAGTATTTTTGATGGTGGGAGATAGTTGGAGGAGCACTTAAACTGGTCGGAACACTACCATTATTGAAGAAGTACAAATTTAATGTGTGCGCCGTAGGTTAATCACATAAGTTTTTTAAACTATTCTGAATTTGACAGAGTAGATGCATTTAGAGTATATTTATAAATCTTGTGCATGAATAAAATACGAAAATTCAATACGAAATAAGCAAACTGATCAGCATTAGATGCTTGAGAGGTTGTGTTGGTTGCCTGCCCACAAATATTTCTTGTGAAACAAAGACAAGAATATTAAAGTCGAATTAGTAATATATGTGATTAGATTACGCAAATAATGCCTATGTGATACTCATCCTCAGATATGTTTGAGTTTTGTTGGTTACGTACCCCCAATAACATAAAATCTTGTGAAACAAAAGACAATAATTGACATACAAGGGAAGCATGCAGTTAGCAGCAGAGTTCTAAGGTGGTAGAGCACTGTGACGTATAGGGAAGCATCAGGTAGCTTGAATAACATAATATATGTAGTAATTTATTGGGACTTTAACGGGGAAGGCAATAGAGCTAGTTAAGATTCTTAAGAAGATGAAGATTAATATAGCATGTGTCCAGGAGACCAAATGGGCAGGACCTAAGACTAAAGATGTAGACGGGTATAAGTTATTGTTCTCCGGTAGGTCGAAGTATAGGAATGGGGTAGGCATTTTGGTAGACAGCGAACTAAGGGATTAGGTGGTAGAGGTGAGGAGGGTCAATGACAGGATGCTGACAATTAAATTGCTAGTTGGAGGGTTCACTATGAACATTATTAGTGCTTATGCGCCACAAGCGGGCTTGGACGAGGAGGAGAAGAGATGTTTTTGGGAGGATTTAGACGAAGTGGTGGGAGGTCTAACACCCACTGAGAAGTTATTTGTAGGAGGGGATTTCAGTAGACATATCGGGTCACTTTCAGGGGGTTATGACGACGTGCATGGAGGATTCGGACTCGGGGTCAGGAATGAGGGAGGTGTCTCACTTTTGGAGTTCGTTAGAGCTTGTGGGATGGTGATAGCCAATTCTAGATTCCTGAAGAAGGAGGAACACTTGGTGACTTTCCGTAGTTCGGTGGCTAGGACTCAGATAGACTTTTTGCTCCTTAGGAAGGTTGACAAAGGTCTTTGTAAAAATTGTAAGGTTATTCTGAAGGAGGATCTTACAACCTGACATAAGCTTTTTGTGATGGATTTGGAGATCAAGTTGGAGAAGAAAAAGAGGGTTGTGGATGACAGGTTAAGAATCAAATAGGGGAGTTTGACCATGGCTAGTGGAAAAGAGATGGGGAAGAGGTTGATGGCCAAAGGGGCTTGGGGGAGTAGTGGGGATGCGACCGGTATGTGGGACAGGACGGCCAGTTGCATTCGTGAGGTAGCCATAGAAGTGCTAGGAGTCTCGTGGTGTTATCGTGGTGGACATCGAGGGGACTGGTGGTGGAATGGTGAAGTTCAAGAGAAGGTGGAAGCAAAGAAATCGACGTATGTGAAATTGGTAGAAAGCAGAGATGAGATGGAGAAGTGGACGAATAAGGAACTGTATAAGATGGCGAGGAATGAGGCAAAGCTTGCGGTTACGGCGGCAAAAACGACGGCTTTCGAACGCCTGAATGTGGAATTAGAGGAGAAAGGCGGGGATAAGAAGTTGTACAGACTAGCCAAGACAAGTGAGATGAGGGCCCGTGACTTGGATCAAGTGAGGTGCATCAAGGACTAGGACGACAAAGTACTAGTGGAGGAAGCACATATTAGGCGGATGTGACAGTCTTACTTCCACAAACTCTTGAACGAAAAAAGAGATGGATACATTGTGCTAGGAGATCTGGAGCATTCTGGTAGGCACGAGAATTTTGGGTATTGTATAAGAATTAAGGTTGAGGAGTTTACGGGTGTTATTCGCAGGATGCGCAGGGGACGAGCGACCGGGCCTGATGAGATCCAGTTGAATTTTGGAAGAGCGTAGACAGGGCTGGTTTGGAGTGGCTGACTGAGTTGTTAACGTCATTTTTAAGACGGCAAAAATGCTCGAAGAATGGAGGTGGAGTACAATGATTCCCTTGTATAAAACCAAATGTGATATCCAGAGTTGCAACAACTATAGAGGTATCAAGTTGCTGAGTCACTCTATGAAAGTTTGGGAAAGAGTCGTGGAGACGAGGGTGAGGAGAGGCGTGTTTATTTCTGAGAACTAATTTGGATTCACGCCGGGGCGTTCGACTACCAAAGTCATTCATCTTATTAGGAGGTTGGTGGAGCAGTATAGAGAGAGGAATGAAGACTTACATATATTTTCATCGACCTCGAGAAGACATACGACAAAGTCTCTAGGGAGGTTCTATGGAGATGTTTGGAGGTTAGAGGCGTACCTGTGGCGTACACTAGGGCGATCAAGGATATGTATGATGGAGCCAAGACTAGAGTACATACAGTAGGAGGAGACTCGGAGCACTTCCCAGTGATGATGGGGCTACACCAGAGATCAACTCTTAGCCCATTCCTATTTGCCTTGGTGATGGACGGACTGACGCGACAAATTCAAGAGGAGGTACCATGGTGTATGTTATTCACAGATGACATAATCCTGATTGATGAGACTCGCAGCGGAGTGAAAGCCAAGCCGGAGGTTTGGAGACAGACTCTAGAGTCTAAAGGGTTCAGGTTGAGTAGGACCAAGATAGAATATTTGGAGTGCAAGTTTAGCAAAGGGAGCGACCCTGAGACATGCGTGGTGGTAAGGCTTAATACTCAGGTCATTCCAAAGAAAGGAAGCTTCAAGTACCTAGGGTCTATTATCCAAGATAATGGAGAGATTAATGACGATGTCACACATCGTATTGGGGCAGGGTGGATGAAATGGAGGCTCGCATCTGGAGTCTTGTGCGACAAAAAAGGGTCACAAAAACTTAAAGGCAAGTTCTATAGGGTGGTGGTTAGACCGACTATGTTGTATGGGGCGGAGTGTTGACCAGTCAAGACTTCGCACATACAAAAGATAAAAGTTGCGGAGATGAGGATGCTGAGATGGATGTGCGGGCATACAAGGAGAGATAGGATTAGAAAATGATGATATCCGGGAGAAAGTGGGAGTGGCCTCGGTGGATGATAAGATGCGGGAAGCGAGGTTGAGATGATTCGGGCATGTGCAGAGGAGATACACAGATGCCCCAGTGCGAAGGTGGAGAGGTTGGCTATGAACGGGTTCAGGAGGGGTAGAGGTAGGCCGAAGAAGTATTTGGTAGAGGTGATTAGACATGATATGACGCAGGTGCAACTTACTGAGGACATAAACTTAGATAGGGGGTTGTGGAGGACACAAATTAGGATAGAAAAGTAGTAGGTATTCGAGCGTAGTCCTACTTATGCTTACAAATTGATAGTTGTAGTGTTATTAATGTAGGCCCAATTAGCCTATCACACTTATAGACACATTATTGTTTTATAATCCACTGTAGTTTGATTTCTGCTGCTATGTGTTCTTTAATGTATTTTATTTAGCTTATTTAGTTGTGTTACCTATTGCTCTCTTTTGTTCGAATGCACTTTATACTGCTTTAAGCCTTATCTGAGTATGACCGTTTCTCCTGCTTTACTCTTTACTCTTACTTTACTCTTGCTTTGTTTTGATTGCCTTGCTTGTGATTATGCTTGTCTTGAGCCGAGGGTCTCCCGGAAACAGCCGCTCTACCTACCAAGGTGGAGGTTGTGTACACTCTACCCTCCCCAGACCCCACGGTGTGAGATCTCACTGGGTATGTTGTTGTTGTTATGTAGTAATTTATGGATCTAGCTTTGATCCTAAAAAACTTGTCTGTTTGTCTTTATGTCGTGAGGAACCTTTTAGTGATACTTCTGAGGTGCATCACAAGAAATAAACATCAGAGAAAGAGAGAAGATGCATAAATTAATACATGGATAAAAGAGTTAGTACTTAAGACTAAAAATATTTTCTAGCAGATTAAGGCTCTGTTGCTACGTACAATTTGACGCGAAAATGCAATGCGCTATGCTAATTTGGTACAACATATATATCTTCTGACCTTGTATACATTAGCGTGTTAGCTATGGGTTCGGAAAAATAAGTAACTTTAGCTCAAACTCTATATTTGTGTTAATAAATTCATTTAATATGTAATTACTGAGGTATATTTTGGTGACTAAGAAAAACAATTACTGATAATTTCGTCCCAATTTTATAATTTCTTTAAATGTGTATTATAATAGTATTTGTAACTGCATCATTCATGTTGGAAGTCACAAGAAATGTGTGATCGACCTTTCAGCATATATCCAATGATTGATCAGCTACAGCAAGATTATTGGAAACAGTTGGTTTTTGGCTTCCCAAGCTGTTCCCTATTGGGAAACTATTGCTGTTACAATATGGGTAACAAAATTATACAGTTGATAATTCTATTTGT
Organism: Anisodus tanguticus; assembly: GCA_034509755.1. Classification (NCBI taxonomy): domain Eukaryota; kingdom Viridiplantae; phylum Streptophyta; class Magnoliopsida; order Solanales; family Solanaceae; genus Anisodus; species Anisodus tanguticus. The sequence continues at coordinate 21,956,892 of CM067539.1, read as the reverse complement.
CAATTTCAAGTAAGTTTTTTCATGAAAGTAATTCAAAATAAGACTTTACTAAATTTGTTTTCTTTGATTTCTCCTGTCGTTCGATATCCCTTTTGGAATTAGACTAATTTAAATTTGCACTGAGAAATCCCACTTTAAAAATAAAGCGCTCCCTAGTACTCCCTACCAAAAAGATAATTTTATTTCTAAGGCTCAAATTCGAGACCTCTAATTAAAGATGGAAATGTACTTAATTAACACCTAATACAACCTAATAAATAACCCGATCTAACAAAATTTCCATCTTTCCATATGATGGAAAGCTAGATGAAAAGGTGTATAACAACAATGGAGTAATATTAATAAATTTCAATCCCATGCCAACTAATTGGAATCAACAATATAAATCGTCACCGTCCATTTCAATTAACCAGGTTTTAGCCAACCATCAACTGATCACAACTCTTCTCCTTTGTCTAAAATTAAAACGGCTGTATCAATTTATATACTCACACATGTGGAGTTTAAAGGACGTATTAACACTTCGAAAAAAAAGATATTTAGGAGGCCAATGCCCATTTGTACTTATTATTCATCTTATAGTTAGTCACCAAACTGGAGGTGGTCACAGACTAAAAACAAAAGAAGCTCAGTGATCCGAAGCATCCCACGTTCACTCTAGGTCCGGGGAGGGGACGTATTCCAAAGGGAGTATGATGTAGGCAGCTTATTCTGAAACAAGTATTAGTGATTGGTTTTAGGGTTCAAACCTGTAACTTATAGATCGCATAGAGATAACTTCACTGTTGCTTCAAAGTTCACTCAAGACTAGCTAGGTCAAGAAAAAATATGCATGGCAACTATATTGTCTTGTACTTTAATTTGGATAATGCAATGATGAAAATCAGCAGCAAGTATGCCTAAAACTTCAGACATCAACTTTCTATGATTCACTTTGAACGGCGATAAACTTGCTCTTCAAATGAGATTTGATGAACCCCGGTGATGTCTCTCCTGCCAATTAGGACTTACCAAATTAATATTTTTATATTGTTGAGGCCAACTATAGTCATAAATTCACTGTGTTATGTACCTAACCTAATTGCGCCTACAATTTTAAATTTGTGGACATCGAGTAAACTGTAAAGTTTTGTTGGGTACAAAGCATATAAGTAAGGCACAACGAAAGTTTAAAAATTTTGATTCTTACTTACCCCAACAATAATTCTGGTATGGTTATACAACAATGGAACTTGTAATATAAAACATATACTTACAAGTTGGAAAATCTGGAGTCTTTTTCTACTGTTAGGTGCACACGCGATTGCCCTTCCAATTGCAAGCTCCAAGCTTCAATGTACTGCTCCTTCGGAAAGCTAGAAAATCCGGCAGAGGTTCGAGAGAGTATTTTATTCTAAGTCTCTAAGGCAGAATATTATTCTGAAAATTGGTGTGGAATAATGAAAGTGAATGCCTCTATTTATAGTTGAAATTAGGTCAAAAAACCGGATTAGGGTTTGACCTTGGGCATGGCCCAAAATCGACGCAGAGGCGCCGCATCGCTTGATGAATTTCTGCATTGCACCGCGACCCTAGGGTATGGGCGCCGTGGCGCTCGACGTGCACTTGCACTGTCTCGATTTAATTTTCGTGCATTCTTAATTAAATCCAAAATCTAATTTTGACTTAATTAATGTAATCATTATTCATTTAAATGTCTCGATTCCAAATCAAACATTTTAATTACTCTCTCAATACATCCTTAGATCGAAACAGACAATCGACATAGTGTGACCCTACATGCCTTCTCATATTGACATTAATCAAATTAAGGTCTACGCGAAACTCCTAGACGGCGCCGGAAGACGAACTCAATATGTGAAGTACGTTTACGCGAATCCAGTAAACTTAACCTTTATGTGGTAAGATAAAATCCTTTCATTCACGACACACCCGATCAAGCTTAGAATTTGTGAAGTGTCTATCCAAATGGCTTAATCATTGTATCTCATCTATATTAGTCGACGACTAGACCATATTCTAAATATGTCTATTGCGTTGGCCAACGACTTAGTCAACATAATATCACTGAGAATCCGAGTGTTCTCTCGAACATACATTCGAGGAATGAATCCTAATCTTGGCTCAACTACCACCTTCAATCCACATCGTAATGTACCCAAAACAAGTCGTATCTCAACCTACAAGGCATTTGAGCTTAGGATGGGATCAAAGTACATTACTTTGTAGATAAGGCGCATATTGACCTCAAGTCTAAGGACTTCTATCTCCCACACACTGATCATACGTTAGACAAGTATAACAAATAGTATATCAGCAGGGTATACCAATACTTCCAAAGTATCCATGTGTCCATCATGAGTAACCATTACTCGTAGCAGGTGAGACATACTACATCCTCTAAGGATGTGATGCAGATCACATGTCGACTTATCACACATCATCGATATCCCATTTTCGATGATCATTAGTCGAGGCTATTTTAAGAGTTACGCTTTATCATAAAATATCTCACTCTATTAATGACAACGTAAGCTCAAGGGATGCACATTAAGGAATAATTACAAACAATCAAATAATAATTCAATAATTACAAATGCCAAAATATTAATCTTCATTAATAATAATATGATGTGTATAAAGTACATTTGTCCTAATACAGATTGTCTCTAGGACATAAATATACTTTCAATCTCCCACTTGGCCTAGAGCCAATCTCCAACATATCTAATGCCTATATTCTCAAAATGACCATTATGCTTGACTAAGCTTAATGGTTTAGTCAATGGGTCAGCTAGATTATCGTCTGTGGGAACATAGTCTAATCTAATCTCTTCAGTCTCCACCATCTCCCTGAGTATGTGGTACTTCCTTCGTACATGCTTGTTTCTGTTGGTTGATCTTGGTTCCTTAGCTTGCGCAATCGCACCAGTGTTGATGCATTAAACAATTATTGGACAAGTGGCACTTGGAACAACCCCTAGTTCCTTCAGGAACTCAGATATCGCGACAACTTCTTTACCAGCTTCCGATCCAGCAATGTACTCAGCTTCTGTTGTTGAGTCAGCAGTTGTAGCTTGTTTGAAACTTTTCCAGCTTACTGCTCCACCATTGAAAATGTATGTGTAACCTGATTGAGATTTGTAGTCATCAACATTTGTCTGGAAGCTAGCATCAGTGTACCCAATACATACCAGCTTCTCTTGTCCACCATAGACTAAGAAATATTCTTTAGTTCGTCTAAGATACTTAAGAATACTCTTGACTGCTTTCCAGTGTTCTTCCCAGGATTCTACTGGAACTTGCAAGTCATACTAAGTGCAAAAGCCACATCTGGCCTAGTACAGGTCATGACATACATGATCGATCCTATAGCCGATGCGTATGGGATCCTTTTTATGCGTTCAAGTTCTATAGAATTAGAAGGACTATCCTTCTTAGATAACCTGATGCCTTGTCCCATAGGTAGACCGCCTTTCTTGGAATTTTCCATAGAAAAACGTCTAAGCACTTTGTCTATGTAGACTGACTGTGATAGCCCCAACAATCTGTTAGGTCTATCTCTATAGATCTTAATCCCCAGAATGTAGCAGGCTTCACCTAAATCCTTCATCATGAAGGTACCGGACAACCACTCTTTGACTGACTACAGGAGAGTCTTATTTTCTCCCATTATTAATATATCATCTATATATATATGATAATGAAGGCAATACTCCCATCCTTGCGTTTACTATAAACACATAGATCCTCTTTGCTTCTGACGAAATCAAATGTCTTGATAGCCTTGTCAAAATAATTATTCCAACTCCTTGAGGCTTGCTTAAGCCCATAAATGGACTTTTGTAGCTTGCATACAACATTTGGTTTGGACTGAATTGAAAAACCCTCCGGTTGTTTCATATACACTTCCTCAACTAGATTACCATTGAGGAAAGCAGTCTTAACGTCTATCTGCCAAATGTCATAGTCATAATATGAAGCTATTGCAAGCAAAATCTGAATGGACTTAATCTTAGCAACAGGTGAAAAGGTTTCATCATAATCGACCCCAGGCCGTTGATTATAACCTTTAGCCACCAGTCTTGCTTTATAGGTATGTACCTTGCCATATGCATCAATCTTCTTCTTGAAGACTCATTTGCATTCTATGGGTCTAACCCCTGTTGGAAAATCAACCAAGTTCCAAACTTGATTTATAAACATCGAGTCCATCTCAGATTTCATGGCTCCTTGCCATCTCTGCGAATCAAAGTCTAACATAGCTTCACTGTAGGTTGTAGGTTCATCGTCATCGGGAATATCTATCTCATTGTGTGTTTCAACAAGAAGATTAAGTCTTTCAGGTAGACGATGAGTCCTAGTGGTCCTACGGAGTTGAGTATTCTGCGTTTCAGTGTTTTTTGCATTCTGATTGTGAGGGGGTATTTGTGTGTTGGACAATCCATCACCTTGAGAGTTTTCAGGAATGTCATTTTCATGTATTTCTTGAATGAGATGATGTACAACCATTGCATCATCTTCCATTGGTTGTGTATGATAGCCTTGCATTTCTGCACTATCTCTCACAACACTCCCACTGGCTGAAGGGCGTACTCTAAGTACCCAATCTTCACCATATACTCCCACTGAATCCTTGTTTAGGTCATTCAACAAGGGTCCATTTTCTGTGTTATCTTGTGGTTCTTGAATTTCTTCAAGTTCTATCTCTGTGCAGCTATGTTCCTTGTAGACATATTCTTCTTCAAGTAAAGTTGCGTTCCTGGAAATAATGACCTTATGTTCTCCAGGAAGATAGAAGTAGTATCCCTTAATTTCCTTTGGATACCCCACAAAATAATATTTCTCACTTTTAGATTCCAACTTGTCAGTAAGCATATTCTTTACATATGCAGGGCACCCCCAGGGTCGCATGTGTTTAAGTGCTGGATTATTGTTGTTCCATATCTCATATGGAGTTTTCTCTACTGACTTTGAAGGAACCCTGTTCAGAATATAAATTGAGTTTTGCAATGCATATCCCCAAAAGTATGTTGGTAGAGCTGAGAAACTCATCATGGATCAAACCATATCTAATAGGGTTCGATTTCTCCTTTCAGCAACACCATTCATCTGTGGCGTTCCAGGAGGTGTTCATTGTGATTGGACTCCATGAAGCTTCAAATAATCCAGAAATTCTTTACTTAAGTATTCACCTCCTCGATCCGATCGAAGTGTCTTGATACTTATTTCAAGTTGTTTCTCTACTTCTGACTTGTACTCCTTGAATTTCTCAAAGGCTTCGGACTTATGTTTCATAAGATACACATGCCCAAACCTTGTGAAATCGTCTGTAAAAGTGATGAAATAAGGGAAGCCTCCCTTAGCTTGAGTTGAAAATGGCCCACATACATCAGTATGGACCAACTCAAGTACCTCTTTGGCTCGCACCCCTTTCCCAGAAAGTGTCTTGTTGGTTATCTTTCATCTCAAGCAAGATTCACAGTTACCATAGGACTCCAAGTCAAATGGTTCGAGGTAGTCTAATTTTCTCAATCTTGCTATCCTTGATTCGTTGATATGACCAAGTCTGCAGTGTCATAAGTAGGTGGGGTTTCTTGGATTACTTATCTTAGCTCGTTTATTTTGCACATTGAAAATTTCACGACTACAGTTTAAAATATACAATTCATCCATAAGCGGAGCCTTTCCACAAACAAAACCATTAAAAGACAGTACATAACTGTCATTGGCAATGAATGAGGAAAACCCCTCAATGTTTAACATTGGGATATAAATGATATTCCTCGTTAATGAGGGAACAAAATAACAATTATTTAGTTCTAAACAAAAGCCTGAAGGTAAATCTAGTCTATAAGTTCCCACGCATTCAACATCTACTCATGCTCCATTTCCAACACGCAGGTCCACCACCCAAGGTCCAACTTTTCTGCTGTTAATTAGGCCATGCACATTACTACAAATGTGCGAGCCACAAGCAGTATCCAATACCCAGCAGTGGGAGTTACTTGTAGACATATTTATTTCAATTACAAACATACCTTGTCCAGTAGAGGTAGAAGCACCTAGTGCTTTGCCTCCTCTTGCAGCTATGTAGTCCTTCTTTAGAACATGCACTGGCATTTGTCCCCTTTCGTTCAGCTTACATTTGAAAGGGTCTCTCAACAGTTCATACTCCATTGTTTGAGACTGTTTTTCATAGAGACTCTTCAAGTATTCTAGCATTTCGTTGGGGCCCATGTTTCATGTTGCCTCTGTAACTCCATAGTCATGGAAGACAACATTATACATTTTGCTAAGGCAGCATCGTTCAAACGTTTCTGATAAGCCACCTTGTCAAACAGAGCATACTCATCAGAGTTTTTAGCAGAGACTATCGGGAATACTGTGTCTAACACATACTCAATTCTTTCTAGTTTTAACACCAATCGCAGATTTCTTAACCAGTCAGGGTAATTTGGTCCAGTAAGTTTGTTCATCTCAATCAACATTTTCAATGATAAGCTCGATATCTTTAGTAATATGAAGAATTAGATAGACCGGAAATCAAATTCAAAATCTATTTCCTATTATACACATTCATTTGGGCTAATCAACAAGGCCTTTTGTTTAATTAGCTCCCACTATTTTAACATACTCTTCGACCCCATGGAAGAATACAGACTCATGTCAAATATGGTCATAATGGGTCATGATCTAAGTTCATGTTATCTCCGCGTTTGCTGTGGCTGATAACTTCAACAACACAACCTGGTAGGTCTCTAAACCAATTACAAACAATTTGTAACTCATGTTTGATCGAATGTTCTAAACAGTCGATCTGCGTCCCTCAGCTTGTCCGACACTGTGGCGCCAAGATAGCCTAGCAAGTCAACCCCGTTACGCGACTGCAATTATGTATCTAAGTGAGTTTTACCTCATAGAGCAAACACTGTGGTGTAAATACTCATGAAGGTTTATTACCAACTTCTACATTTAACATCCATCTATGAAAGAGTCTGAGTCCTAGTAGACTTAGAGCAAATGCTGTGGCATAAATGCTCATTTCGCCGAAAAGGATTTTGCACTACAATCAATTATAACGGACGACGCGTTCATTTAAATGAGACTTGTATTAAAATTTTTGGGGAATATTTTAATTCTGGGTTTTAACCAAGATCAACTCTTTTACGTCATATCCAATATGACATCTTAACATCATGCAAACTAATGACACATATAGTTGGGAACCGTCAACCCAATATGCATGATATAAGATGGTTTAATCAAACACTGGGCGCCGCCTACCCAGACAGTTATAGCGGACGCTATTCTAGTAATTTAAATGACAAACAATTTGACATTTAGCACATAAACAATATACTTATCAAATATATATTGTATAATAATAATCTTGGGTTAAACATTCTGAACTCTGATTTTTTTTTTGTTTCTGGACAGGTGAGGCTGCGGCGCTATTGATCAGCGCCGCGGCGCCACTGAGGCAGTAGCCCTTCGGCTTCTAGAAATTTGCATTAGCGCCGCGACGCTCCACCATGGAGCCGCATCGCCGCCTTGAAACCCTAGCCAGCATCGCGGCGCCCTATCATAGGGCCGCGACGCCGACGTCCTGACAAATGTTTCTGTGTTGATTTAAAAAAATTATTAAACCCCTAAATCTAATTTAGGGATCAATTCATAGGTCCTTAATCATCACCCACCATTATCAATAACGCCCATTCGACCATCATCCGTTCTTACTCGTTCTTAGCCGTGCACTGTGCAATGAGTCAGACAACACACTTTGGCTTAGTTCGAGTTAGATTGGAATGACTTCCTCGAGTTAGTGTAGGAGATAACTTAGGGTAATATTAAAAGGTCAACATTTATTCAAGATACGTAGGATTTCAAGAAACCTCATTTTAATCTAATTTTACGTTCAACCCATATTATTATTTTATTTAATTATTATATAATCATTAAACCAGCCTGAGCTTTGATACCACTGTAGAGTTTTGTTGGGTACAAAGCATATAAGTAAGGCACAACAGAAGTTTAAATTTTTTGATTCTTACTTACCCCAACAATAATTCTGGTATGATTATACAACAATGGAACTTGTAATATAAACATATAGTTACAAGTTGGAACATCTGGAGTCTTTTTCTACTGTTAGGTGCATACGTGATTGCCCTTCCAATTGCAAGCTCCAAGCTTCAATGTACTCCTCCTTCGGAAAGCTAGGAAATCTGGCAGAGGTTCGAGAGAGTATTTTATTCTAAGTCTCTAAGGCTTAGAATGTTATTTTGAAATTTGGTGTGGAATAATGAAAGTGAATGCATCTATTTATAGTTGAAAATTAGGTCAAAAAACTGGATTAGGGTTTGACCTTGGGTCTGGCCCAAAATCGACGCAGAGGTGCCGCGGCGCCGCGACCTTAAGGTATGGGCGCCGTGGCGCTTGATGAATTTCTGCATTGCACCACGACCCTAGGGTATGGGCGCCGCAGCGCACGACGTGCACTTGCACTGTCTCGATTTAATTTCCGTGCATTCTTAATTAAATCCAAAATCTAATTTTGACTTAATTAATGTAATCATTATTCATTTAAATGTCTCGATTCCAAATCAAACATTTTAATTACTCTCTCAATACATCCTTAGATCGAAACAGACAATCGACATAGTGTGACCCTACATGCCTTCTCATATTGACATTAATCAAATTAAGGTCTACGCGGAACTCCTAGACGGCGCCGGAAGACGAACTCAATATGTGAAGTACGTTTACGCGAATCCAGTAAACTTAACCTTTATGTGGTAAGATAAAATCCTTTCATTCACGACACACCCGATCAAGCTTAGAATTTGTGAAGTGTCTATCCAATTGGCTTAATCATTGTATCTCATCTATATTAGTCGACGACTAGACCATATTCTAAATATGTCTATTGCGTTGGCCAACGACTTAGTCAACCTAATATCACTAAGAATCCGAGTGTTCTCTCGAACGTACATTCGAGGAATGAATTCTAATCTTGGCTCAACTACCACCTTCAATCCACATCGTAATGTACCCAAAACAAGTCGTATCTCAACCTACAAGGCATTTGAGCTTAGGACGGTATCAAAGTACATTACTTTGTAGATAAGGCGCCTATTGACCTCAAGTCTAAGGACTTCTATCTCCCACACGCTGATCATACGTTAGACAAGTATAACAAAGAGTATATCAGCAGGGTATACCAATACTTCCAAAGTATCCATGTGTCCATCACGAGTAACTATTACTCGTAGCATGTGAGACATACTGCATCCTCTAAGGATGTGATGCAGATCACATGTCGACTTATCACACATCATCGATATCACATTCTCGATGATCATTAGTCGAGGCTATTTTAAGAGTTACGCTCTATCATAAAATATCTCACTCTATTAATGACAACGTAGCTCAAGTGATGCACATTAATGAATAATTACAAACAATCAAATAATAATTCAATAATTACAAATGCCAAAATATTAATCTCCATTAATAATAATATGAATGTGTATAAAGTACATTTGTACTAATAGAAATTATCTCTGAGACATAAATATACTTTCATAAACATCATATGCATTAAATATTAATTACTTCTTTGATAAGCCACGGAAGTGGACTTACTATGTAGACATACATGTACGAAGCTGAGCAAGCCTTGTCCAAGGAAGTCACATGACACTACTTCTTCATCGAAAATTACATTATAGGTATAAGGAGGTCAATATTTAGTTGAGATAATATATATATATATATATATATATATATATATATATATAGAAAAGTTTGATTCCGTCTGTGTACATATACAACTGATTACATAAATAAATTGTTGTGCTTTCTGCTAAGTATGACATTGACTATTGTCGTTATCATGTATACATTTCTCTGACAAATAGATACCTAACTTGGTAGTGGTAATAAAGTAATTTGGAGTAATTTTTTGGACACGAAAAATCAAACTAGCATTCTAAATAGTTTAACTTCTTTTTTGTTGCGGCTTCCTTTTTGACCAATTATTTTGCTTATAAATGGAAAAATCTGATAAAATAAAGTACGAGATTATCAAATATCATCAACACCATTAATAGAGAAATACTTTTTCAGGTATCAACTTATATCAATTATTTACGTAACTTTTTTTTACTTGGTGTTTGATATCTATTTTAGGCTCGACTTAATTTAAATTTATATTGTGTAAGACCCATTAAAAAGAGAAATATATTTTACCAGAAATTTTGCTTATATCAATTAATTGCGATAACTAGCTTATGCTTAGTCTATAGAAATTGAATATTGGCTGTTGATTCTATTAATTACTTCAGTATGTCGTACTTGTAGGTGCCAAAAATTGACAAGATTTTCATATGCCCTAATAGAAACCAAAATCGTGTATCTCACGGACAACTTATGATTTAGGTTACTTACCATATTTTGTAAAATCCTTGTACAAGTATAATTAAGATATTAATATTATTATAGTAGGAATATGATTTTCCATATTTAGAGATTGTATATTGTATATATAGACATCTTCATTAATGAAAATAATCAAGAGATTATTTCTTTCATGGTATCAGAAGTCTAGGGCAAAATTTCCTTCTCTCAACTACACTTCCTCCGCCTAGCACCCTCGAGATCCGCGATTCCGACACTTTTTTTTCTTCTAAATTTTTTCCTATCTTCCCAAATTCTCTTCCAAATCCCTAATTCTCCTCTTGTTCTTTCATTATGTCTACCTCAAAGAACACATTTCATCTTGCCCTTACCGTCTCCAGCATCAAGAACCACATCCCTATCGTTCTTGAGATGGAAAACGTCCAATACGCGACGTGGGCATAATTATTTAAAATTCACACACGCTCGCATCAAGTCCTTCACCACATCATCCCTGCGGATACATGCAAGGAGAAGGTGCCTACCGCCAATTATGACCTTGTGTTATGGACGATTCTTGATGCTACCGTACTCCAGTGAATATATTCCACTATCTCTACAGACCTTTTGCAGACGATTATTGAACATGACGCCACGGTGATGGATACTTGGAATAAGGTGCGTGATTTATTCCAAGATAACAAAAATTCTCGTGTCGTCACTCTTGAGCAGGAATTCTCCCATGTCACTATAGAGGATTTTCCAAATGTCTCAGCTTATTGTAAAAGGTTGAATGAATTGACGGATCAACTCAAGAACGGTGGTGCGCCAGTCACGAATGATCATCTTGTTCTTTAGATGGTTGCCGGCCTATCCGAGGCCTATAATGGTGTTGGAACTCTTCTTCGTCAAAGTAGCCATCTTCCTCCGTTTTATCAAGTCCGGTCTATGCTCACTCTTGAAAAGGCAGGGTTGAATAAAAAGGCTCCAATTGGAGCAACTTCCGCCATGATGGCGGCCTCCCCACAAAATTCCTACTCTCCATAATCTTCTGCTAATTCCACTCCAAATTAGAACAACAGGGGTGGAAAACGGGGTCAAAATCGGAAGTCCGGCGGAAAGGCGGCGGCCGCGGCAAAGGCAGCAGTCGCGGCGGCAAAGGCAGCAGTCGCGGCGGCAATGGTGGCGGCAGCAGTGGTCACAGTGGCAGAGGCAACCGCAATGTAACACCCCGTACTTTCAGGCGATGGGTTAAGCATCTAGACATATGCAAATAAAGAGCTTAGTATATAAAAGGATGCGGTCCCGAATTAATTTAGGACTTACCAAGTGGGACAACAATGATCGGCTAATTGATAAATTATAGTGGGCGACAAGATTAAGTGGGAATATTTATGTGTAGCATGTAAATGAATCACCTAAGTGACTAAGTTAATAGAATCAATTAGATGGCAGGTTGTGACGTTAACAAGCGTGGGGTAATTAATAGGGGATGGGGGAAATCGTGGTCTAGTATCTATATAGGTTCCTCCGATTACCTTTGTATGTAACCATATATTTTAATTTAAGAATATACATAGGCATAGCACCCTTCGTTAGTTAATATAGGCAGTTAAATGTTAGCAAAATGTGAGGAGCAAATTGGTAGCAGTTCATGGAAAGTATAGGCAGCAACATAGTAATGTTCATATGAAATTAATGGGTGTTAGCAACAGCAAGCAAAACACGGTCCCTAAGTCATATTGAATTCCATTTTTTGAGTTGGTCCATTCGTGTTTAAGGTTAGGTGCTATACAGACTACTTGAGTTGTATTATTACCGGATCGACGAAGGTATGTTAAGGCAAATCATTTCTTTCTTTTGTCATGTTCCATGTAGTGAAACGTAAACGTAATATTGTCCATAAATGATTCTATAGTAGTTAAGGACGTTCATATTATTCATTCCTATGTTAAAAACATGTCTAAATATGTTCCTAAATCCTTATTGAGGTATATGAGAGATGTTAATATTCCCAATGTTAGCCGAAGGTGCAAGGATATTATGTCACTCAGATAAATTCAGAATGTTTTATTGTCATTCATGCATTTTTATTCATGTATTATCCTGGACCATATATTGGGGATGGAAAAAGGGATACGACGTTATATACGCAACCACCTAATCAGCTGGTATATGATGATGATTATGCCCACAGAGGCCAATATGATATGATGCCCACAGAGGCTAAATGGAGATGACGTTATATACGTATATATATACGTATATATATATATGTGTATGTGTGTGTGTGTGTGTATGTGTGTGTGTATACCACATTATGCATGACATTTAGGCATATTATGGCCCTCAGAGGCACTCCCTACTGGTCGGTTGTTTCTATCGGCTATTTCTGTCTCAGTTTATTTCTATATCCCTGTTATGCTATTTTTCATGCCTGACATACTCGGTATATCAGTCGTACTGACGTCCCTTTTGTCAGAAGACGCTGCGTTTCATGCCCGCATGTTCATGTACGCAAGATGACAATCCGCATTAGTAGGTTGCTGACTCAACGGATATTAGAGCACTCCCCTTATTTTGGAGTGTCGGTCTAATCTCGGTATGGTATTTTTGCATGTATATACGAGTATGAAGGGGGCATGTCCTGACCTTATGATGTCATGTACTCTTTTAGAGGCTTGTAGACAGTGTCTTGTGTATGGCAGTCAGGTATGACATTATCGGCCTTAGTGTGTATATATGCATGGGTTAAGTCCTTCTGTTGATAAAATTTTACATAACTTATTTCCAGTATATCATCTTTATGTCAGCAGGGTACCTGATGACGGGCCTTGTGGCCCATGATTAATTAGGGGTAAATGTAAGTATATGATTAGTGATACCCGACAGGTGAGGTCCGGGTGCCCGTCATGGCCCTCCGGTTTGGGTCGTGATAAACTTGATATCAGAGCAGGTCTGTCCTAGAGAGTCTACAAGCCGTGTCTAGTAGAGTCTTGGTTATGGGTGTGTTGTGCACCATGCTTATAAGTAGGAGGCTACCTGACATTTAGGGATGGTTTCCAATCTTTCATCTCATAGATCGTGCAGTAAAGCTGGGTTTTAAGCATTCCACTCCTAATCTGTCTCGTGTCTATGATTTCAGTAATGCCTACTACAAGGAGGAAGTTTAAGAGTATGGCGGCGTTGGATACGGCTACAGGTGAAGGTACTAGCCGAGCGCCACCCACTAGATAGGGCCAGAGTGAGACCCACAGTGTGACTCCTTCGTATGACCTTCCCAGTCCACCACCTATAGAGGAGCGTAGTGGGGCAGCAGTACCCAGTTACTCCACTTGATACTCCAGCTGAGGATCTTGATATGCGGAGTGTTGTACAGTTATTGACTCGATTAGTGTCCGCTCAGGCCCAACGTCAGATTTCCAGTCCTTTTGATAAAGCTGCTAGTGCGAGAGCTCTTTCATCAATCTAGACCTTCCGGTATTCACAAGATTGAACCTGAACGCGGACCCGCAGAATTTTCTAGATCAGATACAGCGTACCTTGCAGGTAATGGATGCTACCGATACTGAGCCGGTAAAGTTTGCTTCTTATAGACTGCGGGATGTCGCGGTGACCTGGTATGCGACATGGGAGCATTCTAGGGGACCTCGTGCTCCACCAGCAGTATGGATAGAGTTTTCAGAGGCCTTTTTACAGCATTTTCTGCTGGGCGAGCTTCGACGGGACAAGCAGGATATATTTCTACGTCTTGAGCAGGGCAACATGAGTGTTCGAGAATAAAGCTTGCAGTTTAATTCATTGTCTCGATATGCTCCTACGATTATAGATGAGATGAGTGACCGAGTACATATTACTGGCTTGGGGCCGCATTTTGGTCAATGAGTGTACTACGGCTTCTCTGAATCCGAATATGGATATTGCTCGCATTCAGGCTTATGCACAGAATCTGGAGGATCGTAAGAGACAACAGCGGGTAGATCGAGAGTGTGATAAGGGCCAACATAAGAGGGCTCGATCCGTATGTGACGTAAGAGAATTCAGAGGTGGGCCCAGACCACAGCTTTATAGACGCCCATCCTACTCGGCAGCTAGCGTATCATTACCATTTTCAAAGTCGAGGGTTGATCGGTATGTTCAATCAGGACCAGGTCAGAATTCACGAGTGTCAGGGTCTTATTATAGAGGGGATTCTATTGGATGAGGCCACCACTGGTTCGGTGCGAGCAGTGTGGTAAGACACATTCAGAGTCGTGCCGATAAGGATCAAATATGTGTTATTCTTGTGGTGAACCTGGTCATATTATGTGAGAATGCATGACAAGAGGCGAAGGTGTTAGGGCCTAGCCGGTCGGATGTGCAGCAACTTCATCACATTCAGTGCACCCATCAAGACAAGGTCAACAAACATCATTTGATCGAGGCAGAGGTAGGGGTGGAACAAATAACTTCGGTGGTGGCCAGAACCGCACTTATGCATTAATGGGACGACAGGATCAAGAGTCCTCACATGATGTTATTACAGGTATATTATCAGTCTTTTCACATAGTGTGTATGCGTTGTTAGATCCAGGATCCAATCTATCATATATCACCCATTTTATTGCATGTAAATTTGGCATGGAGCCTGAGTTGATAAAAGATCCATTTGTGGTATCTACACCAGTTGGTGAGTCGGTAGTTGCTAGACGGGTCTATCGGAATTGTGCAGTATTAGTTTGTAGCCATCAGACCTTAGCAGATTTGGTAGAATTGGAAATGATTGATTTCGATGTAATCATGGACATGGATTGGCTGACATCATGCTACGCTAATATTGATTGCCGAACAAAGATTTTTAGATTCCAGTTCCCAGGTGAGCCAGTCCTTGAATGGAAGGGTAATACAGCCACGCCAAAAGGTAGGTTTGTTTCATACCTTAAGGCAAGAAAAATGATTTCCAAAGGTTGTATATACCATCTTGTTTGGGCTAGGGATGTCGATGCCGAACCACCTACTTCTCAATCAATTCCGGTGGTTAATGAATTTCTTGATGTATTTCCAGATGAACTTCCAGGCCTTCCTCCTGAGAGGGAGATTGAGTTCGGTATAGACATGTTGCCAGACACTCAGCCGATATCTATTCATCCTTATAGGATGTCTCCAACTGAATTGCAAGAATTGAAGGAGCAATTAAAAGATCTGCTTGAGAAAGGCTTTATTAGGCCCATCATATCTCATTAGGGTGCGCCGGTATTGTTTGTACGAAAGAAAGATGGCTCATTACAGATGTGTATTGACTATCGACAACTGAACAAAGTCACTATCAAGAACAAGTACCCTCTTCCCAAAATTGATGATTTGTTTGATCAGTTACAAGGTGCAAAATATTTCTCAAAGATTGACCTAAGGTCGGGGTACCATCAGCTAAGGGTCAAAGGGAAGGACATTCCGAAAATGGCTTTCAGGACAAGGTATGGACACTTCGAGTTCCTAGTGATATCATTCGGTCTCACAAACGCGCCGACAACATTTATGGATCTAATGGACAACGTGTTTCTCCCATTTCTAGATGTATTTGTGATAATATTTATTAGACCTGTTCAAAGGTCGGGTCGGGCCAGGTCAGGGCCGGGTCGGGTGGCTTTTTTTCCTCCTCGCTGCGACGACCCTGACCCTATATTTTTTTAAAAATTCCGACCCTGACCCTGACCCTTCGGGGACCCTACGGGTCACGGGTCGGCCCTGACCCGACGATTTTTTTGTCGGGCCATGGTCGGGTCGGGTCGGGCCAGGCCGGGTCGAGAATTTTTTTTTAAAAAATTGAATTTCCAAAACTGAAATTGATATTCACCCCTACATTACCACAAAAATTTGACATTGAAATGTATTGTATATCGTGAGATCTTGACTAAAGAAAAATAAAAAGAAAATTAGAAATCGATTTGGGGAAAAACACAAATTGATTGAAAAAATGGACGTTTTCTAAAAATTGGCTGCGCCAGTTTGACCGGCCCTGTCTCGAAAAAATATGCAAAATAAAAAAAAATCAGGTAAAACGGACATCTGAGCGTAGGGTTATGACCATTTAAAGTTTCACCAATTTACAACTACTTTCTCTCCCTACATTATGTTTCCGTGATATTAACAAAATGACTAATAATATAAATATATAATTAATAATCAGCTATCATTTTTATCTTATTTTATGTCAAGCTCAATGTAGATTAGAGCAATACATATATATATATATATATATATATATATATAAACATGCATTATATCACTTATTAATGACAAAAATATATATAAGTACAAAATAAATATTAATGAAGGAAAAATAATATAAATTATATTAAAAAAACATGTGGGTCGGGTCGGGGTCGGGTCGGGTCGGGGTCGGGCCGGGGTCGGGTCGAGGTCTGTAATACATATTTAAACAGAAAGAGTTGAACTTGAGATAAATGAGGTGCCTGGAATTATTGAAAGACTATCATGTGGACATCTTATACCATCCCGGTAAAGCTAATGTTGTAGCAGACACGATCAGTTGTAAGTCGATGGTCAGCTCGATGCCGGTGCAAGTCAAAAGGAAAGAGGTAGTAAGGGAGCTCCATCAGTTAGCTAGTTTGGGAGTTCGACTAATGGATTTCCAGAATGGTGGTTCTGTGATTAGGAATATGTCAGAGTCGTCCCTCATATCAGAAGTTAAGGAACGTCAGTGGGAAGACCCGATTTAAAAAGGATCAGAGAGGGCATTCAACAGAAGAAGACCACAACCTTTGAGATTAACGAACATGGGGTTCTTAAGCACCATGGTCGTTTATGTGTTCCAAATATAGCGGGATTACGAGATAAAATTATGACAGAAGTCCATTGCTCACGATATTCCATTCACCCTGGATCTACTAAAATGTATCATGATCTCAAGGGTATCTATTGGTGGAATAACATGAAGGGAAGCATTGCGGAATTTGTAGCTCAATGTCCTAATTGTCAGTAAGTAAAAATAGAGCACCAAAAGCCCAGTGGCTTGACTCAAAACATTGAGATTCCGGTATGGAAATGGAAATGATTAATATGGATTTTGTTACGGGTTTACCTTGCTCTTATCGTAAGTTTGATTCTATTTGGGTAATTATTGACACATTGACCAAATCAGCTCATTTCCTGCCGGTCAAAACTACCTACACAGCTGATGATTACACGAAGTTATATGTTAAGGAGATTGTTCGCCTTCATGGCGTGCCTATTTCTATTATATCTGACCGAGGTGCACAGTTTACAGCTAACTTCTGGAAGTCATTTCAAAAAGGTTTAGGCACCAAAGTTAATCTTAGCACAACTTTCCATCCTCAGACATACGGGCAGGCCGAGCGTACGATTCAGACGCTCGAGGATATGCTACGAGCTTGTGTATTGGACTTTAAGGGAAGTTGGGATTATCATTTACCCCTTATTGAATTTGCGTACAATAACTGTTATCATGCTAGCATTAAAATGGCTCCATACGAATCTTTGTATGGACGGAGATGTAGATCTCCTATCGGATAGTTCGAGGTAGGAAAATTAGAGTTATTTGGGTGTGACTTGGTACACCAAGCCATAGAGAATGTAAAGCTTATCCAAGAACGATTGTTAACCGCTCAGAGTCGTCAGAAGTTGTATCCAGATGTGCGACGATGAGACTTAGAGTTTCAGGTGGATGATTGGATCTTTTTGAAGATTTCGCCTATGAAGGGGTAATGAGATTTGGAAAAAAGGGAAAGCTCTGCCCAAGGTATATTGGGCCATATCGCATAATTCGACGAATCGACCAAATAGCTTACAAATTGGATTTTCCTTTGGAGTTAGAGTTTGTTCATCCGGTTTTCCATATTTCTATGTTGAGAGCATGTATTGGAGATCCTTCCGAAATTATGCCAATTGACGACGTGACTGTTATAGAAGATTTATCATATGAAGAGGTTTCTATTGCTATCTTAGATCGACAAGTCTGCAAGTTGAGGACTAAAGAAGTAGCCTCCGTAAAATTTCTTTGGCGGAATAAGAACGTAGAAGAAATGACATGGGAGGCGGAAGAGGAGATGAAACACAAATATTCATACCTATTACAGACCAACGCCGGAGTTCCAAGAAAAGCATAAGGTGAGTACTAATTCCTAATATTATAATTAATGCTTGCGGACCATGTGAGGTCTGATGTAATGGTGTATGTTACATTATATGGCCCGTGAAAAAGGTAGTTGTATTTTCTAGCTACGTGACAGGGATTAGATATGTCACCCCAACATTCGAGGACAAATGTTTCTAAGGGGGAAATGATGTAACACCCCGTACTTTCGGGCGATGGGTTAAGCATATAGACATATGAAAATAAAGAGCTTAGTATATAAAAGGATGCTGTCCCGAATTAATCTAGGACTTACCAAGTGGGACAACAATGATCTGCTAATTGATAAATTATAGCGAGGGACAACAATGATCGGCTAATTGATAAATTATAGTGGGGGATAACAATGATCGACTAATTGATAAATTATAGTGGGGGACAACAATGATCGGCTAATTTATAAATTATAGTGGGGGACAACAATGATAGGCTAATTGATAAATTATAGTGGGGGACAAGATTAAGTGGGAATATTTACGTGTAGCATGTAAATGAAGCACCTAAGTGACTAAGTTAATAGAATCAATTAGATGGCAGGTTGTGAGGTTAACAAGCTGGGTAATTAATAGGGGAGGGGGAAATCGTGGTCTAGTATCTATATATAGGTTCCTCCGATTTTTGTATGTAACCACATATTTTACTTTAAGAATATACATAGGCATAGCACCATTCTTTAGTTAATATAGGCAGTTAAATGTTAGCAAAATGTGATGAGCAAATTGGTAGCAGTTCATGGAAAGTATAGGCATCAACATAGCAATGTTCATTTGAAATTAATAGGTGTTAGCAATAGCAAGCAAAACACGGTCCCTAAGTCATATTGAATTCCATTTTTCGAGCTGATTCATTCGTGTTTAAGGTTAGGTGCTATACGGACTACTTGGGTTGTATTATTACCGGATCGGCGAAGGTATGTTAAGGCAAATCATTTCTTTCTTTTGGCATGTTCCATGTAGCGAAACGTAAACATACTATTGTCCATAAATGATTCTACTCTTAGTAGTTAAGGATGTTCATGTTATTCATTCCTATGTTAAAAACATGTCTAAATATGTTCCCAAATCCTTATTGAGGTATATGAGAAAAATGTTAATATTCCCAATATTAGCTGAAGGTGCAATGATATTATGTCACTCAGATAATTTCAGAATGTTTTATTGTCATTCATGTATTATCCTAGACCATATATTGGGGATGAGAAAAGGGATACAATGTTATATACGCAACCACCTGATCAGCTGGTATATGATGATGATTATGTCCAAAGAGGCCAATATGATATGATGTCCACAGAGGCTAAATGGAGAAGGCGTTATATATATATATATATATATATATATATATATATATATATATATATATATATATATATATATATATATATATCGCATTGTGCATGACATTTAGGCATATTATGGCTCTCAAAGGCACTCCCTACTGGTCGGCTATTTCTGTCAGTTGTTTCTGTCTCAGTTTATTTTTATATCCCTGTTATGCTATTTTTCATGCCTGACATACTCGGTACATCAGTCGTACTGGCATCCATTTTGTCGGGGGCGCTGCGTTTCATGCCCGCAGGTTGTTATACCTCGTAAGATTAAGACGCTAATTAAGAACGTCATTAAGAAAGAAAGATTCGGATATTGAATATAAGGAACGCTTACATAGGTTAATACGGGAAATTAGTGTATAAACGGATGCTATCCCGGAATAGTATTGTATAAAAAAAATTATGACATTGAGGATACGAGGCTTATGAAATTCTCGGGAATTAAAAGAAGTGGGTTTGAGATTTACTAATTGAAGAACTTGGGGGCCAAAGTGTAAAGGAAAAAAATCAAATTTTTCATATAACCTTACATTGAAGAACTTGGGGGCCAAAGTGTAAAGGAAAAAAATCAAATTTTTCATATAACCTTACACCAACCTCTTCATCTTCTTCCTACACTTAAACCAAAAAAAAAAACCAAACTCTCCTCTCATTCTCTTCTCCAAACTAATCCGAAAATCACCCTCCACCCATAACCAAAATTAAGGTTGTTATCTTCTCTTCCTAGACTACATTTTTCACCAAAAATTAGAAGCAAAACAACACCAAAAACAGTGGCGAAAATAGTGGCAAAACAGCCATTGTTTGGGCTGAAATCTGCCCAGAATTTTTGAATTTTTGGGATGAAATTTTGGAAGAAAAACGTGTAGGGATGATGGCTTAACATTGTAGAACACTTGCATGTCAATTGGAGTTGAAGAAGTTAACAAAAAGGAGGAGAAAAATTATAAAACAGTGGGAATTTTCTGACAAACAGTGGTAGAAAATTTGCGGACTGTTTTGATGAATTTGAGGTATAAAAATTCTTCTTTCTATGATATAATTGGAATGCATGTTGTTAGAATTAAGGTAATGAATTTGTGTTAAGGAAGAATTGGAATTTAAGCATTGCATGTGACCATTTTGGGCTAGTTGCCAATTTGGGACAGATTTTGGTATTGTTGGATTCGTTGGTTATTGTTGTTATTATTATCACTAATTGCATGATGAAATTGAAAGGAAACATGGAGATTTAGTTGGAATTAGTTATATGGAAGTATTAGAATCCGAAATTGGATTATAGGAATTAAGATAAGAATTATGGAATTATGACATGTTGTGGCCAAGAACTTGCATGAAATTGTTGGACATGTTGTGATGTATATGAACTGTTTTAGGGGCTGTTTTGTGGTGTTATAATTCTGAAAATTTAGTCACCATTATGCATGTTTAAGTGTGGTAATTTCTAAGGTAAGTCCTAAAGGAATAAGGGTGTGGAAAGGCATGGAAAGGCTTCACATTCTATCCTTGTTGTTGTTGAAACATGGACTGTTTTGTGGGCTGTTTTTAAAGTGGATTAAGAGGCTAAATTTACATGAGAAGTGGGTGTGTAAATTTCCTTTATTGTTGTCTTGGTTGTGCCCTTAATTGGTGCTTGTTTATTGATGTTATTAGCCTCGTTTGGAAGTTGTGGAAGCATGTATAAACAGGGGAAGTGCTGCCCGAATTTTTATAATATAAGAAGTCGTTATTCGATATAAAGTATGCTAGCGAACATAGAATTGACGAACGTATTACCATTATTATAGGTTGAATTTCTAAATCGAGACGTACTCTAATATAGAGTTGATTAGTTCGTCTAAGAGGTATGTGAACTATTCCTTCTTTCTTTGGCATGATTTTTATTTAATGAAGGTACGACGGACGTACTTGATTCTTATACAATTTAATTCCTAAAGAGGATTGTTATGAGAAGTGCCTATGATTTTTCAGCAAAGAGTTTATTATGACATTATTATAATGATTTTATTGAGAGTCAAATGATAAATTTTACTTGCATATGGTTACTCATAATATATACTCGTGCTAAGTGTTACTACTTCACCTCACCAAGTCCCGGGCCGGGTTACGATTCGTGCACAGCCTTACATTGTTCACCGAGACCCTCACTAGAGGGCCGGGTTACGTAGGATGGATCCATAGATGAGATATGACTTTACCGAGTCCCAGCATGGGCCGGGTTATGACATGATTCCACCGAGTTCCGCACTAGTGGGCCGGGTTACGTTACAGATATATATATATATATGTATATAGACAGGCACTCATGTTTTCTTGACTTGACTCTCATTTTTATAAGGCAATTGACTTTTATTGTTTATGGCACGGTTGGATTTGGATCCTGACTTTTATACTGATCTCCTGTTTCTGTTGGCTACTTATGATCTCATATGCAGTATTTCATGTTTACACACTCAGTACATTATTTCGTACTGACCCCCTTTTCCTCGGGGGGTTGCGTTCATGCCCGCAGGTACAGGTGCTCAGTTTGGTGATCCTCCGGTTTAGGCTTCTACTCAGCAGGTTGGGAAGCTCCTTTGATCCAGAGCTTTGTCATTTTGGTACCGAACCTCTTTTAGACTTATGTTTGTATTTAGGGGCACGACGGGGCCCTGTCCCGTCATATGTCGTTGTTCTTCTTATAGAGGTCTGTAGACAGTGGTGGGTTATACTTATGTAAGGGTTATAGCTCTGTTTTGGTTAGCCATATCATTGTACTCTATGTTGGGGGTGTTCCCGTGTATATGTTATCTTATATGTTGGCAGCCTTGTCGGCTTGCCTGTATATTGTGTTGGCTAGTTGTGACTCCTCAGGGGGCAAGTACATTCGGGGGTAAAGGGAGCCTTGTCGGCTCGCCTACCCTGGCATATGTTGTTATTGCAGCGTTATGCTGCCGAATTTCAGAATTATTAAGTGTTAGTTGGATTATGTGTGACAGGTTAGTGTAATGACGTCATTAGGGCGGTTAGTCGCGGCCCGTCGGGTCGGGTCGTGACAAAAGTGGTATCAGAGCCAGGTTAGTCCTCAGAATGTCTACAGACCGTGTCTAGTAGAGTCTTGCGTATGGGTATGTTGTGTACCATACTTATACGCATGAGGCTGCAGGGCATCTAGGATTGGTTTCTATTCTTTCATCTCTTAGATCATGCAATAGAGCTATGTTATTAGGATAATTCCTTTCTGACGACTTACGATGTTTATAGCTATGCCTCCGAAGAAGGCGACAGCGGCCCAGAAGGGCAAGTCTACAGCAGGGGATACCAGCCAGATTCAGAGAGTTACTAGGTCCCGTACCCAGTCGATGCCGGAGACTATGCCCCAGTCGACGAGCTTTGCTTCATCGCCACCACCAGAGGCTCCAGTTCAGGGGGCAACATCACCAGTTTCCGAGGCCCCAGCACCTGAGCCTCAAGTTCTCCAGCCGGGGGCAGAGGACAGAGCCATGAGAGATGCGGTTCGGTCACCGCGACTAGATTGGTGGCGGGCGGCGAACCGCGAGACGGGGACCGGGGAGTCGACCCTAGGTCTGACAGTTTGAGGGTTCGTGATTTCTTGAGTTGTAACCCTCCAAAGTTTTTCGGGTCTCAGCCCGAGGAGGACCCGCAGGAGTTTATCCGGCAGATGCAGCGTACCTTGAGGGTAATCAGGGCTTCGAGGCGAGTACGTGGAGTTGCTTCGTATAGGATGAGGGATATAGCTGCAAACTGGTATGAGTCTTGGGAGTTGTCCAGGGGAGATGATGTTCCTCCAGCTACATGGGAGGAGTTTACAGAGGCCTTCCTTGGTCACTTCTTGCCTCCAGAGATGAGGAGAGCTAGAGTGGACAGATTCTTACAGTTGAGGCAGAGTGGCAGGACCATTCGTGAGTATAGCCTGGAGTTTGATTCATTGGCCAGATATGCACCCACTATTGTAGCAGATATGACAGATAGGGTGCATCGCTTTGTGATGGGGCTGGACCATTATCTGATCTATGGTTGTATGGCGGTAGCTCTTCAGCGAGGTATGGTTGGATATTGCTCGTGTCCAGGCATATGCACAGGGGGTTGAGGACCGACATAGAGGACGACAGCCAGACAGAGGTCATGACAGGGACCAACATAAGAGGGCTAGGTCGGCAGCTTATTCCGGCGAGTCTCGAGGCAGACAGTTCCAGCAGCAGGTTAGATATTTACCTCAGCCAGCACAGAGTGCTCCTCTACAGTCTACGGGCAGGAGGTTTGACCGCCCCGGGTATTCAGGAGCCGGACAGAGCTCCACGTCTTCGGGTTCTCAGAGGAACAGGGGCCCTAATCAGTTGAGAGCACCTTATCCTCGGTGCTATCAGTGTGGTAAGTTTCATATTGGGGAATGTCGTTCGACCACAGGTGTTTGCTCCTCTTGCGGCCGTCAGGGCCATATGATGAGAGAGTGTCCTAACATAGGTGGTTCAGGTGAGATGGCTCGGCCTACGCGGTCGGGTGCTGGTTCGTCGTCATCTATAGCTATGCGCCCCACCGGGTGGGGTAGTCAGATGCCAGCAGGCCGTGGTAGAGGTCATGGTAGAGTTTCTAGTTCCGGCGGTCCTTCGAACCGCATATATGCTTTGGCCAGTAGACGTGATCAGGAGGCGTCACCAGATGTTGTTACAGGTATACTATCGGTCTTTTTCTGTAATGTATATGCTTTGATAGATCCAGGTTCCACCTTATCCTACATATCCCCTCTTGTTGCTAATAGAATAGGGATAGAATCTGAGCCGATAGAACCATTCGAGGTAGCTACACCGGTAGGAGATTCGGTTATAGCTGAGCGTGTGTATAAAAATTGTTCGGTGGTGATATATAGCCGTCATACCTTAGCAGATTTGATAGAGTTGGATATGGCCAATTTTGATGTCATTATGGGCATGGATTGGTTGGCTTCTTGTTTTTCCAACGTTGATTGTAGAGAGAAGTTGGTTCGATTTCAGTTCCCAGGCGAGCCAGTTATAGAATGGAAAGGGAATGCAGCATCGCCGAGGGGTAAGTTTATTTCATACCTCAAGGCAATGAAGATGGTCAGAAAAGGTTGTATCTATCATTTGGTTTGGGTGCATGATACAGAAGCGGAAGTACCGGCTCTTCAGTCAGTTCCGGTAGTTAGTGAGTTTCCGGATGTATTCCCGGACGATCTTCCAGGTCTCCCTCCAAAGCGGGAGGTAGATTTCAGTATAGATGTATTGCAACCTATATCCATTCCTCCTTATAGAATGGCACCTGCAGAGCTGAAGGAGTTGAAGGAGCAACTGAGAGACTTATTGGAGAAAGGTTTTATTAGGCCAAGTACATCTCCATGGGGAGCACCAGTGTTATTTGTGAGGAAGAAAGATGGATCACTGCGGATGTGTATGGATTATAGGCAGCTGAACAAGGTAACCATCAAGAACAGGTACCCCCTTCCCAGGATTGATGATTTATTTGACCAGTTGCAGGGTGCTAAGTGCTTCTCGAAGATAGACTTGCGGTCAGGTTATCATCAGGTGCGGGTAAGGGAGGCAGGTATTCCAAAGACAGCATTCAGAACCCGATATGGACATTATGAGTTTAGGGTGATGTCTTTTGGACAGACCAATGCTCCAGCAGTGTTTATTGATTTGATGAACCGGGTATTCAGGCCGTTCTTAGACATGTTCGTCATTGTATTCATTGATGATATCCTGGTTTATTCCCGTTCAGAGCAGGAGCATGCAGACCATTTGAGGACGGTACTTAGGGTCCTCCAGCACCAGCTATTGTATGCCAAGTTTTCCAAGTGTGAGTTATGGTTGACTTCGGTGGCATTCTTGGGGCATATTATCGGGGCTGATGGTATTCGGGTGGATACACAGAAGATTGAGGCGGTGAAGACTTGGCCCAGACCTACGACACCTACTGAGGTACGCAGTTTTCTGGGGCTAGCAGGGTATTACAGAAGGTTTGTGGAGAAGTTTGCCTCAATCTCAGCGCCTTTGACTAGGCTAACCCAGAAGGTAGCTAAGTTTCAGTGGACGGATGCTTGTGAGTACAGTTCCAGTTGTTGAAGGATAAGTTGACTACGGCTCCAGTTCTGACTCTTCCTGAGGGACCGGATGGTTATGTCATTTATTGTGATGTTTCAGGTATTGGGCTAGGTTGTGTGTTGATGCAGCATGGCAAAGTTATAGCTTATGCCTCCCGACAGCTCAGAAAGCATGAAAAGAATTATCCCACTCATGATTTGGAGCTAGCAGCGGTGATTCATGCCTTGAAGATTTGGTGACATTACTTGTATGGGATTCATGTTGATATTTATACGGATCACAAGAGTCTCCAATATATCTTTAAGCAGAAGGAGTTGAACCTACGGCAGAGGCGGTGGTTAGAGTTGCTAAAGAACTATGATGTTGATATCTTGTACCACCCGGGAAAAGCCAATGTTGTGGCAGATGCTCTTAGCCGTAGATCCATGGGTAGCTTGACGGATGTGCGCCGGACGGAAGGAAGATGGTTCGTGAGATACATAGGCTAGCGAGTCTTGGAGTCCGGTTGGCGGATTCGGGAGATAGCGGGGTTCTTATTCGGGATGTTCCTTGAGTCCCCATCGTGGAAGAAGGAAAGAAACGTCAGGTTTAGGATCTTGTTCTGGCCCGGTATAGAGATGCAGCTCTCCGAAAGGGAAAGACTTTATTTGAGGTTACACGATGATGTCCGAGGTATGAGGGCAGATTATGTGTACCTGATGTTGCAGGGCTACGACAGCAGGTTATGGGAGAGGCACACAATGCCCGTTATTCCATTCATCCAGGATCGACGAAGATGTACCATGACCTTAGATGCTTGTATTGGTGGGATGGCATGAAAAGAGACATAGCAGAATTTGTTGCCCAGTGCCCGAATTGTCAGCAAGTAAAGGTTGAACATCAGAAGCCTGGTGGATTATTAGAGGAGATTGAGATCCCAACTTGGAAGTGGGAAGTGATCAATATGGACTTCATTACAGGCTTACCTCGCACTCAGCGGAAGTGTGATTCCATATGGGTTATCGTGGATAGGCTGACGAAATCAGCCCATTTTTTTCCAGTGAGGACTACTTACTCAGCTGAGGACTATGCTAGGATGTACATCAGGGAGATAGTGAGACTGCACGGGGTCCCCACATCTATTATATCAGACCGATGAGCTCAGTTTATAGCTAACTTATGGAGATCATTCCAGAAGGGATTGGGGACACAAGTGAGTCTCAGCACAACATTTCACCCTTAGACGGACGGGCAGGCAGAGCGTACGATCCAGATATTAGAGGATATGCTGAGGGCCTGTATTATTGACTTCAGAGGTAGTTGGGATGACCATTTACCACTCATTGAGTTTGCTTATAACAACAGGCTACCACTCTAGCATCCGGATGGCACCGTATGAGGCTTTATATGGGAGGAAGTGCAGGTCACCTATTGGTTGGTTTGATGTAGGTGAGACTAAGTTGATCGGCCCAGACATGGTTCAGCAAGCTGTTGATAAGGTGAAACTCATTCATGAGAGGTTATTAGCAGCACAGAGTCGACAGAAGTCATATGCTGATAATCGACGTCGACACTTAGAGTTTCAGGTTGATGATTGGGTGTAACTAAAGGTGTCACCCATGAAGGGCGTGATGAGGTTTGGCAAGAAAGGAAAGCTTAGCCCAAGGTACATCGGGCCTTACCAGATCATTCGTAGGATAGGCAAGGTTGCCTATGAGTTGGATCTATCGCCTGATTTGGAAGCAGTACATCCAGTCTTCCATGTATCTATGCTGCGTAAGTGTATTGGTGATCCTTCCACAGTCTTCCCAGTAGATGACGTCCAGGTGACAGAAGATTTGTCCTACGAGGAAAGCCCCGTAGCCATACTTGATCGCCAGGTCAGGAGATTACGGACGAAGGATGTGGCTTCCGTCAAGGTATTGTGGAAGAACCACAATAGGGAGGAAATGACTTGGGAGGCAGAGGACGAGATGAAGAAGAAGTATCCCCATTTGTTCCCTGTGCCTCCAGGTAATTCAATTCAACTCCTCATTTGATTATTGTAATTGGTGAATTGCATATGTGTGATATATTGTGGCCCTGTGTAGCATCTGTTGGTTGCTGAATATAGGCGGATAGGCATAGTTATAAAGGAGACTCTGCCGAAATTTTTCTAGCATTAGACTTATTATGAACATTCGAGGATGAATGTTTCTGAGGAGGGAAGTATGTTACACCTCGTAAGATTAAGACAATAATTAAGAACGTCATTAAGAAAGCAAGATTCGGATATTGAATATAAGGAACGCTTACATATGTTAATACGGGAAATTAGTGTATAAACGGATGCTATCCCGGAATAGTATTGTATAAAAAAATTATGACATTGAGGATACGAGACTTATGAAATTCTCGGGAATTAAAAGAAGTGGGTTTGAGATTTACTAATTGAAGAACTTGGGGGCCAAAGTGTAAAGGAAAAAAAATCAGATTTTTCATATAACCTTACACTAACCTCTTCATCTTCTTCCTACACTTAAACAAAAAAAAAAACCAAACTCTCCTCTCATTCTCTCTTCCAAACTAATCCGAAAATCACCCTCCACCCATAACCAAAATTAAGGTTGTTATCTTCTCTTCCTAGACTACATTTTCCACCAAAAATTAGAAGCAAAACAACACCAAAAACAGTGGCAAAACAGACACTGTTTGGGCCGAAATCTGCCCAGAATTTTCGAATTTTTGGGATGAAATTTTGGAAGAAAAACGTGTAGGGATGATGGCTTAACATTGTAGAACACTTGCATGTCAATTGGAGTTGAAGAAGTGAACAAAAAGGAGGAGAAAAATTACAAAACAGTGGGAATTTTCTGACAAACAGTGGCAGAAAATTTGCGGACTGTTTTGACGAATTTGAGGTATAAAAATTCTTCTTTCTATGATATAATTGGAATGCATGTTGTTAGAATTAACGTAATGAATTTGTGTTAAGGAAGAATTGGAATTTAAGCATTGCATGTGACCATTTTGGGCTAGTTGCCAATTTGGGACAGATTTTGGTGTTGCGGGATTCGTTGGTTATTGTTGTTATTATTATCACTAATTGCATGATGAAATTGAAGGGAAACATGGAGATTTAGTTGGAATTAGTTATATGGAAGTATTAGAATCCGAAATTGGATTATAGGAATTAAGATAAGAGTTATGGAATTATGACATGTTGTGGCCAAAAACTGGTATGAAATTATTGGACATGTCGTGATGTATATGGACTGTTTTAGGGGCTGTTTTGCGGTGTTATAAGTCTGAAAATTTAGTCACCATTATGCATGTTTAAGTGTGGTAATTTCTAAGGTAAGTCCTAAAGGAATAAGGGTGTGGAAAGGCATGGAAAGGCTTCACATTTTACCCTCGTTGTTGTTGAAACATGGGTTGTTTTATGGGCTATTTTTAAGGTGGATTAAAAGGCTAAATTTACATGAGAAGTGGGTGTGTAAATTCCCTTTATTGTTGTCTTGGTTGTGCCCTTAATTGGTGCTTGTTTATTGATGTTATTAGCCTCGTTTGGAAGTTGTGGAAGCATGTATAAACAGGGGAAGTGCTGCCCGAATTTTTATAATATAAGAAGTCGTTATTCGATATAAAATATGCTAGCAAACATAGAATTGACGAACGTATTACCATTATTATATGTTGAAGTTCTAAATCGAGACGTACTCTAATATAGAGTTGATTAGTTCGTCTAAGAGGTATGTGAACTATTCCTTCTTTCTTTGGCATGATTTTTATTTAATGAAGGTACGGCGGACGTACTTGATTCTTATACAGTTTAATTCCTAAAGAGGATTGTTATGAGAAGTGCCTATGATTTTTCAGCAAAGAGTTAATTATGACATTATTATAATGATTTTATTGAGAGTCAAATGATAAATTTTACTTGCATATGGTTACTCATGATATCTACTCGTGCTAAGTGTTACTACTTCACCTCACCGAGTCCCGGGCCGGGTTAGGATTCGTGCACAGCCTTACATTGTTCACCGAGACCCTCACTAGAGGGCCGGGTTACGTAGGATGGATCCATAGATGAGATATGACTTTACCGAGTCCCAGCATGGGCCGGGTTATGACATGATTCTACCGAGTCCCGCACTAGTGGGCCGGGTTACGTTACAGATATATATATATATATATATATATATATATATATGTATATGGACAGGCACTCATGTTTTCTTGACTTGACTCTCATTTTTATAAGGCAACTGACTTTTATTGTTTATGGCACGGTTGGATTTGGATCCTGACTTTTATACTGATCTCATGTTTCTGTTGGCTACTTATGATCTCATATGCAGTATTTCATGTTTACATACTCGGTACATTATTTCGTCGACTGACCCCCCTTTCCTCGGGGGGCTGCGTTCATGCCTGCAGGTACAGGTGCTCAGTTTGGTGATCCTCCGGTTTAGGCTCCTACTCAGCAGGTTGGGAAGCTCCTTTGATCCAGAGCTTTTTCATTTTGGTACCGAACCTCTTTTAGACTTATGTTTGTATTTAGGGGCACGACGGGGCCCTGTCTCGTCATATGTCGTTGTTCTTCTTATAGAGGTCTGTAGACAGTGGTGGGTTGTACTTATGTAAGGGTTATAGCTCTGTTTTGGTCAGCCATATTATTGTACTCTATGTTGGGGGTGTTCCGTGTATATGTTATCTTATGTTGGCGACCTTGTCGGCTTGCACTCGTATATTGTGTTGGCTAGTTGTGACTCCTCGGGGGGCGGTACATTCGGGGGTAAAGCGGCCTTGTCGGCTCGCCTACCCCGGCATATGTTGTTATTGCGGCGTTATGCTGCCGATTTCCAGACTCATTAAGTGTTAGTTGGATTATGTGTGACAGGTTAGTGTAATGACGTCATTAGGGCGGTTAGTCGCGGCCCGTCGGGTCGGGTCGTGACACAGGTTCACATAGGCAAGGCGACGATCCGCATTAGTAGGTTGCTGACTCAGCGGATATTGAAGCACTCCCCTTATTTCAGAGTGTCGGTCTAATCTCGGTATAATATTTTTGCATGTATATATGGGTATGGCGGGGCCCTATCCCGAAATTATGATGTCATGTAGTCTTTTAGAGGCTTGTAGACAGTGTCTTGTGTATGGCAGTCAGGTATGACCTTGTCGGCCTTAGTATGTATATATGCATGGGTTAAGTCCTTCTGTTGGTAAAAGTTTACATAGCTTCTTTCCAGTATATCATCTCTATGTGTCAGCAGGGTATCTAGTGATGGGCCTTGGGGCCCATGATTAATTAGGGGTAGATGTAAGTATATGATTAGTGGTACCCGATAGGTGAGGTCTGGGTGCTCGGCATGGCAGTGGGCCAACAATGCCGCTAGCCAGTGGGACTGGCAGTGGCCTAGTTACCCCTTTCCAGTTCCAGCAGTCTACCCAGTGAATTGGGCCTCCAGTAGAGGCCCAATTTGCAGCCATTTCCAGTAGTTTACCCAGCGAATTGGGTCAGCCAGCAGATGCCCAATTCGTAGTAGTTTCGGTCTAATCAGTCAGTTATTGGGCCTTGTCAGTAGGCCTTCACGGCTGAGGGCCCAACAACAGTTCCGATACCCATGTATATCGAGGTCGCGATGCATACACTTGGATTAAATCCCCCGGACAAAAATTGGTACATGGACACCAGAGCCACTTCTCATATGGCGTCCGCGCAAGGTAATCTCTCGTCTTATTTCAATTTGAGCAAAAATTCTGACATAATTGTTGGTAATGGCAATTCAATTCCAATTCGTGATTCTGGTCACACAAGTTTGTCTCCCCCCACATCCACCTCTAGTCCTAAAAAATGTCCTTCATGCCCCTCACTTAATTAAAAATTTGGTGTCTGTCCAAAAATTCAAAACTGATAATTGGGTTTCGGTTAACTTTGACCCTTTTGGATTTTTTGTAACGGATTTTAAGACGGAAATACCTATAATGAGGTGTAATAGTTGGATAGAGCTTTATCCAATCACCACCACCACCATTTCCACGAGTCAAGCCACACCTTCCACATTTAACGCTCTTGCCCCTTCCTTGTGGCATGCCCGTTTGGGTCATCCGGAGTCGTCTATTATTTCTTCTCTTAAAAATAATAATTTCATTTATTGTAAGAGTACGCGTAGTACTCATATTTGTCCTTCTTTTCCTCTAGGGAAATATGTTAGATTACCGTTTGTCGCCTCTACTTCTAATTCGTCGATGCCCTTTGACATTATTCATAGTGATTTATGGACATCTCCTGTTTTGAGTTCTTTGGACCATCGTTATTATGTTTTATTTTTGTATGATTATTCTAATTTTTTGTGGACCTTTTCTTTATCTAAAAAATCTCAAGTTTTTTTCACATTCTTAAAATTTAGAGCTTTTGTCCGTACCCAATTTGAACGAAAAATTAAAAACATTTAATGTGATAATGATAGGGAATATGATAATGGGCCACTTCGGAAATTTTGTGACACTCATGTCATATCTTTTTGATTTTCTTTTCCTCATACGTCCTTGCAAAATGGGAAGGCCGAAAGAAAAATTCGTACCATTAATAATCCTGTCCGAACCTTACTAGCCCATGCTTCATTACCCCCATCTTTTTGGCATCATGCGTTACAAATGACAACCTACCTCCTTAACATTCTCGCTAACAAAGGTTTAGCATATCAATCCCCACTTAAAATTCTTTACAATAAAGAACTCATCTTAGGGTGTTTTGGTGCTTGTGCTATCCACTTTTTCCGTCCACTATAATTAATAAACTTCAAGCTAGGTCTACCACTTGTGTATTTTTGGATTTTCCGTCTAATCATCATGGTTACAAATGTTTTGATCTATCTTCTAATAAAATCATAATTAGTCGTCATGTTATTTTTGATGAAACCCAATTTTCGTTTGCTCAAGTGTCTAAATTTGTGTCAAGTGCTTATAATTTTTTGGACGATACTCCCTCCCCGTATATTCTACAACAGTGGGCCAACTCTACCCGTGAGTCACATCTGCCAGCAGGCCCAAATATTCTCCCTACCGCACCATCCAGTGACCCAGGCCCATCAGCCATTATTTCTCGGCCAGCAGGCCCACTGCCTGTTGGCCCAATAATTCCTCCTCCCGGGACCGTCACTCAGCCAGCAGGCCCAAATACCTCCAGTCCAGTCAAATTTTCCAGGCCAGTAGGCCCACTGCCTGTTGGCCTAGTAAATTACCCGCCTGACCTAGTATCACGGTGAGCAGGCCCACTGCATGTTAGCCAGTCCCAAGGAAGTTCGCCAACGTCCCCGGTCCAGTCCGCTTCTATTCCTAGTCAAGGGCCCGTTACTCGTAGGCAAAAAGGGTATTTTTAAACCTAAACGACATTTTAATTTACATTCTATGTCACTAAATCACCTCTACCATGTAACCCAATGTCTGCCCTTCATGACCCGAATTGGAAAATGGCCATGAATGATGAATATAATGTTCTTATTGAAAATAAGACGTGGGAGTTGGTACCCCATCCGACTGGTGTCAATATTATTCGGTCTATGTGGATTTTTACTCATAAGGAAAATTATGACGGTTCGTTTGAGAGGCATAAGGCCCGTCTTGTAGGTGATGGTAAAACTCAACATATTGGTGTGGATTGTGGTGAGACGTTTAGTCCGGTGGTCAAACCGGCTACCATTCACATTGTTCTCAGTCTGTCTCTCTCGAAAGCATGACCCATTTATTAGTTGGATGTGAAAAATGCTTTCTTACACTGTGATCTTAATGAGACAGTTTACATGCATCAGCCCTTGGGTTTTAAAACCCCAATTATCCTCAACATGTTTGATTGCTGAAAAAGTCCTTATATGGGCTTAAGTAGGCCCCATGAGCTTGGTATAAGAGGTTTGCAGATTATGTGTCTACTATTGGGTTTTCTCACAGCAGGTTAGATCATTCTCTGTTCATCTATCGTCATGGAACTTCTCTAGCATACATTCTGTTATATTTGGATGATATAATTTTGACTGCCTCCTCTGATAATTTGCGCAAGTCTATCATGTCCCTTCTCAGTTCAGAATTTGCTATGAAAGACTTGGGGCCCTTGAATTATTTTTTGGGTATAGTTATCACTCGTCATGCAGGTGGTCTATTTTTATCACATAAGAAGTATGTGACTGAGATTATTGAGAGAGCTGGCATGTCATCTTGTAAGTCCTCTTCTACTCCGGTTGATACCTAATCGAAGCTGAGTGCTACTTCTAGCACACCATACGAGGATCCCACCCACTATCGTAGTCTTGCAGGGGCTCTTCAGTATCTTACTTTCACGAGACCAGATATTACTTATGTAGTACAGTATGTGTGTTTATTTATGAATGATCCCCGGATTGAGCACATACATGTGCTCAAACGCATTATACGATACATACATGGCACACTTGATTATGGATTGCATTTATATCCATCCTCCGTCTATACTCTCATGTCGTATACATATGCTAATTGGGGTGGATGTCCAAATACCAGACGGTTGACATCTGGTTATTGTATGTTTCTTGGTGATAACTTGGTCTCTTGGTCAGTAAAACGTCAGGCTACATTATTGCGATCCAGTGCGGAGGCTGAGTATCGAGGGGTAGCCAATGTGGTGTCTGAGTCATGTTGGTTACGTAATCTACTTTTAGAGCTTCACTTTCTTATTCAGAAAGCTATCTTGGTTTATTGTGATAATATTAGTGTCGTTTATCTCTCTGGGAATCCGATCCAACATCAACGCACTAAACATATCGAGATGGATATTCACTTTGTTCGCGAAAAGGTAGCTCGTGGACAAGTACATGTCTTGCATGTCCCTTCAAGGTATCAAATTGTTGACATCTTTACTAAGGGTCTTCCCTCGGTTCTGTTTGAAGAATTTAGGGACAGTCTCAGCGTACGACAACCGCCCGCTATGACTGTGGGGTGTGATAGAAACCAAAATCGTGTATCTCACGGACAACTTATATATATTTAGGTTACTTACCATATTTTGTAGAATTCTTGTACAAGTGTAATTAAGATATTAGTATTATAGTAGAAATATAATTTTTTCATAATTAAAAATTATATATTATATATATAAACTTTTTGATTAATAAAAATAATCAAGGAATTATTTTTTTCGGTCCCAATAGGCTGTACTTGTTATAGATAACAGAGAAAATATTCCTCCCCATATGATCAAATTTTCACTTCAAAACGGACAAGGGATAGAAGTAAAATAACAATATAAAAGGTTTCAAACACTATACATTCACGCAAATGGTGATATTTCTGGAGACATTGTTAGTTGAGTGTAACAATTTGTTTATCATTCTAATGACATGTGGTAAAGGGGCCCACTGTTCAGTAATTTCCTCCATGCAAAGTGGCCACTTCAACTAATTAAAACAACCCCTCAGCCTTTCAACCGATAGTTAATAAAGTGATATTTATTGGATATTTTTTACTGCTTTACCGATTTACTATTATACACCTATAATAATAATTGAAATTTTAAATTTTATTTTATTATATATTGTTAAAGTAAAACAAAAATATAACATGAAAGATGATTCTAAGAAAATCCGGCTGATACAGTGAAAGGATGTTATAGAGAGGATTTCTGATCGTATATGTCTATTTTTCGAATTTGAATGTTTGTTTTTAGTTGAGTTTTCTTACTCCTTGTTAACGACACGGAAAGACAAATATTTAGAAAATGGTAGAAACAACAAAATAATTTAAATTATACACATTAATGAGAACTGAAACAAAAGTCACTCTACTTGATGGAGAATATTGAATAACAATTGTTAGGGGGAAAACATAAAAAGGAAGGTGGAGCTGATATGGTATATGTTGGTCAGGTGGGAATCAAAGCTGCAGCTACAACTAATGCAAGTACTCAATTTAAGCCAAAAAAACAAGAGACAAGTACTAAAATACTTTAGGAGATTGATGAGTGGTGTGGTGGACAGTACTCCATTCTAGATTAGAGGTTTTGAATTTGAGCTCTGAATATTAAATCATTATTATTAGGAATGTGTTACTCCCTAACGTGGGATTTCCACACTCTCGATACAACAATAACATACCAAATGAAATCTCAAAAGTAAGGTGTGAAAAGGATAGAACATACACAGACTTTCCCGCTCTCTATGCGAACTCAAATTTAGTCAGATCCAAATACGAATATCTGACACCGGGTAAAAATAAAAATAAATTTACGAGTGTGGTCCCCACTGACCTGTTAATCACAGTAACAAACTTCCCTTGCTATGAGGAAAAACTGAACACAACTTTATATAAATTCAGTTTTTAGTCTCCTAACCCAAAACCAACCAACCAACCTTTATTTGCCAATCCCACAACAGCATCTCTCTCTCTCTCTCTCCCTCTTCAACTAGTCTTTTCTCAAAGCTCTTCATTTTCCCTTTTTGTTTTCTGTTTCATCTTTTATGGTTGATTTTAATGAACTGTTCAACAGTTTCCCTTATTTTGTCTGATGAAGTTGATCAGCTACTTTCTTGATTGCTTTTATTCATAAGACACTTTAACTTTTAGTACAAGCTGGTCCTGATTGTACCATAAGTTTAGGTAAAGTTACTTTCTTTTTTTCCAGAGCTGTGATGTTTTCTTGAAAAATGGTATTTTTATTTACTGTTTTTTATGTCCTTTGTTCTGTCAGGTCTGCAGAAAGTACAACAGAAAACCAAGAAAATGTATGTAGAAGAAAGTGTTTGTTATGATCCTGCCACTCAAGTGCAGCATGAAGGACTAGCAGATGATGTTTTTGCCATACAAGAACACACATATCATAATAATAATTCCTCCCAACAAGATGCTGCTGCAGCAGCCTTGGAAATGGAATTTCAGCAGCCACGGAATCTTGAAATGGAACAGTGTTACAATAATACACATAACAACAACATGCAAGATCAATTGGTACATGATCAATCTAATAATATTAATCAAGGGTTATCTTGTGATCAATCAAACTGGGGAGAAATGATGAATTTTCCTCCATACCAAAATCAAGAAGATATTAATAATAATAATAATAATACTAACAACTTTCAGCAACAAAATTTCCCAACTCCAATGCCTGATCTTCTAAACATGTTTCCTTTACCAAGATGCTCACAATCTTCTTTGCTTCCTCAAAAATCTCCAAATTTGTTAACTTCACTAGGCCTTATAGGTGATCACATTGATGGTGCATCAACTTCAAGTGCAGTCTATGACCCTTCTTTAGTACTCCCATTGAATCTACCACCACAACCACCTTTATTGAGAGAATTATTCCACTCTTTGCCACATGGCTATAACTTAAGAAACTTAAGTAGCAATAATACTTCTTTCTTTAATGGGATGGAGGAGAGAGATCAGGTGAGTGGTGCTTTATACCAAGATGGAGAAGGGAGGCCTTTTGATAATGGGATTTTTGAGTTTTCTGCTGATATGAATGGTATTGCCAAAAATAGAGATGGTAAAGAGACAAAACATTTATCTACTGAGAGGCAGAGGAGGGTTCATTTAAATGACAAGTACAAAGCTTTGAGGAGTATGGTTCCCAACCCTAGCAAGGTATGAGCTTTCAGAATCATAGCTTGGTTTGCTATTCATTTTCTGCTTTGAAATGATTCTTGTTTGGTTATGAACAATTAAACCATCTTACTTTGAATAAAATTGGTCTGTGATCCTTAAATATTGCACATCTTTTTATTAATTTAAGGGTACTTACCTTTTTGGATCACTCTAAAAGGTAATAGCCGGCAAATGTATGTGTAATGTATATTAAGTACAAATATACATTTAGTAAACATAATATATACATAACCAGTGTATATGTTTTTGTATATTTTGTCAAGCGCCCGTAATTAATTTCACCTGACAGGCCAAAAATGAAAAAAACCCTTTATTTAATATGATGGTCTATTGATACTCCTTTTATCTTGTTTGGAATTGTCAATTTTTTTGTCAATACAAGAATGATAGAGCATCAACAGTGAAGGATGCAATTGATTACATAAATGAGCTGAAAAGGGGACTGAATGAGTTAAAACTTATGGTGGAGAAGAAGAGATGCAGCAGAGATAGGATGAAAAGGCAAAAGACAGAATCCATGGATGGTACTGATCCAAAGAAAATGGATGAAGTGGACCAATCTTACAATGGAAATTCATTAAGAAGTTCATGGCTTCAGAGGAGGTCCAAGAATACTGAAGTTGATGTTCGGATCGTCGACGATGAAGTTACTGTCAAACTTGTTCAGCAGAAGAGAATTAATTGCCTTCTCTTTGCATCTAAGGTTCTTGATGACCTTCAACTGGATCTTCATCATGTTGCTGGTGGACTTATTGGTGATTACTACAGCTTCTTGTTCAACTCCAAGGTTGATTTGATTTGATTAATTTCAAGTTGATTACACTTTGAATTTCTGATATTGTATTTAATGTTTTGTCCAATCCTCAAATATGCAGATTTCTGAAGGATCAACTGTGTATGCAAGTGCAATAGCCAAGAAGCTCATTGAGGTTGTGGACATACAGTATGCAGCAATTGCACCAACTAACAGCTATTAATTAAGTTCAGCTCTTTCATTTATGGTAACTTTTCTTCTTCCCTGTTTGATTAGAAGTTGATAATATTTTTTGTCTTAACAAGAACACTACCACTAGTGGCTGACTTTATTAAATAGAAAAACAAAATACAATGAACATAGGGGATACATTAGACCACCACTAGTGGCTGATTCTTTAAACTCTTGGCACACTTCTTTTTTCTGTTTTTGATCTCTCTGTCCTATCTAGCAGATCATTGGAATCATCTTCTTATGAGAAAGATTTAAAAACTGTTCACCATGTTCATAAATATAAAGTTGCTATTATTATATTGGTATAGATGAACTGCATTTGAGCATCATCAAAAGGGAAATTATGGATGTCACATTGTCTTCTTCCAGTTTCAAGAATTTACATTAGTGGGGGCCATGGGATAATGAAGAATGACAACTCAAAGAATGAGTCAAGTGAAGATTTAAGAGCTTTGAGTTTCTAAATTTGGCATTTTTGATGAAGTACATACAGACAAGCAGTTAGAAGTATATGCACTGTTTTTAATATGAATTTTGCTAAGTAGTTAAAAAGTGTAAGAAGGCTTCTTTCTGTCCACTTTTACAAAATCAGTTACTGGACCACTGGTGATACTAAAGTTGTACAAAGAAATGGTTTACCTTGCTTTATCTCTTACTGTACTAATTTCCTTTCATTATATTTTCTTGTTTTATGCATGTTTTATGCATCTTGATTTTTGTCACCTTTGATTTTCTAACTTTGCCTCTAATTTCTTTGGTGTGTGTGTATTGCAGATTTCTAGAAGGTTCAAGCAGATTTCTGGGCCACTACGTGGATGATAGTGTTTAATTTAGTGATAGTATTATTTAGGAGCAATAACTTTGTTAAATCCATTTTATGAAGTGACGATTGGCTATTTTACTCAAGTATGACATCTTTAATGTCTAACAAGAAATAGTATATGCTTCGGCAACATATTAATTATTAGAATCTGAATGTAATCAATTAGATTAGCTTAATTTTAGTAATAATATCAATGATTATGATTATCAAATTTAGCTTGATTTTAGAGATTAGATTAGCTTGATTACATTCAGATTCTAATATTAATTAATATCTGTAGTTAGTGACTTAGTGTAAACTGTAACAGAAAAGTACACACTCCTACACATACAATGTCATATCGCCATGGAACTATATATGCTATGTTTGCACACGTTATTCCCATTTGTATTTTTACTATTTTAGTGTACCTACTTTAATATGTTAGAGAAGGTAACATGTCTTATTCTACACTCTTAAGTACTAGCTAATTCAAATTTTATGGAATGTTACATGTAATTATTTCTTAGATGACCTGATAGAATTTTTTTAATTCACAATGTCCGACGTTAAAACTCTATTCATTCAAACTTATTAATTCCATCCATCAAATAACAATAATGATATGTTTATCATAGTGATATTAATGGAAGAGGTGATTGAGAAAACAAAAATAGTGAGTCAAAGTATGATGAAGACCTTTACCAATTTGATACAGACAAGGGTACAAGAGGGATGCTTGCAGGCTGCAGTTTCCCTATAAAACTTAGAAGATCTGTATCTATATTATGCAGTTCACTCTTTTAGAAAACCCCATATGCACTTCCTATTTTGCTGGCTTTGTCTACATGTCAATTTCTTGCTAGTTTACAAGATATCATTAGGGTTTCCCATTTGGCAATAGAATACAAAGCTTCAACCATGTTTGAATTGGTCCAAGCTCAATATATATATATATATATATATATATATATATATATATATATATATATATATTAAAAAGAAAAGAAGCAATAGTTGTAAACAAAAAGATAAAGAAAAAACAACAAGAACAGTTTGCCCAAAAAAATTAAGAGTTTTAAGTTATATGCATTGATAATGTAGTCATTTAAAAGGTAATTGCATGTAATTCTGTTAAATGTGTAATAAAAGTTAAGTAACTTGTTATAGTAATAAGTAAAATACACGGATGGTGTAAAAAATAATTATATTATTAGTAACTTAAAATCGACCCTAATAATTTTGTATGCTTAAGCTTATATAGAAATCCACTAAGTTCTATTTGATATCTACAATCAATGTTCAAGAGTTTATTTTTTACTATTACAAGGCAGGTAAATCGACTATGATAAAAAATATGTATGTACACTGATACGACATACATATTTGAGATTATAAAGACTTATAGTCTTGTAATATCAATCGAAATCTCACACGATAAATGTGTTCAATTATTATAATTTTCACCCTCCCCCTTCCTCTATCCCTGATCCTCCAATGTAATAGAATATTTTCTTTTCTGAAAAAAAAAGAGTACATATTTGGAATTTGTGAGTAAGTTTTGGTTAGAGACAAGCCCACTTCTCTGAAGACTGAAACAAGGACTTTATACCATAACCAAAACAAGCAAAAGAACTTATGGAATGAACATGCTCAGTCCTTTACAAAAAAAAAAAAGAAAAAAAGAGGGGTCTCCTCCTTACAATATGGGTTAAAAAAATGATAATGAACAACATTTTTAGGGGTCGTCTGGTACGCTGAATAAATATAAATAATTTTAGGATAAAAAATTTGTACTATCTTATCCCTCATTTGGTTACTAATTTTTGAATAAGTTATACAAGAATTAGAAATAGTGCCACGATAAATTATCCCTGCAAGATGGTGGAATAATGATACCAAGATTAGTTATCTCCGGATAAAATAATAAAAACAACAGAAATATCCCTGAGGTCTCTCAAACCATTTTTCTACTAAATAAAATGGAAGGTATTTTTGTAAACAAACAACTTTTTATTAAAAATTATGCAACGCATGTTATTTTTAATACAAAACAAACCAATCAGTCAGTAAAAAATAATTACAACTACCTACTCTCAACATAACTAATCTCATTATAACTAATTTCAACATAATTTATCTTTGAATTAAACGAAACATTAATGATGAATAATCAGAGGGATACTGAATAAAGTGTTTGTCTGCTTCCTATAAAACATAAATAAATTAGTGCTTTTATCGATGTTGCCTGGACCATTTAAGGGGAAAAGGACCAACTGTACTGACCAAAAGATCAAGAAACACAGCAAATAAATGGTGATATTTTTTCTTTAGAATTTTCACTGTTAGTTGCAAATCAAGCTGCAGAAACAGAAACTACTGAGTACAGGATATCATCAGTGGACCCCACTCTAATATTTGGGATCTCAGTAACAAACTTTGTACCAAACACAAAAAAAGCCATTACTCCTATAAGTGTCCTTTTTTTCTACCTTATAAAGCTAGCTCTCACTACTTTTTCTCATTTGCTCTTCTATAGACCTATAACTTTGAAATTTTCTTCCACAAAAAAATTGAAGTTTGCTACTATTTTCAAGAACTAGTAGTGAACACTTGATTAGAAAGAATGTATGCAGAAAGTTTATCTTTTGATCCAACTTCTCATCAAGATGAAGTGTTAGATGAAAAGGGTATGCTTCAAAATCATCATGCAACAACTTGTGCTACTAATAACTTTTCCATGGGAGCAGTGGAAATGCAGCAACAACTGAATCTTGAAATTGGAAAGTTTAATTCTAGTCTAAATTGCAATAATGACCAAAGTACAGAAAATAACTTGAATAATACTATGCAAGAATTTGGTCAGCCAAATTGGGGAGAAATGGGGTTTAATCCTTACAATCAACAACAACTTAGTTACCCCATTTCTTCCTTACAATCAAATTTTATACCAAACAGTACAGACCTGCATAAATCTTCAAGTTTCTTGAATACTCCATTACAAGGCCTTTTAGCCTCAACTTCAACTAATGTTTTTTATGACACCCCACAATTGAATATGTCTATGAATAATCTTTGTACCCCACAACAACAACCTAGTTTGTTCAAAGATTTGTTTCATTTATCCCCACATGGATCCTCCTATGGATTAGGAAGCTTGGGGACGAGTTCGTTGTTTAGTCATGGTAATGGAATTGCTCATGAGGAAGAGGTAACAGGTGGTGGTTTGTACCATGATGGGAGTTTTTTCAATAAAGATATGATCAATTCTGCAGGTAATAAAAAGTGGGAAGGTAAAGATATAAAGCATCATGCTTCTGAGAAACAAAGGAGAGTTCATTTCAGTGACAAGTTCCAAGCTTTGAGGAGTTTGATTCCAAATCCCTCAAAGGTATGTATGTATATTCACACTTCACCTAAAATGGTCCATAATTTCCTGTTTGGTTTTGTTGATCTTTTTTTCATGATAGTACCAAACTACCAATGAGCCTTTTAGCTACAAATCCTAATTTGTTGGTAATCTTATTTACTAGAGTAGCTAATTTTTTGTTGGTATTTTTTTTTTTGTGTAGTGTGAATTTTGTATGATTTTATCTTGTCTATGTTGTTCTCACATTCTTGTAGAATAAAAAGAAAATGTTGAGAGAAAATGAACTTGTTGGATTAGGGACTACATAATTGATAAGCTATGTTATGCAAGTGTACATGATTTTGGGAATTCAAGAATGAATAAGGAGCATCAATTGGTGTTATAACAAAATTTTGGACAAAAAGAAAAAAAAAAGGTTTCACATTCTTGTAGAATAAAAAGAAAACGTGAGAGATAATTGTTGGGTCCCGGGGAGCTATGGAACCGTAAATGAAATGCAAATAAACTAAATCAGTTTTGAATGTCAATTCTATTTCCGAATGTCAAGACTAATGTTGTCTGACAACAGTAACAACATAATAGTAAAACAGAAAACCTTTGAAGAGTAAAAAGCAACGGAAATATAAAGAACACAAAAGTTTTAAATTTTCATAAGTTATATGTTGATATAACTTATCATGGTCAATGACCAAAGTATTGTATATATTATATACAATTCAATAAATTCATTCTTTTACAATTTTACAAAGTACAACAAAAAGGAATTAAAAATGGTGAAGTCGCAGATAACTTCTGCCTGAAAAATCTACCTAAATAGACATAGACAACTTCTCATTACAATTGATTTAATACATAACACATTTAGAATCTAAGCAGCAATTGTAATGTTGGACAGAATGTTGTCGACACGCTCAGGCAACACTTGTGATCCAGTTTCCTGGGCTTAATTCCCGAGAGCTCTCTTGGTATTTTTGATTTCTGATTCTGGATATCAATTCACTCTTGTAGCCTCTCTATTTATAGTAGAGAGTCTTCCTTGAAATGTTCATCGATTGGTTGTGGAGGTTGAGGGAAAAGTGGGCAGTTGGTAAGGTTTGTTGGAGAAGATCATGGAGCAAAATCCTCTAACTTCTTGGACTTGTTCCTCAAGCATAACAACGACTTTGACTTGTTCTTTCCATATTTTTCATCAGCTCCTATTTACCTTGCCAAGTCACTTTTACTTCGTAGTAATATTTCCACGAATATTGCTTCATTCGGTGAAATAAGGCAAAACGTTTTTTCATAAAATGTTGGTCCGAATGTTGTGGCATTTGTTCCAACATTTCTTAAATTCAAATTAGTACTTAAAATGATATGTTGGGTAGAATGTCACAACGCCAAACCCAACATTAACATTCTCCCCCTTTTTGCCTTTCTTCACAAAACTCATTATGACCTGTACAAATGACTTAAAGCAATAACATCTATGATTATAGTTATGCTCCCCCTTAACCTGTGATGGCATACAATCAAAACATATGTATACCAGTGTATACCAAAATGTAAGATTAAACACAATATTAGCACATTCATTGATATACCGATCATCCACTATACAAAAGAAAATATTCAAATGTCAACATTAAACCAGTGTCTAAACAGTCAATCATCCAGTTAACACTTCAGCCAATTAAAACAGTCAAATACGAACATTGTTCATCAAAGACAACTCAGTCAAAGAGTAAATCAATCAGATAGCAGATCGGCAGCAAATCAGCTTGCTCCCCCTAGCTTATCATGCATCAGTAGTAGCTTCCAACCGCTTTCTACTTTTGCTTGACAACTTCTACTTCAGCCCTAAGCCTTAACCTCTTCAACAACACTTTCCTCCCAACATCCTCTTCTCTCTACATAGCAGCAGAAACATTGCCTTAAGAACTTTCAGTCTTTTGCTCCCCCTGCACAGTAGAATCATCTCCCCTTTTTGGGAAGAAAACAACAGTAAGAACTGGTCCCTGGCCTGAACTAATGCATCCCTGGCAGCATCAATTTGTGAAATCTGTTGGTTGATTTTGGTAATTTGACCAACTAACCATTCAATTGTCAGAGGTGACTGTCCAGAACCAGTGTTGCCCTGAATGCGTGTAACATTTTTGACAACATTCTCACTGTCAGCTTCTTTTTTCCATGGAAGGTCAATGACTCTTTCTTTGCTTTTCAGAATTGCCTTGTTAACTGAATATACCTCAGGAGCTTTCCCTAAAA
The DNA here is from genome assembly GCA_034509755.1 of Anisodus tanguticus. NCBI lineage: Eukaryota > Viridiplantae > Streptophyta > Magnoliopsida > Solanales > Solanaceae > Anisodus > Anisodus tanguticus. The sequence continues at coordinate 21,911,948 of CM067539.1, read as the reverse complement.
TGTCCTCTCTTCTAGGCTGAAATCCTTGGGTAGTTAGAATTTGGAAGATCAGAGATGGAAATGAAAGGATTAAAATTGACTCTTTCTCTGCCAAATTGGCTATTTGATAGAAAATCATACTTCCTAAGTCAACTTTTAATCTTTTACCAATTTTGAACAACAGTGAGGCTTGATCAGTTGTTACAATTGACTCATTTAGTGAAGGGAGCCAATTGTGAATGGCAATCTTATGGAGAGTGGAGAATAAGGCAGTTAACTTTGAAGCAGGGCATCAAGGGATCCATTTCTTCATTATACCTCCAGTGAGGTATTCAATTATCTCATCCCTATTCTCTGTTGCTCTTTCTGTAGTGCTACTTCTTTCTTCAGGCTCAAATTCCAAACATTGATTAATAATTAAGGGTGTAAACTGATAAATTATGTTATAGAGGTATACCTTCTCAAATTTCTTTGAGGAGGCATCTTCTATAGCAGAATTCAAGTTCGCATAAAACAGCCTAATTACTTCATCAATAAATGGTTCTTTTTCAGTTACAGATTTGAGTAGCTTTCTATCATTGAGGAACTCAACTAAACCATATTCTGAACACGAGGCTACATCTAACACTTTTTCAGCCCTTATAACTCTATTCTTAAACCAGTCCCATTTATCAAATTTAGCTTTGGAATAGAACTTTTCTGAAAAAGCATTTACCTCAACATCAGAGTTAGATTCTATTTTGCTGGAAGATGATGGTGTTGGTGTCTTTTCTGAAGTTTGCTGAAATGTTGCTTGAGATGTTGTGGCATTGTCGGCAACATTTTGAGCAACATTTGATTTAGCATGACTGGAAATTCCTCTAGGACAGAATCTTGTCAGTGGGGTATCATTAGGAATTTCCACTTCTTGAGACACATTCTGAAGAACAAAAGCAGTGTGTTCTTCTTCAGTTTCTTCGGAGGACAACTCAAAGTCCATATATTCAGTGTCACTACTTAAGCAAGCATGTACAATAGTTTCAAATATGTACTTCTTGGTGATAGGTTCCTGTTGGACAGTTCTTTCAAACACTCTACTCGATCTACGAGTAGGGAAGGATAAGGAACTGGGTCTTTTACCTAGGGTCGAATAATTTGATGTAACATCTACATCTATGGGATTATTGTCATCCCCAGGGTAACTTATATCAAGAGGTTCCTCATCACCTCTGAAAACTATGGCAGTACACCTGTTTTCAGGCAGGTGTGAAGAAGAAGGTATGATTGGTTGTTGAGTAGGACTGGTACTCATGGGAGTGTTGGTCGAAATATGTGTTGACATTGGGGAGGTTTCCATCGGTGAGTTTTGAGAGGATTTTAAGGGTTTAGGGTTTTTGCAAGACAATGGGGTTTGAAGAGATGAAGGTTACATCAGTTAGGTAGGGGTTTTACCGAGGTTGTGATGTGATTTTTATTTTTTAGTTTTAGGAAAAATCTAGAATGGTAGAAAACAAATGTAGTGAATATTTATACTCTTGGCAAGCCTTTCAAAATATTAAGAAGTCCTTAATTTTAGATGTTTGATATTTATTCAATAACTTACACCTAAAATTTTGGGATAAAACAATAAACATCTTATTTGGAATTTAATCTTTTCCTTTTAAAGTTTGAATTCCAATCAAAACATGGCATAAAAATAGGGAGGAAAAATTTGATTTTCCTGAAATCAGTTAAGATCTATATCCCAACAGATATCACGTTCTGAAAAATGTCAGCTGCAATGTTAACAACATTTTGGACGACACAAGAATTTTGATCCCACTAGAATTTTTCTTTTTGGCAACAAATCAAGACATGTTTTATACGTATTATATGAGTTTGATCACTGAACCAATGTAACATTTTCCCATCGTGTCCTTGATCTAATCCTAAAATACATACAAAAGTTTTCATGTCAAAAATAGGAATACTTGTTTAGTATTCTTAAGATTCTTTTGAAGCACTTGATACTCCTATAGAATAGGAACGATATCATTTCAAGGGCTTTACCAATTTTTCACAGTTGACAAATATTTGTAAAGGCTTTGCCTTATTTGATACTCCTTTTTTATGATATGTAATATCATCGCAGAGAACGGTATCACATTAAAAATACATTCTTAGTGATGAATCATGCTTGTGTGACCAAAGGTTATACACCATACAACAACAATAATCAGTCAGTGATATATCATTGGTAAATGTCACCCGAAATGTTAGAGAATGTTTCAGCCGACATTCACCAAAAATGTCTTTTTAGAGATTACAAAGACCAAGAGATTTCTTCAAACTGAAAAATCTCTCATGGTCCAAAGCTTTTGTAAAAATGTCAACTAGTGAAGAGTGTCAACATGTTCAATTTGAACTAGCTGTTTCTCGACTAAATCTCTTAAAAAGTGATGTCTAATATCAATATGTTTTGTACATGAGTGCTGAACTGGATTTTTGGAAATATTTATAGCACTCAAATTATCACAGTACAAAACTAAGATGTTACTAGTAAAACCATAGTCGTCTAACATGTGTCGTAGCCATATTAATTGTGAGCAACAACTTCCACCTGCTACATAATCAGATTCAGCAGTTGAAAGTGAGACACAGATTTGTTTACGACTATACCAAGAAATAAGATTATTGCCAAGATAAAAACATCCTCCACTTGTACTCTTTCTATCATCCACATCACCAGCCCAATCTGAGTCACTATACCCTATTAAATTAGGATTAGTGTCTTTGGAATACCAAATTCCCAACTCACATGTGCCGGCAACATATCTAATGATACGTTTTACATCATTTTAGTGGGAAATTTTGGGACAAGCTTGGAATCGAGCACAAATACAAACACTACATAATATCCGGGCGACTAGCAGTAAGATATAGAAGGCTACTTATCATAGATCGATACAAGGTTGGGTCGACATTTTCACCAACATTATCCTTACATATCTTCTGTGATGATCCCATTGGAGTTTTCATCTGTTAGCATTTTCCAACCCAAATCTCTTAATTAGATTCTTGGCATATTTGCTATGGGAGATGAAGATTCCATCTCCGCTTTGCTTAATCTTACCATGTCTCTGTAATTGAGTGGTTCTTTCCCTATTGTTCTAATTCTGTCAAAAACTCCCCATATCATCTGGCCTGTTGGACGATTCTTCCCAATCCTTGATGAGGGGTCCATTCGAACTTGATCTAGCAATTCAGCATTTGACTCCTCATCCGCACCCTCTGTGGTCTCTAGTTCAGGTTCAGATGTTGCTTCAGGTGTGGCAACACTTGGGGCAACATCTGATTCTTCAGCAGTCTGCACATTTTCCACTGAAACTATAGTGTTATTTTCAGTTGTATTTCCTGTAGGAGCAGAAAAATCATCAAAAATAACATTTACAAACTCTTGTACAGTTTTTGTCCTCAACTTGTAAACTCGATAAGAATGACTATTTTGTGAATAGCCAACAAAAATTCATTTGTCACTCTTGGAGTCAAACTATGTCAAATGATCTCTATCATTTAAAATGTAACAAATACATCCAAAAACATGTAAGTAACGCAAGATAGGTTTCTTTCCATTTATAATCTCATAGAGTATCATCTTTGTTCCAGGCCTTAAATAGACTCTATTACTGATGTGACAAGCAGTATTTAAGGCTTCAGCCCAAAAACGTTTTGACAATTTTTTAGAACTAAACATAACTCTAGCCATTTGTTGTAATGTTCTATTCTTCGTTTCTGCTACCCCATTATGTTGAGGAGTTTTGGGAGCAGAAAACTCATGAAAAAATTCCATTCTTCTCACAAAAATTTGTGAAAGAGCTGTTTTCAAATTCTTTTCCATGGTCGGATCTAATCCGAAAAATAGGAGAATAGAACAAGTTCCTAATTCTAGAGTGCAAAATTTTAAACATGTCAAAAGTTTGTGATTTTTATTTCAAGAAATATATCCATGAATATCTAGAAAAATTATCTACTATCACATAGGAATATCTCATGCCTCTTAAACTGTCTACCTCAATTGGACCCATAAGATCCATGTGCAATAATTGAAAGCAGTGAGACGTACCTGAATGTTGTCCGTCATTTGGAACAACATTATGGGAAACACGAGTTTTCTTACCTTTTAGACAATCTTCACAGACAGTTTTACCTTTATGGCTAAGAATGGGTAAGCCTCTAACCGCTTCATATGAGACCAATTTTTTCAAATTGCGATAGTTGACATGCCCCAACTTTTGATGCCATATTGTTGTGTCATCGATCTTGGCATTATTGTAAGTTTCTTGTCTTGCAACAAGATAACAATTATCACTTGTTCTAGTATCGGTCATGACACATTCATTAGCTTCATTCGTAACTTTACATGCATTCTTATTAAACTTTACCTCAAGATTGTCATCACATAATTGACTTATACTGATCAGATTTTCCATTAAACCCTCAACATGTAAGACATTTCTTAGGGTTGGAAATCCAAGAACATTTAAGATCCCTTTTCCAATTATTTTGCTTTTACTGCCACCTCCATAAGTCACGTTTTCTCCATTGAATGACTCATAGTCCCTTAAAAACTCTTTTATACCTGTCATGTGGTGAGAACATCCACTATCAAGGTACCAAGAACCTGAAATGTTAGTTCTTAATGCAGTTATGACAACATTACAAGCAATATCCTTTTTAGGAACCCAGACTCTCTTAAAATATTTCCTACTTTGTGGTTCAGAAATGTTGCCTTTATTGTTATCAGGTATGTTAGACAATTTTTGGGGCAACATTTTGCTCACTGAATTTCGAAGTTTGAAACAGTATGGTCTTAAGTGTCCAGGGGATTTACAGTAATGACATACGCACTTCATTTTCCTTGACCTATATGAGAAACTATTCTTTATCCCTTTTTCTTTTACAAACCTTATTTTCTCATTTTATCAAGGATACTTGAGCTTATTGTTTTAAGAGACTTTTCGTATCCAATACCTGCATGTGAAGGTTTACTAAGGTTGAGTATCTCATTCAATTTCGAAGTTCCGATGTTGAGCTTACAGAAGGTTCCTTCGGCTAGATCCAATTTTGCACTTATCTTAACAAATTCAATGTCATTTTTGGTAAGTTCAACCTCTAGTCGGGTTATTGTGCCTTTTAAATCTGCATTCTCACGAGTTAAAGATTTTACTTTTGTGTCAAGTTGCTTGGATTCTAAGATTAAGTCTTTACAAAGATTTTGTAATTCCTTAATCATGTCATCTTTGGAGTCAACTTGATCCTCATAATCAGTCTCACTAATAAAACCACTAAAACAATTTACATCAGAATAGTTAAATAATTCATACCTCTCGGATGTTGTTGGGAATGTGGATGTCATTGCTGATGTTGACGCAAATGTTGTGACATTTGGGAAAACAATGTTGATGACATTTTCATCGTCGACAGAGACTGTTCAAGAACAGTAGCCAGCATTGCTTGTGATTCGACTTCTTGATCTCCTTCCTCTTCTCCTTCGTCATCACTAAGAGAAACCCATAAACTCTTACCAATTTTTCTCAAGGTATTTACACATTCATTAGTATAATGACCCCAGCCTGAGCATGCATGACATTGCACAAATTCAAGTTGTTTGGGATCAAATTTGGTACGATCAGAGTTGGTTCTCTTTAGTTGATTTCCTCTTTGTACAATCGAAAGAGATTTAGTGGAATTTTTTTTGAAGCCTTGGTTCTGGTGCTCTTTGGATTTGAAATTATGTCGATCATTGTTGAACTTCCGCACCATCGAAATTGAATTTTCGAGTGAGGAGAGCAACAATTACACCATCACCAACTTTTTCAAGGTTCTCATCCTCTTGTTCGATTTGATTCTCCAAGGATTGGACTTGAAGTGCTACGTTATTGTTCTTGTACAATCCCCTTTGATTCTCAATGTTCATCTCATAGGTTTTGAGAATGCTCATTAAGGTATGAAGGTCCATTGTAGCACGATTGTGAGCTTCTTCAATCGCACAAATCTTTATATTGAACTTTTCAGGAAGTGAACGGAGTGGCTTTTCCACAAGTGCAGTGTTGGTTAAAGGAGCACCAAGCACCTGACATTCATTAGAGATGTCAATTAACTTTTCAAAATAGGATTTGATGTCCTCCGATTCTTCCATCTTTAAACGTTCATATCTACTCATGAGCATGCATAGCTTTGTACGACGAATATTTGAGCTACCTTCACAATAAATTTAAAAAGTATCCCAAGCGTCTTTAGCTGTAGAGAAGTTTTGTATGAGTTTGAACATATAAAGATCAACCTATCCAAAAATTGAATTTAGGCCTTTTCGTTAAAGCTAGCATTATTGGTTTCATCCGCCGTCCATTCGGATTCAGGTTTAACAAGAATGTCACATTCCTCATCCGGCAGCAACATTGGAAAAACATACCTATTGGTTATAGATCTCCATGCCCTAACATCAATTGATTTGATATGAGAACATAGGCGAGTCTTCCAATAGGCATAGTTTGAACCATCTAAAATGGGATGTCTCCCAATAGTTGGAGTTACCGGATCCATAGCTTTTAAATAACAAGACCAAACACTTATTGTGTTAAGTGTTGGCTCTGATACCACTTGTTGGGTCCCGGGGAGATATGGAACAGTAAATGAAATGCAAATAAACTAAATCAACTTTGAATGTCAATTCTGTTTCCGAATGTCAGGACTAATGTTGTCTGACAACAGTAACAACACAGTAGTAAAACAGAAAACCTTTCAAAAGTAAAAAAGCAGCGGAAATATAAAGAACACAAAGGTTTTAAATTTTCATAAGTTATATGTTGATATAACTTATCATGGTTAATGACCAAAAGTATTGTATATATTATATAGAATTGAATAAATTCCTTCTTTTACAATTTTACAAAGTACAACAAAAAGGAATTAAAAATGGTGAAGTCGCAAATGACTTCTGGCTGAAAAATCTACCTAAATAGACATAGACACCTTCTCATTACAATTGCTTCAATACATAACACATCTAGAATCTAAGCAACAATTGTAATGTTGGACAGAATGTTGTCGACACGCTCAGGCAACACTTGTGATCCAGTTTTCCGGGCTTAATTCCCGAGAGCTCTCTTGGTATTTTTTATTTCTGATTCTGGATATCGATTCACTCTTGTAGCCTCTCTATTTATAGTAGAGAGTCTTCCTTGAAAAGCTCATCGATTAGTTGTGGAGGTTGAGGGAAAGGTGGGCAGCTGGTAAGGTTTGTTGGAGAAGATCATGGAGCAAAATCCTTTAACTTCTTGGACTTGTTCCTCAAGCATAGCAACGGCTTTGACTTATTCTTCTCACGTTTTTCATTAGCTCCTATTTACCTTGCCAAGTCACTTTTACTTCGTAGTAATATTTCCACGAATATTGCTTCATTTCGTGAAGTAAGGCAAAACTGTTTTTCATAAAATGTTGGTCCGAATGTTGTGACATTTGTTCCAACATTTCTTAAATTCAAATTAGTACTTAAAACAATATGTTGGGTAGAATGTCACAACACCAAACCCAACATTAACAATAATGAACTTGTTTGATTAGGGACTACATGATCTATAAGTCTTTGTTCTACATTATTTTGGGAGGTCAAGAATGAAGGAGCATCAATTGTTGTTCTTACAAATTTTGGACTAAAAAAAAGGTTAACATGTTTAGAGATTATTGAAGCGTGTGATAGGTGTATTGACATAATGTAATTTTGTGAATAGCAGAATGATAGAGCAACAATAATTGCGGATGCAATTGGCTACATCAATGAACTGAAAATAAGAATAAATGAGCTCAAGAATCAAGTAGATATAAAGAAACTGAGGATCAAAAGGCAAAGAATAGTAGAAGATGCTGGTGCTGTGATGGAAGTTGGGAATCAAGTGAACAAATGTTGGCATCAAAGAAAATACAAGAATAGTGAAGTTGATGTCAAAGTTATGGAAGATGAAGTGACTGTTAAACTTATCCAGCATGAGCAGAAGAGAATGAATTGCCTTCTCTTTGTATCAAAATCCCTTGATGAGCTTCATCTGGATCTGCATCATGTTGCTGGAGGATTGATTGGTGATCACTACAGCTACCTTTTCAACTTCAAGGTTAATCTCCATTTAATTTCTTCCTACTTTACCTAGTATATATCTTCAAGTCAATTAATTGGGTGATTGCATGGAATCGATGAATTCTATATAAACATATGTTTAACATGGATAGCACAACTCAACTAGTGTTTGCATAGTTTTTGTATAAATTGGAAAGTCTTTCAAAAAAGAAAGTCTTTGAATGGTTGTTTCATGAAAAACTTTCTGTCTCGATTCTATAATAAACTGTCCTTGAACTTTGTGAATGGTCTAAATTTGTCCTTTAGATGGGCAGACTAGAGCCACATTGGCAACAACAGGTGTAGGAACGATATGCTTTTCTTTTGATATCCAGCTTCCCGGTTTACACCAAACTATTTCTGGAGATAGTAGTCCCGGTCCCTCAGCACTACTACCAGTAAATCGCACGATGTGCCTAAACGATATGATTTTCTTTAAGGGGGATAACATGGTTCCATTTCGCATAGTCTAGGGGCATTGTGACCCGTTATCTTTTAAAAAAAAGTGAGTTTTGAACTTGATCAGATTTAGACAAATAAGTTGTTTCGGAATATTTCAGTCAAGAAATTTGAGGCTTCTGGAGACATAATTGTTAGTAGTATTTTTAATAGAAGGCATACATTATCTAGAACCAGTGAATTCAGAATGAGTATGATTTTTTTTATTTTTTTTATTTTTTTTACCCCTCCCCCAGGAGCTCCCCTTGCTCCTTTGGTGGCTTGAACTCGCAACCTTTAGATTGAAAGTGAAGGGCACTTACCATCTGAGTAACACCTCTTGTCGAATTAGTGTGATTTCATTATATGTGTGCGATCTTTTTTTCAACCTAAAACTGCCACTAATTATTTGACAATGTATGCAGATTTGTGAAGGTTCTACGCCAGTGTATGCAAGTGCAATAGCTAACAAGGTTATTGAAGTTTTGGACAAGGAAACTGCAGTCATGGCGCCTTCAGATTTCAACCACTAATTAAATTGGAGTCTTTGGTCTTGAAATATAGGCTTCCTTTAGTTTCTACTATGTAAAACAGTGAAAGGTATAACGATATTTCTCTGAGTTTCTGAAAACTTACTCGACAATATATATATACATATGACAATTTTAGGGATTATTAACAATGAAAAGATCCAGTATTAATTACTGTATGACTTATACTTATGTTTAGTTGTACTTGAAAAGATCTCTAATTGAATAATTAGGCACAAGTTTTTTATTTGATTTTTTTCATTCTCTTATCTTGTGGTGAAAAGCTATTAGTTGGGTCGACCTAAGTGTGAGCACGGGTACAGGGTACCCAGATAGCCGACCGGAACCGACACTAACGGGTAGGTTCCGGATAAATATATTATAATAACGGGTAGACTCCGAGTAGTAAAATTAGGAACCGATCAATGTCAGGTCCGGTTCCGGTTCCGGCAAATAGAGACAGGATACCCGGACCCGGAACCGATACCCGGAACCTATAAAATATTAAATATTTTTACTTTTTTGAGAAACATTTGGACCACTTTTAACTTTCTCCAAAATTGTTTGTTGCACGCCTGCACATTGATTTTCCCCACTCCAAGACGCAAATACCTCTATAATGCTTTTTGTGCCCTAAGAAAAAACACACAAAACTCTCTCAATAGCAATAAAGCTTCACCTTTGCCTCTTTCTCTCCCTTGGTTGTGTTCACGTCGTTCCTAAAATGCATATGGGTTCATATCTAACTCTTCAATTTCTTTTTAATATCCTATGCTTCTGTTCTATTTCAGGCGATACTCATCTTCAATTTGTATTACTTTTTGATTTGAAATGTAAATCTATTTTTAAAATTTGTGTATATTTTTGTAGCTCTGAAGATGAAATTTAGAGATTTACTATTATAAGAAAGCTTTTCTTTTGAATCGAAGAGCCTATGAACACGAAAATAAGTTTAATTCAGATATTTCCAAATTTATTTTGAAATCAACACGTTCAATTAATTGAGTGTCAAATTTGGCTTACAATTTTAGCTTTTGCTTATAGAATTAGCTTTTCTACAATGAATAGGTTTTCTAAAACTTCTTATAAGGGTACTAAAAACTCTGATTGCAGGCTAAAAAACTACTAGATGAAATTATTTTAGAACTCTTTTTGATTCTCATAGGCTAAAAATTGTTGCTTAATCTGTGTTTTTATATTTACAGGGTACCCGGGAACCTACCCGGACCCGTCCGGGTAACTTCCGGATAATGATTGCTACGAGTAGGTTCCGGGTAGTAAATTTAGGAACCGATCTTTTACTGGGTAGGGTCCGGGTAGTTCAAAAATGTTAGGGTACCCGGACCCGCTCACCCCTCTAACTGCAAATTTTCAGCAGGATAAATTCTGAAATGATTTCTAGTAATGAATGAGCTTAATCAGTTCACCATTGATAAACTGTTTGAGAAGAAAAAGAAGGTGCAAGAGGAACAATTAGAGAGGAAGAAGAAGAGAGATATCTTATTAATGAATATCATTCAATCTGATCTTTACAAAATGAAATGAGCTGAATATGTATACACAACATAATCTACCTAATTGATCTCATTAGCTTAAGACTAATAGCCACCCTAACTGACTCTTTAATTAACTAACTTAACTAACTGTGTGAAGGTGGTTATTTACAATTTTGCCCTTTAGGCTTAATGCTACAATTTACTCAATATCTTCCCCACCTCCCTTCAAGTTAGGTGTTCTGAAAATGTTAAGTACACCTAACTTGGAATTAAGATATTGGTGTTGAGCTTAGTCAAGCCTTTAGTAAGCAGATCTGTAGGTTGTTCTTTTGTAGATATGTACTGAGCCTTCACCTTTCCTTGTTGAATTGTTTTCCTAATAAAATGACAATCTATCTCATTATGTTTTGTCCTCTAATGGTAGACTGGATTAGCTGCTATTTGTAGAGCTGATTTGCTATCATTGAATACTTCAACTATCACACCCCAACCTTGGGGTGTGGCCAGCACCTAGCACCCGAAGGCCCGAGCGAACCACTAAAGTATATAAGACCTGTATTACGAAACTTGGGCCGACAAGGCCTCCAACTAACCATATAAGACAAGAATGTAAGACAACCTGCACGTAGAAGGGTCCCAGCATGAGTCTGCAAGCCTCTAAGAGTGACATAATACATCAACAGGTCGGGACAAGGTCCTGTCATACCCAAAATACTAGTAATATATACAATAGTACCTAAAGATTTCTATGTAGCAACTCCGAGCTAGGGGAGTGCGACAATCACAACTGAATAAGCAACCTACTGAGGAAGAGCGTCGCTCTGTCTATCTGTACCTGCGAGCATGAATGCAGTGCGCCAGAAATGGGGCATCAGTACGAAATATATACTGAATATCTAAGGCAGATAACAAGTGTAATAAGAAGATATAACATAAGAGATATGGGTACAGAAGTTAACCTGAAACTCATAAGAAGCCTTTGAGGGCATATCCTGTCACAAGTATGAATATATGTATGTCTGTAAAACCAAGCCACTCAACAGGGCTATATAATATAGTATCAAGTCACTCTATGAGGAAAATCATATCATAGTATATCGTACCCAGCCTCGTAGACGATTCGGTCATACCTAGCCCATATATGGGACTCGGTAATATCAAAACCAATTGTAGTGGTGTACACGTATAAGTGTCGTACCCGACCGACTATAGCACGGCTCGGTAAGAAATAAATACGTATAGATAAGTGCAATACAAGACAAACTTCAAAGGACATCACAAGCAGAGCCGGAGTGACCTATCGCCGTTACCCTCCGACTATTGTTATTAGCGCTGCGTTCTTGAGTCTTAATATAAACATTTTGGAACATAAAGAATCCGAGAGATGTAATAGATTAGAACTATCCAAGGATTAGGATCAATTTATTAAAAAAAAGGTTTATCGTTATTCGATTTCATAAGACGGGATTCCATTTAAGGAAGTGTAGATGTCAAGTCATGCCAAGAAGAAAAGTTGTCATACATACCTTGTCGATGAAGCTAGCTACGTTTTATGGAGCCTGGCATGTGCTATGAACGATTATCTACATTAAATGAGAGGTTCACATCAATATCAAGTTCATACTTCAAAAAAAAAAAACACTTAAGCAATTCATCGAACAACTTGTGTACATGAAGTTCTAGAGTTATTTTATCATGGATCCTTATTCAAATTAACACCACCATCTTCCATAACCCTCCTCCTTAACTTCACGACTTCACCAACATGATTCAATACTTGTAGTTACTCCCAATCCCAATCAACAACTCCAAACAACAAAGTAACATAACTTCATACTATAAGAGTTAATTCCTCTAAGTCATACTAATCCTATTTCCATAACTCACAAGTTATCTCCACAAACCAATCAAGCTAGGTTAAAAGGAACTAAAGGACAAGATAGGGTGATAAAACATTATCTTAAACACGATGTTTGCACCTTGAGACACAATTCTAATACTTGGGTAAACCCTTCACCAAAGTAAAAACAAGCTAGTAGGGATGGGACTTGTATTACGAACTTCCTTGCGAGAGATTCACGTGATTTCTTTTTCCGGATTGCGCTTAGACAAGAATGGAATACTTGGGGAGCTTTTAGGAGCTTAGAGGGTCTGTTTTGATGAGAAAATGAAGTTAAAAGATCCTCCATCGACTTAGAAGAAGTCTAGCAGCGCCTCAGCCCCAACTTTCACGGTGGATTTTACAGTGGCTCCTCCCACCGTAAAATCTTTCACGGGTCGTAACCCTACCACCATAAAAGGTAATGGAAATTTTTGGGTTTCTGCCTGAGTTTACGGTGGAGGAACACCACTTTTACGGCCCATAAAAATAATTACGGCCATAATTCTGGTCGTGAAAAGTTGGATTTGTGACGAAAACTTGTCTTCTTCGATTTGTCTATCTTCTATACCTCCCGATACTTCTATAAACAGGTTGTAGGCCTTCATTACCCCTCCGTAAGGTCACATATATTCTCAGGATATCGGTATCAACCAACGGCAGGGCTAGGCGTGAAACTACGAGGCGTAACATCCTTCCCCCCTTAAGAACATTCGTCCTCAAATGTTGATAATCCTATAACTCCCAAGGTTTTTGAAAATTTCGGCAGAGCCTCCTCTATAAATAGGACTATTCGAAACCTGATAAATATCCCAAACATACAACCAATGTCATACAAGGCTACAAAATAGCATATGACATCTAATTGGCCTCACACGACCGTCTATTTATATGAAAATCAAAAAAAGGTTAGCCATAACTCACCTTAACTATCCTCGGTTGTAATCGAAGTTGCACTTGCCATATCCGCCTCGACATTAGCACCTAAACAAGGTATATGAATTAAAGTCGATAAATGAAGTAAAAATAAGGGAGTCGTATCGCACAAGTATCGATATAAACCTGAAGGATGAAACCAGTACGGATATCTAGATTTCATATCATCCTCTGCATCCCATGTCATTACCTCTACATTATTGTTTCTCCAGAGTACTTTAACTTAAGCAACTTCCTTGTTTCGTAGCTTACGTACTCGGCGATCTAGGATAGCAATAGGGACCTCTTTGTATGATAAGTATTCTGTAACTTGAACATCCTCAATAGGGGTAATGCGGAAGGGATCGCCCAGATATTTACGAAGCATGGATACGTGAAATACAGGATGAATTGCTTCTAATTCTAGGGGTAACTCAAGCTTGTAGGCTACTTGTCCTATTCTATGGTAATCTGATACGGTCTGACATACCTGGGGCTAAGCTTGTCCTTGTTGCCGAATCTCATCACGCCTTTCATATGAGACACCTTTAGGAACACCCAATCTCCTACCGCGAACTCTAAGTCTCGACGCCGGTTATCTGAATAGGAATTTTGTCAACTTTGAGCTGTCAACAATCACTACTGAATCATTTTCACTTTTTCTACGGCTTGTTGCACCAAGTCAAATCCCAATAACTTTGCCTCACCCATATCAAACTAGCCAATAAGAGACCAACATTTTCTTCAATATAGGGCTTCATATGGTGCTATCTGAATACTAGAGTGATATATGTTATTATAAGCTAACTCAATAAGCGGTAGGTGATCTTCCCAACTTTCCTTGAAGTCTAGGACGCAAGCTCGGAACATATCTTCGAGCGTACTAATAGTGCACTCGGCTTGCCTATTGGTCTGTGAATAAAACGTTGTGCTAAGACTAATCTGAGTACCCAAACCTTTCTGAAAGGATCACCAAAAGTTAGCTGTAAACTAAGCACCCCTGTCATATATAATAAACTCTGAAACTCCATGAAGTCGGACTATCTCCTTAATATACAATCGAGCATAGTCTTCGGCTGAATAAGTAGTTCTAACAGGTAGGAAATGAGTTGACTTCGTTAGTCTATCCATAATGACCCATATAGAATCAAACTTTCGATGAGAATTAGGTAATCCCGTAATAAAATTCATATTGATGGCCTCCCATTTCCATGTCAGAATCTCTATATTCTGTAGCAATCCTCTAGAATTCTGATGCTCAACCTTAACTTGTTGACAATTCGAATACTGAGCAACAAATTCTGCGATATTCTTTTTCATATACTTCCACCAGTATAGTTATCGAAGGTCATGGTACATCTTAGTGGAACCAGGATAAATGGAGTACCTGGACTAGTGAATCTCTGCCATGATCCGCCCTTGAAGTCCTTCTACATCGGGCACACACAACCGCCACTTATACTTAAGAACTCCATATTCTGACAACTCGAACACCACTTCTTTTGAGAGGGAATGCCTTCCTTAATTCTTACGAAGGTTGGATAGTCAAATTGTCGTACCTTCACTTCTGCCACTAAGTAGGATTCAGCGGCATTCTGAATTATGGCACCCTTGTCGCTTGTATTAATCAATCGCACATTTAGGTTGGCCAATATAGATCTTTTGCCACTTCCAACTTATCAACTCTCACATTATTCAGGCTACCCATAGACTTCCAAATTCACACATCGGCTACAACGTTTGCTTTGCCCGGATGATATAAAATATCGACATCATAATCTTTCAGCAGCTCCAACCATCTCCGCTGCCTCAAATTCAATTCTTTTTGTTTGAATACGTACTGCAAGCTTTTATGATCTGTAAATATATCTAAATGAACCCCGTACATATAGTTACGCCATATCTTTAGAGCAAATATAACAGCCTCTAACTCAATATCGGTCGGGTAATTCTGCTCGTGTTTCCTTAATTGCCTCAAAGCATGCGCAATGACCTTCCCATATTGCATCAGTACACAACCCAACCCCACTCTCGAGGCATCACGGTACACAACATAACCCTATGATCCCTCAGGTAGTGCTAAAACAAGTGTGGATATCAATCTGCTCTTCAACTCTTGGAAAAATTTTCGCAAGCATTTGACCGTTGAAACTTAGATGCCTTATGTGTTAACTTTGTCAGTGAAATGGCAATAGAAGATAAATTTTCTATGAATCTCCGATAATAACCTGCCAATCCCAAGAAACTACGCACCTCAGTAGGAGTAGTAGGCCTTGGCTAATTCTTTACTGCCTCAATCTTCTAACTATCAACCTTGATGCCCTCATCCGATACTATGACTCATAAAAGCCACTGAGTTTAACCAGAACTCACATTTAGAGAACTTAGCATATAACTTGCAATCCTGGAGTGTTTGTGACACCGCTCGAAAATGATCTGCATGATCTGCTTCTAATTGGGAATATACCAGAATGCAATCAATAAACACTATTACAAAGATATCCAGGAATGGCTTGAATACTCGGTTCATCAAATCCATAAAGGTTGTCGGCGCATTAGTCAGACCAAAAGACATAACGAGAAACTCATAGTGGCCATATCTGGTCCGAAAAGCTGTCTTTGGAATATATTTCTCCTTAACCCATAGTTGATGATATCCATATCTGAGATCAATCTTCAAGAAATATTTAGCGTCTTGCAACTAATCAAAAAATCATCGATTATGGGGAGCGAATACTTGTTCTTAATAGTTACCTTATTCAGTTGACGATAATCAATACAAATTCTCAACGAACTGTCCTTTTTACGAATGAATAATACTGGTGTACCCCACGGGGAAGTACTGGTCCTAATAAAGCCCTTCTTCAAAAGATCTTTCAGCTCGACAAGAGACATTCGGTACGGAGGAATAGATATAGGTTGGGTATCTGGAAGCATGTCGATTGCGAAATTGATTTCCCTTTTGAAAGGAATACCAGGAAGTTCGTCAGGAAATTCGTTAACGATATGAACTAACAGAAGGGCTGGAGGCTTTGCCTCCACGTTCTAAACTCGCATGATGTGGCAGATATATTATGTCGATATCATATTTCGAGTCTAAAGGTAGGAAATAAACCTACCCTTATGCGCTACAACATTTCCCTTCCATTCAATTACGGGTTCGCATGGAAAATTAAAGCGAACAACTTTCGTCCAACAATCAACATTAGTATAGCTAGAAGCCAACCAATCCAAGCCCATAATAACATCAAATTCCACCATTTCCAGCTCATTCAAGTTGGCTACAATATGGCGATCATAGATCTTTACAACATCATTTCTATACACCCGTCTAACAACTATTGGATCACCCACGGACGTAGACACTTCAAACGACTTATGTAACAATTCAGGCTTTTTTCTATACTTACCAGCAACAAAGGGTGTAATATATGATAAGGTGGAACCCGAATCTATCAAAGTATATACGTCAAGAGATGAGACAGATAATATACTTGTAACCACATTAGGAGACGACTCAAGGTCCTGTCGACCTGACAAAGCATAAATGCAATTCTGGGGACCGCTCGAACTAGATGTTGCTCCTCTGCCCCTGTCTTTACCAGCCGATGTCTGTGTACCCTGCCCAGAAGGATGTATTGATGAAAAAGAAACTATTACAGACCCTGTCGGATGTTCCATATCGCTCCCACGTCTCATCGAACAATACCACATAATATGACCAGGCTGCCCACACGAATATCACACATCTAAACCCTGGCGGAATTGCCCGAAATAAGTCCTACCACATCGACCATAATACGACATTGGTGGCCTCACCTGACTGGACTCTCCTCTATACTGGGGCCTGATGCCCGTGAACTCTGACCCTGACCAAAATAAGTGATCGGATCACGACGCTAGACCTAAAATTATGGTGGTGCACTAGTCATCAGATAAGATAGGCGCCTAGGAAACTGAGGCTTAAATCCACCTCGAAACTCTCACGTGTCACTTGCGTACTGGGCCCTTTTATGTTGGCCCCTATCATACTCTCGACTGACTCGCTGCAGCCTCTTACGGTCCTCTAGATTCTGTGCAGAAGCCTGAATGCGGGAGATATTCATATTCGGGTTTAGAAAAGTTGTAGTGCACTCATTCACTAAATGTGGCCTCAAACCATTACCAAACTGATGTACCCGATCACTTATATCAGCAACAATCGTAGGAATGTACCTATCCAAAGAATTGAACTGCATACTATACTCTCGTCCGCTCATATTACCCTGCTCCAAATGTAAGAACATGTCTCGCCTGGCTTGTCGAAGCTCAACCGACAGATATTGTTGTAAAAAGGCCTCGGAGAACTCCTTCTACCAAGATGCTGGGGCACGGGGTCCCCGAGTCTGTTCCCAAGTCTTATACCAAGTCACGGCAACATCACGCAACCTATAAGAAGCCAACTCTACCAACTCAAGATCTGTAGCGTACATAACTCGTAAGGTCCGTTTTATCCTATCTAGAAAATTTTGTGGCTCCGCATTGGGATCTATCCCTATAAATACTTGAGGGTCCAGGTTAACGAAGTACCGAACTCTCGCACTCACAGCCCTATCAGCAACACCGAGTGTCTGACATTGAGCCTGAGAGGCCACAAGTTGTGTCAACATTTGCACCGCACTTCGCATATCTAGATCCTGAGCAGGTAACTGGAGGATGAACTGGAGGTATATCAACTCCCCTTTTCCCCTCTGGAGGTGGTGGTGGTGGAGTCCTGGAGGCCCGAGATACAGCCTTATCATGGTGCTCCTATCTCCATGGATCAGCGGGTGGTACCTGACTGGCACCCTCTCCCGCCTCTTCATCTAACCTCTGTAGAGCATCCTATCGTCTAGTAGTAGCAGGCATAGCTGAGAACATAAATAAGATGAAAATTAGAAGTGGACACTTATGATTTAGCGTTATCGCACGATCTAGATCAAGAAGAAAAGTAATCATCCTAAATATCCAGTAGCCGCCTGTTTATAAGTGATGCACAACACACCCATAAACAAGACTTTACTAGACTTGCAGACTCTCTATGACAAACCTGCTCTGATACCAAGTTTGTCACACCCTAACGTTGGGGGTGTGGCCAGCACCCGAAGGCCTGAGCGAACCACTAAAGTATATGAGATATGTAATATGAAACTTGCGCCAACAAGACCTCCATATAACCATATAAGACAAGAACGTAAGACAACTTGCACGCATAAAGGCCCCATAATAAGATATATATATATATATATATATATATATATATATATATATATATATATATATATATATATATATATATATATATATATATATATATAACCAAGACCGACAAGGCCACAAGAAAAATACACTACTAATAAAAGGGGGCCGACAAGGCCACGACATATATACACCCACTATACAACAGTTTGCATGCCTAATACATCAACAGGTCGGGTAGGGCCCCGCCATACACAAAATGCTAGAAATATATACAATAGTTCCTAAAGACTTCTGTATAGCAATTCTGAGAGAGGGGAGTGCGACAATCATAGCTGAATAGGCAAACTACTGAGGAGAAGCGACAATCACAGATGAACATGCAAACTACCAAGGATTAGGATCAATTTATAAAAAGAAAAGGCTTATCGCTATCCGATTTCATAAGACGGGATTCCATTAAGAAAGTGTAGATGTCAAGTCATGCCAAGAAGAAAAGTTGTCATACATACCTTGTCGGTGAAGCTAGCTACATTTTATGGAGCCTAGCACATGCAATGAACGATTATCTACATTAAATGAGGGGTTCACATCAATATCAAGTTCATACTTCATAAAAAATTTCACTTAAGCAATTCATCGAACAATTTGTGTACATGAAGTTCTAGAGTTATTTTATCATGGATCCTTATTCAAATTAACACCACCATCTTCCATAACCCACATCCTTAACTTTTCACCGACATGATTCAATACTTGTATTTACTCCCAATATGAATCAACAACTCCAAACAACAAAGTAACATAACTTCATACTATAAGAGTTAATTCTTCAAAGTCATACTAATCTTATTTCCATAACTCACAAGTTATCTCCACCAACCAATCAAGCTAAGTTAATAGGAACTAAATGAAACGATAGGGTGATAAAACCTTACCTTAAACATGATATTTGCACCTTGAGACACAATTCTAATACTTGGGTAAACCCTTTACCAAAGTAAAAACAAGCTAGTAAGTATAAGACTTGTATTACGAACTTCCTTGCGAGAGTTTCATGTGATATCTCCTTCTGGATTGAACTTAGACAAGCATGGAACACTTAGGGAGCTTTTAGGAGCTTAGAGGGTCTGTTTTGATGAGAAAAGGAAGTTAAAAGAGCTTCCATCGACTTAAAAAAAGTCTAGCACAGCCTCACCTCCCAACATTTACAGTGGGTTTTACGGTGGCTACTTCCACCGTAAAATCTTTTACGGACCGTAATTGTAACACCTCGTACCTTCAAACTAAGCCTTGTTCATGATTTACGAGTGTAGGAAACTAAAACGGGGAGTTTATGTTGGAAAACCAGGTTCAACTCTGCAGAGGAAATTTGACGACAAGAAGTATACGGCCTGTAAAATGAACCGTCGTTCTTCACTTTTGATAATGACGGTCAATCTGTGAATTCAAAGGACCGTCTAACTATTGACGGCCCGTCAATCTTCTCCGTCTCTTAATTCCATATATTCACCACTCTCTGGAAAGCTTCAGAAAATGATGGTACGGATAATATGGACCGTCAAAATATTGACGGCCCAGACTCAGACCGTCGAATGGACCATCAAAATCCCCCGACAACAAATAGTATAAATATGACACTTGAGTCTAAAAATCTATTTTTGTTATTCTTCAAGCCGTAGCACGAAGGTTTCTTCTCCCATCATCCCCATAACTCAAGGTAAACCTTTTCATGCCATTCCACATGACTTTAATCAAGCATAATCATTTCCTAAGTGAATTCTATTACTCTTAACCTAGAGTTTTCAAGATAAACCCAATTTAAGGTTTCAATGTGCAATCTTTAGAGTTCTTCTTCAAAGTCAGGATTTTTAATACAAGTTTGGAAACAAGTAAGGTATGTAGAGTTTCTATCCACGTGGGGACATCATTGTTCTTCCCCCACACCACGTTTCCATGAAGTAATGAAAATCTCATAACTTAGGGTTTTGTTCTAATTATATGATAATCTTAACTATAGGAATATTATGTCATGTTTATATTACTATTCACTAATTATATTCATGATTGGCCGTTATGATTGTCATGAACATGTCTGTAATCCATGAACTCATGCCTTACTTTCTATGAGTTCTTAAATACAAGTTATGATTATATTTATTCAGTTTCATGAAGTTATATATGTTTTCACGATTTATACAAGTTATATTATGTATTTCTTTACATGTTAAATATATGGAATTACAAGTTATGTTTACAAGCTATTTCATGGAATTCGTGGGCTTTTAAGACACTATTTTCAAGTACATATTTTTTGGGAGTTGCACAGATTACCGAGAAGGCTCAGATAGCCTGAAACTACATATGCCAAGTAGGATAAGGGTCGCTTCGCTAGTGGACGATACCTTCTTATTACCCCTTGTGGGATTATTGGATCCATCATTTTCATGTTCATATCTCGTACTCCGGCAAAGTATGAGATGACTTAGATGATCGGGCAGAGATCAGATTTCACGTTCACACGTGGTGGTTTATGTTGGTTTGATTGTTGCTCTCCCCACAAATATACAGATATACAAGTTTACATATATACAGATTTTATATATGTTTTATACTCATGTCATATAATGTTCATGCTCATGTTTAGTTTTAGTTTCAGTTTATGTCCCTATTATTTCTTGTTCCTACTTATTTCTTTCAGTTGTTTTACATACAGTACAATTTCAATGTACTAACGTCCCTTTGCAATGGGCCTGCACTTTATGGTGCAGGTGCTGAGTTTCAGTGAGACGCATCTGCTCAATAGGATTGCTTCAGATTCAGCTGTTTGGTGAGCTACATCTCATTTGGGGTGTCAATCTAAGTTATAAAATCTATTTGCCTGCCTTTCTTGACTTCAGGGGGAGAATCTACCGCTGCGGGCTCCTGCTTTTCCACGAACATGATCTATTTTTATGACTATGCATCATTAGTAGAGGTATGCCGGTGTCTTGTTCCGGTAGACAGTTTTCAGCCTCATATCAGAGGTTTCATAGACTAGTTCAGTATCATGTCATGTCAGTATTATATTTTTAGACTTATCATGTTTTACTCTGATGATTTCGCAATTATATTTTCAGACTATTATATTTTGTATTATGATTTACATGTTTTCATTATCATGTTAGTGTATGTTGTGATGCCTATATTGACAAGCAAGTTCGCTCGGTCACATGCAGTCAGGCACCGAGTATCGTGTTATGCCCAAGCCATAGTTCAGGGCGTGACAACCTACCACCGTAAAAGGTGGTAGAAATTTCTTGGTTTTTACCTGAGTTTACGGTGGAGGACCACCACTTTTACACAGCGTAAAATTAATTACGGCCGTAATTCTGGCCGTAAAATCCCAAAAGTTGGATTTGCGATGAAAACTTGTCTTCTTCAATTCATCTATATTTTTTACCTCCCGATACTTCTATAAACAGGTTGTGGGCCTTCATTACCCCTCCGTAAGGTTGCATATCTTTCTGGGATGTCGGTATCAATCAACGGCATGGATAGGCGTGAAATTGTTGTTTGTTTTTTGGACTTCCAAGCTATTAGTGAATCACATAGTTTGATTAGGAACCCTGTGACAGACCTTCTTGTATGAGCACAAGCTGCTCAGTCTGCATCACATAATATAGTTACATTCTTGATAGGATTACTTGAAATGAGTATACCTTGTCCAGGTTGAGTCCTGATATATATCACAATTCTTGTTGTTGCTTCCATTTGAGACTTACTAGGTTGTTATAGATATTGGCTCAATGTTTGTACACTATAGGCAATGTCTGGCCTTGTGACAGTTAAGTAAAGTAATTTCCCAATTAGTTTTTGATATGAAGATACATCAGATAATAATAGATCTTCTATTTTTTTCTTGTCCTTGGTAACATGATCATCATACTTTTTTATTGTAAGCTTCACATTTATGTCACTAGGAGTAGCAACTGGTTTAGATGTTGCAAGTCCTAATTCTGAGATTTAACTCCAATGAGTACTTCTTCTAATTCATGAGTATTCCTTGTTCAGCCCTTGCAAATTCTATACTAAGAAAGTATTTTAGACTTCCTAGAACCTTCATCTTGAAAATTTGTTGTAATGACAATTTTGCTTCTTTAAATCAGTTGCAGACTGTCCCCTGTTATTAGCATGTCATCTACATAAACCAAAATTATCACAATTCCACTCTCAGACTTTCTGATAAATAGAGAATGATCTTGTTGACTTTGCTTGAACTTAAGATTGATTAGAGCCTCTGTCAACTTCACATTCCATTGTCTTGGTGCCTGTTTTAATCCATATTAGGATTTTATGAGTATGCACATAGGTTTGTTCCCCCCCCCCCCCCCCCCCCCTAACTCATAAAACCTTAAGGCACAGATCCATGTAGATCTCATCAAATAAGTCTCCTTGTAGGAAAGCATTGTACACATTCATTTGATGGATGTGCCAATGTTTAGAGCTAGAAAATTCAAGAACTGTTCTGATTATAGTCATCTTGAACACAGGAGAGAACGTCTCCTGATAGTCTATCCCCTCTTGTTAGCTATACCCTTTAGCCATCAGCCTTGCTTTAAACCTCTCTATTTCTCCATTAGCTTTGTACTTGATCTTGATCTTGTATATCCACTTGCAGCCTATAGGCTTCTTTCCTTCTGGTAAATTGACTATGTCCCATGTGTGGTTGTTTTGCAATGCTTCAATTTCTGCTTGCATCTCGATCCACCTAGGATCTTTGATAGTTTTCATGTAATTTCTAGGTTCTATCGCAGAAGAGAAAGCAGATAAGTATGCTTGATACTTTGGAGATAAGTCATCATAAGAAATATAGTTAGAAATTTCTTAAGATGTATCCTGATGGACACTCATATGGATGAAGTCTTTCATCCATATAGGAGTTTTTTTGCTTCTTCCTGATTGTCTTATAGGAATGATAGTCTGAATTAGAGATACTGTCTGAGTTTGAGATGTATTTGAATCTTGATTTTGAGCATTAGACTCAGATTTCACAGTCCCACTTTTATCATTTGTTGGTTGAACTTGTTGGTACTATTGACTTGGCTTACATTAAACACTGACGGTTCAAGATATCACGTTTCCGATGGTATTTAACTATGGAAGGTTCAAAGCTGAAGCTACCTCTCCTTATGCAACATCGGTCCGCTGAAACATTGCTGGAAAGGAAAAAAAAGGCACCATGTGAGTGCGCCAAAATCTCTTTCAAGAGGGGATTGTTGAAAATTTGCCTTTGGTGGGAGTTGCGTCCAGCCATCTTTAATGACTTAAACACTAGTGTTCGCATGTTGGAAACTTCGGTTCTTCACACGTGCATAATATACTAAGTAAGTAGATGACCGTAGGGCCAAGGATCGTCAAATTTCATTGAGAAATGAAAGAGATATTGGTCCACGAAGTGAGGTGTTGGAAGCATGAAAAAGTGTGGTATTTAGACCAATCCTCCCTCATCGGTGGGGGACGAAAGATTTGTTTAGTTTATAAGTCTCAAAATTGGCTTGGGGTTTGGGACCCCAAGGGGTATCCCGTGTGTTTAAAGGAGGGAGGACCTAGATGTGCTTCGGTTCGAGGATAAGCCCACACGTGCGCCGCCGCCGCCCTCCCGTCCCGTCCCGTCCCGTCCCGTCCGGGTTGCGGGTCGCGGGTCGTGGGCTTCTTCTAGTATTATCTTTTTGGACCCAAATTGCTTCATATTTACAGTTTGGTCCCTGAAGTTTCTGGTAAGTTAAATTGGGTAGAGAACTTGTGCTTTTGTTGTTGGGTTTTGGAACGTTAACCAACATTAATATGCACTTAATTCAATCATTTATTTTGGCTGAATAACTCTCTCTAAAAGCTAATCCGTTGCACATCAATTCACCATTTATTTTGGCTGAATTACTACCTCCATAATTGTCATTACTTGGCCAGTAACAGCAATTATGTGGGCAGTTGGTAGGTCCTCTCCTTACAACTATATAATGAAGCCTTGGACAATTGTTGAGACAACACAGAACATACAAATGAAATCAGATTCTTCCTACTACTTTCGAGCATCATTTCATTACTCAAAATTCTTCAAAGTAACACTTGAGTTTCCTTTGCTCATTTGTTGAGTTGTTGTTTTATCTTGGGAGACTATTGTCTAGAACGTAGAAATGATATATACGGGGCAATCTTGTCTTAAAGACAGAGTGTCATCACTCGACTCAGCATATCAAAATTGTTCCAGTTTATTGAAACTTCATATTGTTGTAATTTCATTGTGTTGTAATACTTAGCAGTTAATTATTTATGTTTCCTGCACCATTGTAACCAACAGAACTATCTATTGTGTATTAACCAGGTTATTGTCACTATTATGTTCTTCTTGAACCTTATTTTCATAATGAGCATCTGTGGTAGAATCATTTGTAGGAATATCCGAGTCACCTGAAACATTATTCTCAATCATATTTCTGTCAGTGTCCAATAAAGTATGAGAAACATCATCCAATTGTTGAAATATTGGAACATGCTTAGTATTAGTGCTAAATGGGAATTCATCTTCCTTAAATACTACATCTCTGTTTACAAAGAAGGTCTTAGAAGTAAGATCATATAAGATGTAACCTTTTCGAACCTCATAATATCCCATGAATGTAACAGTTCTAGTTCTAGGTTGTAGTTTGTCAGTCTGTTGGACTATTTTTGCATAGCATAAACAACCTAGCACTCTCATATGCATAAGAGAAGGTTTTATATTGTGCAATTTTTCATAAGGAGAAACACCAATAACATAAGAATGCAGTCTATTAATGATATATACAATAGTTTTAACACAATAACCCCATAATTTGATAGGAATATGATCTTTAAACCTTAGTGCTCTAGTAACTTCTAAAATGTGTATGTTTTCTCTTAGTCACCCCATTTTGTTGGGGTGAGTAAGCACATGTCCTTTGATGAATGATTCCTAAAGATTGAAATAGATTACTACAAATATCATTCACAAACTCAGTGCCATTGTCAGTTCTGAATACTTTAACAGTTTTGCTAAACTGAGTTTTCACATAGTTAAGGAAGTACTGAATAGTAACACAGACATCAGATTTCAATCTCAACAAATATATCCAAGTCATTCTAGTATAGTCATCTACAACAGTTAAGAATTACTTGTGTCCATAAATAGTAGGAATTTTATAACCCCCCCCCCCCCCCCAAATATCCATATGCACAATGTCAAAACATTCAATAATCTTTATAGTACTTGCAGAAAAAAGAAACCTAGATTTTTTAGCACTAGAATATACATGACATTTACGGACTATATCTGCTATTAATTATCCCCTATTGGGCAGTAACTTTCTAAGTACAGAAGAAGATACATGTCCAATTTTTTTATACCACAAACTTATGTCTATATTACTAGGAATTTGCTGAGTATTATTAGCTTGATATGGTCACTCCAGGAGAGGTGATATTAGACATTTGATTCAAGAGATACAACCAATTTTCTTGTCTACCAATCTCTCTCACCTTCCCACTTGAGAGATCATGAAAAAGACAAAAATCAGAATAAAACAGTGCTGCACAATTCAATTCTCTGGTTACTTTTGAAACAGACATTAAGTTGTACTTGAATTGTGGCAATAAGAAGACTTTACTAAGAGTACTTCTATCTGATATTGAACTTAAACCAATATGTGTAATATAGGCTATATGACCATTAGGTAAATAGACTTTTTTAGGAGTAGAAGTTGCAGTAATGGTAGCTTTATTTAGCATGTTAGCATCTCCTACCATATGGTTAGTGGCACCAGTGTCTATGATCCACTCTTTATCATTATGTGAGACTAACAATGCGTTAATCACATCTGTACCATTACTGTTACCTGTTATATCAGATGAACTTGCAATGTTTGCACTTGTTGAGGGATGACTATTATGATTCAACATCTGCATGATTTGTTCAAGTTGTTCCTTGGCAAACACACATGAGCCAAGTTGCATCACTCCATTAATTTGAGCCTGAGTTCTTGAGTCTTGTTCTTTTTTCTGATACATTTCAGCAACATTGGCTATGATCTGACTTCCTTTCCCATTGACATGATTACCTTGACCTTGTCCTCCATTCTGTTGAGTCATAAATTGAATATTGGATTGTAATTCTCAGCCTGCACACTATATGTTGAAGAACCAGCTGAATTACCTCCTTTTATTTTCTTGAAGTTTGGTGGATACCCAACCAGCTTTCAACAATTTTCTTTAGTATGTCCTTTTAACTTGCAAAAGTCACGCTGTAGGCTATAATCCTTCTTGTACTTCTGTTGAACTCCAGTTTGTTGATATCCAGATTTGGACTATAGAGCAGTAGAGTCATATGATGCATTATTCATAGAAGGAGCAGCACCTAAAAGACCTGTAGACTTAGTAGTGATTGTTTTTGGCCTTCATCATTCACAATCATAGCATATGCATGATTAACACTAGGCAGTGGATTCATCATCATTTGACTTCTTGCTTGCTGGTAGGTTTCATTTAACCCCATTAAGAACTGATAGAGTTTCTGCCTTTGAAAAAAATATGCAATAAAATCTTCTGATTTATCACATTGACACCCTGGTGCTGGGACTGATGACTCAAATTCATTCCATACGTTCTTCAGTTTGGTAAAATACACAGCCACAGATGATGTTTCTTGAGTCAAAGATGTTATTTCTCGAAGAAGATTAAAGGTTCTTGATCCATTTATTTTCTCAAACCTTTCTCTTAATTCTTCCCAGACCACCCATATATTAGTTGCATACACAACACCACTAAGCAGATGACTAGACACAGAATTCATTAACCAGGACAGGACAATTGAATTAACCCTATCCCACTGTGCCCATAACTCTTCTCTGAGATTTTCTTTCTTACGAGATCCATCCACAATTCCTAATTTGTTTCTTCCTATGAAAGCAATACGCATAGATATATCCCACGAAGTATAGTTTTCTTGCCCAGTTAATTAAAATGACAATAAAGAAATTCCACTAACATCATTAGTATGTAATAAAAGAGGATGATTGTGATCAATTACTTGAGTTGATCCATGAACATTCTGAGTTTCTTCGAGTCCAGTTGGTGCAGAAGTGCCTCCAATCGTACCATTAACACTGATGTTGTTGGCATTTGTTGGATCTGTTGTATACTTGTATGTGCCATCTTGATTTGCAGATATCAAACGGTTATTTGAACACAGAGATTGCAATATTGCAAGTTTTTTTTCAGAATTTCTGAAATCAGAAACTATCTTGTTAGCGGACTCTTTGATAGCCCTAATTTCTTTTCTACACAATGAGAGAAAGAATCGAACCCACGAATTCGTATACCATGAGCTTAATCAGTTCACCATTGATAAACTGTTTGAGAAGAAGAAGAAGAAGATGAACAATTAGAGAGGAAGAAGAAGAGAGAATTCTTATTAATGAATATCATTCAATATGATCTTTACAAAATGAAATGAGCTTAATATATATACCCATCATAATCTTCATAATTGATCTCATTAGCTTAAGACTAATAACCACCCTAACTAACTCCTTAATTAACTAATTGTGTGAAGGTGGTTTTTTTATAGTTTTGTCCTTTAGGCTTAATGCTACAATTTACTCAATATCTTCAACAACGTATCACACTATTCATTTCTTTATAATTTTCAGGACCTTAAACTTGAAAAATATTAGCAATTGTATCTTCCCATAAGATTTTAAATTTTTTTAACCATTAATTATAACTTAAAAACCCTCTTGCCATTTGAAATTCATTCAAAAATCCAAAATGGCATTGATAATTATTGGATCAACTTTTAGGTAGCTAGAAGTGTTAAATGAATGGATTGATCTAGGCAGGTTAAAATGGCCTAAATCGCGGATTCTTATCCCGTTAAAAAATTACTCAGATTTAGATAAAAAATTCTCATAAATGCAGTTTACATGTCCCTAACTTAGAATTCAGGGCATAACCCAAGCGATAAAAAAAATGCAACTCTGAATTTATCAATTTCCGTGATTCTTTTCCAAGTTTTTCCTCTATCACTACTTGTGTACTCCTGTTGGAAATTAACCTTTGGCGGGGAGATGCGTCCACCCATCTTTGATGAATTAAACACTAGTGTTTCGCATGTTGGAGACCTTGTCTCTTCGCACATGCATGATCTACGAAGTGAGTAGATGACCGTAGGCCCAAGAATCGTCTAATTTCGTTGAGAAATGAAAGAGATATTGGTCCATGAAGTAAGGTGTTTGAGACATGGAAATGTGGTGTGGGACAAATCTACCACATCGGTGGGAATAGGAAGAATTGCTCTCTATATAAGTCTCTAATGTGGTAAAGGGTTTGGATCCCCAAGGGGTATCCCATGTGTTTAAAGGAGGGAAGACCTAGATGTGCTAGGGTTCAAGGCTAAGCCCACACGCGCGCGCGCGCCGCCCGCCCCGTCCGTCCGTCTCGGGTCTCGGGCTCGGGCTCGGGTCACGGGTCACGGGTCGTGGGTCGTGGGCCTTTCTCGATATTATCTTTTTGGACCGAGAGAACTCGCCGGATGTACGATTTGAGTTTGATCCCCGAAGTTTCATATGTACGGTTTGGACCGAGAATTCTTTTATATGTACGATTTGGTCCTCGAAGTTTCAATATTTACGAGTTTGGTCCCCGAATTTCGGAGACTTTTTCTCGTAAATATTGGACTGCGTTTTGAAGCATTAACCAGCCATTATTTGGCTGATTAATTCCTCCATTAATGACCCATTACTTGGGCGGTGAGCGCCTCTTTCAATGGCCTTAATAGCCATTACTTGGTTGTTTTAATGGCCTCCTTTAAGGGCCATTACAGCCTTGTTTGTGGCTGTTGGACAGCCCCTCCTCTTGCTATATATTGAGCTTCACTTGGCTGAAAAAAAGAAGCAAGAAACAGGCAGAATATAGACGAAAAACAGCCACAAAACAGACGAAAAAGACAACGAAAAATCAAGCAAACCGGTGGCTGAAAAATCAGCAAACCAATGGCTGAAAAATCAGCAAAACAGTGGCTGAAAATCAGTCAAAAACAGTGACCAAACCCTCACGTATACACAAGATATACACTACAGAGACACACTATATACACAGAGACAAAAGAGAAGAGTAAAGAGAAACTCTTCCTTCCTATTCCATATCTTAGCAAGTCGAGTCATATTTGTTTTCTTCGACGAGGCTCAACCAATTGGCTTTGTAGTGTTGAGATTAAAGTGTTGTTTTATCTTGGGAGACTATTGCCCGCTAACGTAAAAGCATATATACGGGGCAATCTTGTCTTAAGGATAGAGGGCTATCCTCGACTCAACACACAACGTTGTAACCTTCCGATTTAGTTGTTTCTTGATTTCCGGATATCAAGATTCAAAACCCCACAAAACTTGTGGCAGTTCTCAAAGTTGGCTTTGCAAGGTGATCAAGATTCAAGACACAACGCACTTGCGGCAGTTTTGAAGTTTGACCATTTATTTATCCTTTCGAACATTTGTAATAGTTATTTACATCCCGTACTGCTTTATAAAGTACGATAGAGTACCAACAACTTAAGACAAAATTGTGTTGTATTACTATTAGTGTTCGAAAGATGTCGGTCAAAAGTTGTGTGACCAAATCTGGATATGGCAATGGTTTTCTGGTAGAATAGAGTGATGATGATGAACGTGTTCATGGTGTCACCGCTACCAAGCCCTGGTGGGAACAAGCGCTCTCGAGAGTACGAGGATGTCAAGCGGGACAAGAGGAGAAGGCGAAGATGTACTTCTATCTTGCGGCGAGAAGGCCCTGTATCTATCCCGGACAAAAGATCCGAATAATGGTAAGAAGAAGCTGGACACTCGGTTTGATGAAGTGACCGGAGTGAGCCGAGAATCCGAAATTGGGATAAGTAGTTTTTTCTTACTTGTCAAGAATAAAGATTAAATGATGTCTGATTAAAAATGGATTAAAGTAAGGAGGAATATGAAAATAATTTCTATTCCTTACGCTTTAAAATCAGAAGTTTAATCTTATCTTCTTTCCCGTTTAAAGATTGGATTTGTAAATGACTTAAAAAGATCCGTTCTTTTAAGTGTAATTGTTAAAGTGTGTAAAGTATGTTCGCACATACGATGGAGAAAGATCCACTAAGCGTGCGAAAAGCTGCTACCACTTTTAAGTAAGCGCCAAGAATTATACGGGCACTAATCTTAACGGAAGAAGTCTAAAAGTTAAAGACGTTGAGCTGTCACTATATTTGGCCAGAAGATCCTTCATAGGATGATATTGGACACTCAGTCATACAAATCCTCCGGGCGACTGGAGTGGGCCAAAATTCCTTTGATATGATGATATTGGACACTCAGTCATATAAAGCCTCGGGCGGCGGAGTGGGGCGAATTCATTTCATAGGAAAAGTAATGGACACCTAGTGTGGTGGGCCGAGTTTCCAGGTCTTAAATGATCGAAGGCCTAAGGAAAGGCGAGAAAAGAAATTGGACACTCGGTCCGCAAAGCAAGCTGGAGTGGGCCGGAGTATCTAGATCACATATGATCCGGTTACGCCCTAACCACGGGCAAGAGGTTGTTCATGTGAAGCAACGCCACCTCTAAAGTAGAAGGGGTTGGAGAGGTTGTCCTCAATAGGACTTCGGGGAATGAGATCACTCTAAGATGAGGTGATACATATCCCTAACTTGGTTTAAAGGACGCCATTTGTTGGTCAATTTGGTTTGAGACTAGTCCAACAGTCCGTAATAACTAAGAATGGTACGTACGTACGTAGCCAAATGAATGATATATTTGTAATCCGTGCATCTATGCCATCATAGATTAAGACACGTTAAATAGAAAGTCATTCAAAAAGCTAGGTTGAGATTGTTGCCTTCGTCGACATAAACCCTCAAAATAAATGTGAGGTAGATGAAGAGGCAAAGTCACCTTTCCAAATTCCGTCAAGGGAATAGCGAAAGAAGCACCGCTCCTCTAGAACTTAGTCACACCTACTTGGGTGATTTAAAGTTCATACAAAATAGAGGGGGGAGACAAGTACGTTGTGATCTTCATTAATGATGGTACAACGTATGGAATCCTTTGTTTGTTGAAAAGCAAAGATGAAGTTGTTGAAGCGGATAAGCGCTACAAAGCAGAAGTTGAAAATCAACTAAGCCTACGGATTGAGAAATTCGTAGTGATAGAGGGGGAGAATGTGAAGCATCGTTCATTAAACGAATGTTCATTTCTCACCTCAGTCCAACGGTGTTAGCCAAAGTCATACGCCCAATTTATGTGGGGTTGCTTGGTAAAAGTTGGAATAATGAAATAGGTTAAGTTGTACCTAAGACTGTAGATTGCATATTCACTGGATCTGCAAATAACAGTAGTGATGATCGCCTCTTGGCGTCAAAGAATACCGAATTCTTTGAAGATCGCTTTCCTTGAAAAAGGAAAAATGAGTAATTGCTCAAGGTTAACAAGAACCCGCGAGGGCTCGATTTGTCCGAAGCGGACGTTCCGTATCTACGGGACTCGAAAGTTCCGGCTATCCGGAACTTAATATTCCGGATCTACGAACTCGGGGATTCTAGATGTTGAACCGAGAAGGAGCAAAGAGGGGACAAAGACTTGTTCCATACCTTCTAGCTTGTATGGTTGAGAACGAACCATGGACAATTAATAAATAATTGTCATCTCCAAAAGCGCTGCTTTGGAAAGAAGCTACAAAGAGAGAAATAGACTCTATCATATAGAACCATACTTGCGTAATGGTTGATCTTCCTCCGGGAAAAGAACCTTTGGGTTGTAAGATGTGTTCCCCTGTGAGTAGCTTCACATCCGGGGCCATTGCGGTCTTGCGTGGCATGAATGTTGAATTAGCCTTCCCAACCGTAGAGTTGGAAGAAGAGAATCGACTTGGTTTGCGATTTGTTGGGCTTCTTCACGAACTTTCATTTTGGTCCCCGAAATGTTTACATTTTGGTCTGAAAGTTTCGGATAAAACGAGAACAATGAATCGACCACGAAATATTGACTCGAAGTTAGAATGCCAACGGTTGGAGAATCAACGATCTAAAAGTAAAAGTAATATTGAAACAAAGTCTCGAGTATGAAAGATATGGGTATCTGAGATGACATCTTTGGAATTGGATTTCTAAGACATCGACGGATGGTCGATAGTTGACGGTCTCGTTGAAGCCACTAATGGATATGAATCATAGAAGCGATTGGAATCATGGTGCACCCATAGACAAGGAGCGATATGCTCGGGTCACGTGTAGTTCAATGTATTGTACATACTACAACCGACTGGTATCGTCTTCCAAAGCGGATCGGTTGAACTAAGGTTCACCGATGATTTCAATACATGATCAATAGAAAGGCGTTAAGTCGGATATGACGATATCTCGAATTATTCACTTATCTACGGATTATAGTATTACGGATGTCCGGCGGTTACGAGAGAACAATGTGATGCAAAGCTGGACATCGGATATGAAGAACACCAAAGCCACAAGTAAATGTGTATGGTGGTTCTTGGAAAATCCTCTAAGCAAACTTGCATCGGCCGATTCATGATGGAATCGGGGTTTATCGCTTTATACAAAGCATGAAAGAAGTTGAGTAACTTCACGACTCTTTAGAGGACGTCCCTTATTGGGAGAAACCCGTGCCTTCGGCAGTTATACACCTTTGTGGCTAGCCGGTCGGCTTCGAAAGGACACGGATGACGGCGTACGGACATATCTTTTAGGATCCGTCGGAGACATAAGACCGTATGGCGGTTGATCATCACGGGTGTCACATCCTTGTTTACTAACTAAGGGACTACCCGGAGATCAAGTGTTACTTGCCTGTCTAGGGGAATTGGCTTAAAACCCAAACAATACGAACCTTTGCGGTGGAAACCCAACCATGCGATTGGAGATCCCAAGAATGTGGTTCAATGGGAAAACTAAGCGGCAAAAGGTTCGGTTGAGCGCTTCGGTGGAAGCAAGAAGCACTTCGGATGATGATTTACGTACGGAAACATGAATCCAAAGTTATTCCCGCGATAGACATTAAAGTCTTTGCCTGCATGGTGGGTAAAGGTTAAGCTTCCAAACCTTTAAAAGATCCTCAAACGGTTGAGGTTAAGGTTGGGGGAACTTTTAATGATTCCTAACACTTGTGAAGTGGGGTATAGCGGGATACCTTGTAGGAGATCACCTATTTAAGTGCGAGGATGGCCGACTCAAATGAACGCACTTAAGAATCCAAGTGTGTCCATGGCCACAACGGACGAAACGTAAGAAGGAAAATGAATAAGAAGAGTTATTGTGTTGATATCGTTGTCTTGACTTACACTAAACACGACGGTTCAAGACATCACGTTCACCGCGCGAGTAAGTAAGTCCGATGGTTTCAACTAGGGAAGGTTCAAAGCGAAAGCTACCTCTCCCGATGCAATATCGTTTATTTGAAAGATTGCTGAAATGTAGGCACCTTGTGCGTGCGCCACAATCTCTCTTTCATAGAGGGGATTGTTGGAAATTAGCCTTTGGCGGGGAGATGCGTCCACCCATCTTTGATGAATTAAACACTAGTGTTTCGCATGTTGGAGACCTTGTCTCTTCGCACATGCATGATCTACGAAGTGAGTAGATGACCGTAGGCCCAAGAATCGTCTAATTTCGTTGAGAAATGAAAGAGATATTGGTCCACGAAGTAAGGTGTTTGAGACATGGAAATGTGGTGTGGGACAAATCTACCACATCGGTGGGAATAGGAAGAATTGCTCTCTATATAAGTCTCTAATGTGGTAAAGGGTTTGGATCCCCAAGGGGTATCCCATGTGTTTAAAGGAGGGAAGACCTAGATGTGCTAGGGTTCAAGGCTAAGCCCACACGCGCGCCGCCGCCGCCCGCCCGTCCCGTCCGGTCTCGGGCTCGGGTCTCGGGTCACGGGTCACGGGTCGTGGGTCGTGGGCGTGTGGGTGGGGCGTGGGTGTGGGCCTTTCTGATATTATCTTTTTGGACCAGAGAACTCTGCCTGATGTACAGTTTGAGTTTGATCCCTGAAGTTTCATATGTACAGTTTGGACCAGAATTCTTTTATATGTACAGTTTGGTCCCTGAAGTTTCAATATTAACAGTTTGGTCCCCAAAATTTACGGAGACTTTTTTACGTAAATATTGGACTGCATTTTGGAGCATTAACCAGCCATTATTTGGCTGATTAATTCCTCCATTAACAGCCCATTACTTGGGCGGTGAGCGACCTCTTTCAATGGCCTTAATAGCCATTACTTGGTTGTTTTAATGGCCTCCTTTAAGGGCCATTACAGCCTTGTTTGTGGCTGTTGGACAGCCCCTCCTCTTGCTATATATTGAGCTTCACTTGGCTGAAAAAAAGAAGCAAGAAACAGGCAGAATATAGACGAAAAACAGGCCACAAAACAGACGAAAAAGACAACGAAAAATCAAGCAAACCGGTGGCTGAAAAATCAGCAAACCAATGGCTGAAAAATCAGCAAAACGAGTGGCTGAAAATCGGTCAAAAAAAGTGACCAAACCCTCACGTATACACAAGATATACACTACGAGAGACACACTATATACACAGAGACAAAAGAGAAGAGTAAAGAGAAACTCTTCCTTCCTATTCCATATCTTCAGCAAGTTGAGTCATATTTGTTTTCTTCGACAGGCTCAACCAATTGGCTTTGTAGTGTTGAGATTAAAGTGTTGTTTTATCTTGGGAGACTATTGCCCGCTAACGAAAAAGCATATATACGGGGCAATCTTGTCTTAAGGATAGAGGGCTATCCTCGACTCAACACACAACGTTGTAACCTTCCAGATTTAGTTGTTTCTTGATTTCAGGATATCAAGATTCAAGACACAACATACTTGCGGCAGTTCTCAAAGTTGGCTTTGCAAGGTGATCAAGATTCAAGACACAACGCACTTGCGGCAGTTTTGAAGTTTGACCATTTATTTATCCTTTCGAACATTTGTAATAGTTATTTACATCCCGTACTGCTTTATAAAGTACGATAGAGTACCAACAACTCCAAAGGAAAACCAATTCAAAAGCATCAAATTTCCTAGTTTGACTTTGAAAAAATATATTTGTTCTGACTTATACTTCATTTTTATTGTGCCTCATTTGAATCTATTGTGGTCAACACGAGCTCACATATATTGCACATGATTTTCCACTTTCCAATGTTGCTTAGTTTGTGTAACTTTAGATAAATAAATAAAAGTAAATGAAAAAGAAAAGAGAGAGAAATCTTCGATGAAAAAGGACTAATACACGTTTGGTCGGATGCAAAACATTTTTATACAAAATTCGTGTATCAAAATAATATTTCTTAAATTTCTGGTTAAATACATAAATAGTATGATTTACTCCCTCTATTCCATTTTAATTTACTTGACACTTTGTGTTGGAATTTTCAAGAGAAAATAAACGGAATAAACAAAAAGAAAAAGTACTTTCTTTCTGAAAAAAGGAAAAAAAATACTTATTTTTGCAAAAAGAAAAATGTAGTTTTTTTCTTTAAAAAGTACATTTCTTTGTGAAAGAGTACAATTTTTCATGAAACAACACATCTCTTTCTCAAAGGTAATGTTGTTTCAAATTCAAGGTTAAATCATCCTCTATAAATAGAAGAACTTGCTGGAAATATTTCATGATAAGAATCATTACCAACATTCTTCCTTAACAAAACCTGCATAAGTTTAGTGACTGCAACACTAATTCTTGTGTGTTTCTGAGACTTGTTTCATTATTTTTTGATTTTGCTTCATTTTATCCCGAGAGAGTATTTGTGAGGGACAAATAATTTTCTTTGAAAAATGATCCAAGTAAGGTACACGACTTGAAGCATATCCATATTTCTCATCACAAATACACTTTTTACTAACAATCAAAGAGAATTATATCATGTCTTCCATAAAAGATATTGAAAGAAATAATCCCTTGATTATTTTCATTAATGAATGAGTATATATACAATTTACAATTTCCATAATATGAAAAATCCTATTCCTATTCTACTCCCAAAACCCTATTTTATTTGTACAAGAATTCTACAAATATGGTAAGTGTACAATAATAATTATATACAAAAACATCTCCTAACAATCCGTGATATACACGTCCTAACAATCTGTGATATACACGTCCTAAAAATCCGTGATATACACGGTATACGCAGGGCAGTGTATATCACGGGTATAATTATCACACCCACGCAGTCATAGCGGGCGGTCTTCGTACGCTGAGACTGTCCCTAAAATCTTCAAATAGAACTGAGGGAAAACCTTTAGTAAAGATGTCTGCAATTTGATACCTGGAAGGGACATGGCAGAGGTGTACTTGTCCACGAGCTACCTTTTCGCGAACAAAATGGATATCCATCTCTATGTGTTTAGTGCGCTGATATTGAACTGGATTACCAGAAAGATAGACTGCACTAATATTATCACAATAAACCAAGGTAGCTTTCTGAATGGGACAATGAAGTTCTAAGAGAAGATTATGTAACCAACATGATTCAGATACCACATTGGCTATCCCTCGATACTCGACCTCTGCACTAGAGCGTGATAATGTAGATTGTCGCTTGGCAGACCATGAGACCAAGTTATTACCAAAAAACATACAATAACCAGACGTGGAGCGTCTGGTATCTGGACAGTCACCCCAATCAGCATCTGTATACGAGACAAGCGTAGAGGTCGACGACGGATATAGATGCAAGTCATAGTCAAGTGTTCCCTGGATGTACCGTATGATGCGTTTGAGCGCATTCATGTGCTCAACCCTAGGATCATGCATAAACAAATACACATGTTGTACGACATATGTAATATTCGGTCTCGTAAAAGTAAGATACCGAAGAGCCCCTGCAAGACTGCAATAATGTGTGGGATCCTCGTAAGGTGAGCCAGCCGCAACATCTAACTTGGGTTTAGTATCAACTGGAGTGGAAGTAGACTTACACGAGGACATACTAGCCCGCTCAATTATCTCATTGGCATACTTTCGTTGTGATAAGAATAACCCACCTGCATGACGAGTGACAACAATTCCCAAGAAATAACTCAAGAGCCCCAATCTTTCATAGCAAACTCAGAAGTGAGTAGTGTCATGATAGACTTACATAAATCATCAGACGAAGCAGTCAAGATAATATCATCCACATATAAGAGAATATAAGCCATGGAAGTACCACGACGATAGATAAACATAGAATTATCAGACATGCTGTGAGAAAACCCAATAGTAGATACATAGTTTGCAAATCGCTTATACCAAGCCTGTGGGGCCTGTTTCAGCCCATACAAGGACTTCTTCAATAAACAGACATGATGAGGATGTTTGAGGTCTCAAAACCCCAAGGGATGATGCATGTAGACTGTCTCCTTAAGATCCCCATGTAAGAAAGCATTCTTCACATCTAGCTGATGAATGGGCTATGCCTTGGAAATAGCCAGATTGATAACAGTGTGAATGGTAGCCGGTTTGACCACCGGGCTAAATGTTTCACCACAATCCACGCCAACCTGTTACGTTTTACCATCACCTACAAGATGAGCCTTATGTAACGCAAAAGAACCATCAGAATTATCTTTATGAGTAAAAATCCAGATAGACCGAATAATATTAATACCCGAATGACAGGGTACCAACTCCCACGTCTTATTTTCAATAAGAGCATCATATTCGTCATTCATAGCCAATTTCCAATTCGGGTCATTTAATGCAGACAATGGGTTACGGGGTAGTGGGGATTAAAGAACATTAGAATTAAGATTAAAATGTCTTTTTGGTTTAAAAATACCCATTATCTATGAGTAACAGGTCTGTGTGTAGGGGGAGAATTGGGTGGATTTTGCGAAAAAGTCGAATGGGTGATGGACTGGCCAACAGGCAGTGGGCCTGCTGGCCCAAAACTGGAAACCGAAGGCGGGACTGTAGCTGAAACTGGGGCAGAAGCAGGCTCGGCAGTGGGCTGGTGATCGGCCTAACAGTAGAAACTGGAGAAGAAGCAGTGGGTTTTGGCAGGCCAGCAAGCATTGGATCGGCCCATTAATTGGTGCATAATGTACGGTGAGACTTCGTCATCTAAAAAATTATACGATCTAGACCCGAGACTACTTACTTTAGCAAACGGAAATTGAGCTTCATAAAAAATAACATAGTGACTAATTATGATTTTATTAGACAATAAATCAAAATATTTGTAACCACAATGATTAGATGGATAACCCAAAAACACACAAGCGGTAGAACGGGCTTGAAGTTTGTTAATTGTAGTGGACGGAAATAGTGGATAGCATAAACACCCAAAGACCCTAAGATGTGATTACGGATGATTCTTATAATAGAGGACTTTAAGAAGAGATGCATATGCGAACCCTTTGGTAGGAAGTATGTTAAGGAGATAAGTAGTCATTTGTATAGCATGATGCCAAAAGGAAGGGGGTACGAAAGCATAGACCAATAACATTCGGACAATATTATTAGTGGTACAGATTTTTTGTTCGGCTTTCCCATTTTGTGAGTACGTATGAGGACAAGAGAGATAAACAACTATCCCATTAACATCACAAAATTCTCGAAACAACCCATTATCATATTCTTTGCCATTATCACATTGAATATTTTTTATGTGTCGTTCGAATTGGGTACGGATGAATGCTCTAAAGTTTAAAATATGGAAAAAACATGAGATTTATTCGCTAATGGAAAGGTTCATAAAAATTAGAATAATCATTCAAAAATAGAACATAATAACGATGGCCCACAGAACTTATAATAGGAGAAGTCCATAAATCGCTATGAATAATGTCAAAAGGCATCAAAGTACGAGAAGTAGAGGCTATACATGGTAATCTAACATGTTTTCCTAATGGACAGGAATGATAAATTGTAGTACTACGCGTACCTTACAAGAAATAAAATTATTTTTATGCAAAAAAGAAACAATAGATGACCCAGGGTGATCCAAACGTTCATGCCACAAGGAAGGAGCTAGAGCTGCAAATGTCGATGGCATGGCTTGACTCGAGAAACTAGAGGCGGGCGTGATTGGATAAAGATCTCCCCTTCTATTTCATCTCATAAGAGGTATCCCCATTTTGAAATCCTTCACAGAAAACCCAAAAAGGATCAAAATTAACAGAAACTCAATTATCAATGGTGAATTTTCGGATAGACACCAAATTTTTAATTAAGTTGGGGGATTAAGGGTATTTTTCAAGACAAGAGGTGGATATGTGGGAGACAAAGTTGTATTACCAAAACCACGAATTTGAATTGTATTTCCAGTACCAACAATAATGCCACGATTTTTGCTCAAATTGGAATAAGACGAGAGAGTACATTGGTCGGACGTCATGTGAGAAGTGGCACCGGTGTCCATGTACCAATTCGCGTCTGGAGGATTTAATCCAAGTGTATGCATGGCGGCCTCAATATCGGTGGGTGTCGGGATCGGAGTCGGGCCCGCAACAGTGAAGGCCTGCGGAAGCCGAGGTCCAAGCAGACCACCCTGCTGACCCGACCCATATCGCTGATGGGTACTGCCTGACGGACCAGAAAAATTGGGCCTGTGATTAGGCTGGATCGGGGTCCAACTGCCTGGGAAATAACTGGGCGGGCAGTAGGCTAGACTAGGCCACTAGCCGTTGGTCCAAGCCCACTGCTAAGGGGCCCAGGGCTGAGATCAGGCGAGCTAGGGCCCAGAACCCTGAGGCCCACTGTCGTTGTTGCTACTGTTCCGTTCGCCGCCATTGTTGCCGCCGTGATTTTTTCCATTATTTTTACGGTTTTTACTCTTTTTGCCGCCACCGTTGTTGCGGTTTTGGCCCGAATTATCAACAAAATCGTGTGAGTTATCGGATGAAGTCATCATCGCCACTGAACATGCATCGGTAGCCATTTTTTTGCCAAGCCGACTTTTTCTAACGTGAGTATCGAACGGGCTTGATAAAAAGGGGGAAGCAGATTACTTTGTTAGAGTAGAGTCCCAACGCCATTATAGGCCTGCAACCATTTGGAGAACAAGACGATTATTGGTAACAGGCGCGCCAACATTACGGAGTTGGTCCGCCAATTCATTGAGCCGTTTACAATAAGCTGAAACATTTGGGAAATCTTTCATTCTGACTTGTAAAAATTCTTGCTCAAGGGTGACAACTCGGGAATGTTGGTTATCTTGGAATATATCATGCAATCTATTACAGGTAGTCATAGTCATAGTGTCCGATTCAATGATTGTCTGTAAAAGGTCAATACAAATAGTGGAGTAAATCCACTGAAGGACGGTAGCATCAAGAGTACTGAGGATCCTCCGTGGGTGTAGGGACAGTGGAAGGAATTATGTGATGGAGGACTTGATATGAGATTGCATGAATTTTGAACAATTATGCCCATGTCACATATTAGACGTTCTTCATCTCAAGAACAAAAAAGATGTGGTTCTTGATGTTGGAAACAGTAAGGGCAGGATGAAACATGTTCTTTGACGTAGACATAACGAAAGAGCAATAGGTGAATGAGGGATTCAGAAGAAAATTTTGGAAGAGTGGGCACAATTTTTTAGAATGGACACGAGAACCAAGGTAGTGGAAGAGAGGAAAAAAATTGATAGAAGCACCTAGACTTCTGATACCATGAAAGAAATAATCCCTTGATTATTTTCATTAATGAATGAGTATATATACAATTTACAATTTCCATAATATGAAAAATCTTATTCTTATTCTACTCCCAAAACCCTATTCTATTTGTACAAGAATTCTACAAATATGGTAAGTTTACAATGCTAATTATATACAAAAATATCTCCTAACAATCCGTGATAAACACGTCCTAACAATCCGTGATATACACGGTCTCTTTGTGGCTTGTGTTTCCGTGATATACACGGTATACACAGGGAGGTGATATACCGTGTATATCATGAATATATTTATCATATATCACCACCAACTTTGCCAAACTTGACAAGTTTGGTGGAGTTGAATTCCGCCGTTGGCAAAAGAAGATGCATTTTCTTCTGACAACACTAAAAGTTGTGTATGTGCTTTTCACCGCTCGTCCACTGAAGCTAATGAAGGCGAAGAGAAGACACTGGAAACTACGAGGGCAATGATGAAATGGGACAATGATGACTACATCTGTCAAGGCCATATATTGAAAGCAATTTGGAGAACAAGTATATGTCTGAAAATGCATCTAGTAAAAATTTCTTGTCTCCCAATTTAATAATTATAAGATGATAGAAGGTCGATCTGTCATGGATCAATTCCATGAAATTAAGCGCATTGTAAGTCGCTTCACCTAACACAAAATTGGGATGGATGAAACTCTTATTGTGTCTTCTATTATTAATAAATTACTTTCTTCGTGGAAAGACTCCAAATAGAGTCTTAAACAAAAAAAAGGACATTTCTTTGAAAGAACTTGCTAATCATCTTCGTGTAGAATAAGAGTTCCGCATACAGGATGAATTCAAAGAGCCTAACCCTCAAGATGGAAAGGTTCATGTCATTGAACATGGAGAGTCCTCCAAACCACCCAGAGGATAATATAATAATAAGAAGAGGCCTTATGATGATGGCAAAAAGAAAAAGGGGTTTCAGGGTATGTGCTATGAATGCAACAAATCAGGCCACAAGAAGAAAGATTGCTCTATCTAAAAAGGAATGAAGAGCCGAAGCAATCAAGGGGCATCAAACGATATTTTGTGGCCATGAAATCAATGTCATTGAAAATGATCATTCTTGATGGATAGACTCAGGTGCTACCAAGCATGTGTTCAATGATCGCTCATTATTCAAGTCACTCACATCGGTTAATGATGAGACCATCCTATACATGGGAAACTCTTCAACTGTGGAAGTCAAGGACACGGGACAAGTGGAATTGAAGTTAACATCTGAAAAGATGTTAACTTTAAGCAATGTATTTTATGTTCCTAATATTAGGGATTTTTTTGTTTCTGGTAGCCTCTTGAACAAGCATGATTTCAAGCAAGTGTTTGAAGTCAATAACATTATATTGTCCAAGGGTGGTGTATTTGTTGGGCAGGGGTATTATGTCAATGGCATGTTTAAGTTAAATGTAATTATCAATAATGAGAATGCAATGAATGCTGAAGTTTCTATTTACATGTTTGACTCTAATTTTTCATTATGACATTCACATTTAGGACATGTTAATTTGCATAGAATGACATATATGTCTAAATATGGTTTGATACTGATAATAAATGTGGATGTAAAACTTGCTTGTTAACAAAGATCACCGGAAAATTCTTTTCAATTATTGAGAGAAGTACTTAGTTGCTTGAATTAATTCACAGTGACATAAGTGATTTTCATAGTACTCTTACAATTGGAGGAAAGAAATATGTTATTACATTCATCGATGACTACTCTAGATTTTGCAAAGTTTATCTTGTAAATTCTAAAGATGAAGCACTAAAAAATTAAAATTTACAAAATTGAGGTTGAATTGCAATGTCAATCTTTCGTTAAGTGTCTAAGGACCCATAATGGAGGGAAATATTACAATCCCATATTTTTTCAAAGCACTGGTATTGTGCATCAAGTGACGGCACCATATACACCACAACAAAATGGTGTAGCCGAACAAAAAATTATGATTTAACTAAAATGATTAATTATTTATTGTCTAACTCAGGCCTAAGTCACGGTTATTGGGGTGAAGTCATGTTAACGACTTGTTATATTCTTAATAGGGTTCCTAATAAAAGGAACTCAACAATCCCATATGAACTTTAGAACAAAAAATAATCAAATTTGAGTCATTCAAAATTTGGGGATGTAAAGCTATAGTTAAAGTCCAGAAACCTAAAAGTGAAAAGTTGGGTGAAAGAAGAATTGAATACATCTTTATAGGATATGCTGAAAATAGCAAAGCCTATAATTTTTTTATCATTGAACCAAATGATTCGTACTCGGTTAATACCATTCCTGAATCAAGAGATGCAATTTTTTATGAAACTCGCTTTGTATCAATTTCTAGACTAAAAGATATTATTTCAAGTAATTCAAATTCTTCTACTTCACAACCATTAATCTCTCAAAATAATGAAATTCAAGATGACATTGTTGAAGTAAGAAGAAGTAAGAGAGTTAGAAAAGAAAAGACATATGGAGATGACTTTTACATCTATTTAGTAGAAGGTTCAACTGATAAAATTGAATATGAAATTCCTTATTGTTATAATATGAAAAATGATCCCACTATTTTTAGTGGGGCCATGTAATCTCCGGATGCACCGTTATGAAAGGAGGCTACCCAAAATGAGATAGATTATATTATGGAAAATTATACTTGGATCCTAACAGACCTTTCACCCGGTTGCAAATTCATAGATGGTAAATAATTGTTCAAGAAGAAGTTAAAAGTAGACGGCATCGTGGATAAATACAAAGCTCGCTTTGTAGTTAGAGGTATCACCCAAAAGCATGACGTTGACTGCTTTGATATTATGCTACCGTGGCTAGAATATCCACGATAAGATTGCTTATTTCACTAGCCTCCATTTACAATATATTAATTCACCAAATGGATGTCAAAACTGCGTTTTTGAATGGTGAATTAGAAGAGGAAGTCTATATGAGACAACCTAAGGGGTTTGTTGTTAAAGGACAAGAGAAAAAAGTTTGCAAACTTGTAAAATTATTGTATGGGCTAAAACAAACCCCTAAGCAATGACATCGAAAATTTGATGAAGTAATTTTATCTAACGACTTTAAAATCAATGAATCAGACAAGTGAGTTTACTCAATATTTGAAAAAGAAAAAGAAGTTTTCATTTGCTTGTATCTAGATGATATGTTGATCTTTGGGACCGACATAGAACATGTCTAGACCATCAAAAGATTTTTATCCGCTCAGTTTTCCATGAAAGACATGGGAGAAGCGGATGTCATTCTTGGTATAAGAATTATTAGAAATGGTGGGGTGGGATGGGGGGGGGGGGTTCTTAACAAAATCTCATTATATTGAGAAAGTGTTAAAGAAATTTAATCATTTTGATTGTAATCATGTTTCTACACCTTATGATCCATATTTTCAATTGGAAAGAAATATCGGAAGGTAAATTGCTCAACTTGAGTATGCTAAG
Source organism: Anisodus tanguticus (assembly GCA_034509755.1). Classification (NCBI taxonomy): domain Eukaryota; kingdom Viridiplantae; phylum Streptophyta; class Magnoliopsida; order Solanales; family Solanaceae; genus Anisodus; species Anisodus tanguticus. The sequence goes on along the minus strand of CM067539.1, from coordinate 21,867,178 downwards.
TTGATTGGGTGCTTGATGTACGTTATGACTAGTGCGAGACCCGACATTGCGTATGCAATGGATAAATTGAGTAGATATACTTGCAACTCAAGTGAGTATCATTGACATGCTATAAGAAGAGTACTAAAGTATCTCAAAAAAATCATAGATTATGACATCTATTATAGCGGTGATTCCGCTATATTAGAAGGGTATTCGGATGCAAGTTGGATCACTGAACCCGAGGATATCTTTGGGATCTAAGAAGAAAACACGTCTTACAAATTCAACTATGGCTGCAAAATTTGTAGCCTTGTCATCCGCTTCTAAGGAAGGGAATGGTTGAGAAATTTGTTTTTTGTTATTCCATTATGGCCTAAGCCCATGCCACCGATTTCTATCCATTGTGATAGTGAGCCATTTTAGCCTGAGCGTACAGTCATATATATAACGAAAAGTCTAGGCATATTGGCCTTAGGCATAGTTATATAGATTAATTAATTAAAGATGGAGTGATCACGGTTGACTATGTACGCTTACTTAATAATCTTGCCGACCCATTGACTAAGAGATTAGCAAGGGACTTGGTGTTGAGAACATCAAGGGGGATGAGGTTAAAACCCATAAAGAAAGACCATTAAGGGTGAAGCCTCAACTTGACGATTGATACAACGTTCAGTCTCAAGTTCAATAAGTGACAACATTCTTTATTGGTTGATATTACTTGGTATTACCGTCCCAAAGTAAGTGCTTTGTCCTGCAATTTGTTAAAAGGAGGTTGAGTTTATAAATTTTTAATAGACTTATTGATGGGTGCTATTGAAGGAGCATATTAATAAGGGTCTACCTATGTGGATACGAAGTGGGTCACTTCAAGAAGCTCGGGTTTGATTTCTATGCATTCGCGAGAGGATTGGAACACAAGGTCTTATGGTGTTGGTTATACAGGAATAATGTAATAGAATTCATGTGTGAGATACATCTTATTTTACAATATGATAGTTGGTTCAAAAGACTTGTCTTACATGACTATTCAATTTAATAGAAATTGTATTCCACTAATTTAAAGTTCAATCGCTAGATACTTTATTTATGCATGGATTCACTTATCACTTAATTTCTACCTGAAGTGTTGGGTTGTTATTTCCACTTGAAAATGGTGGAATTATTGGAATTTTCAAGAGAAAATAAATGAAATAGACAAAAAGAAAAAGTATTTTTCTTTCTGGAAAAAGGAAAAAAAGTATATTTTCTGCAAAAAGAAAAAAGTAGTTTTTTTCTGAAAAAGGTACTTTTATTTGTGGAAAAGTACAATTTTTCATGAAAAACAACACATCTCTTCTCCAAAAGATTGTGTTATTTCATATTCAAGGTTAAATCATCCTTTATAAATAAAGAAACTTGCTGGAAATATTCCATGATAAGAATCATTCCAAACCAACATTCTTTCTTAAGAAAATCTACTGCATCATTAATTCTTGTGTGTTTCTGAGACTTGTTTCATTGTTTCTTGGTTTTGCTTCATTCTATCCCGATAGAGTATTTGTGAGGGACAAATAATTCTCTTTGGAAAGTGATCCAAATAAGATACACGGCTTGAAGCATATTCAAATTCTCACCACAAACACACTTTGTTCTAAAGAGGCTGAAATCATTAAATATTTATAAATAATTTAATTTTATCCTCAAGGACAACATGATTTTATAGTCATGAAAATATCACGATATTATGTCTTTTATATCTTCTTAAATTTTGTATTCAGTCAAATACAATCACATCAAATACAACATAATAATTCCCTTCCTTTTTTTTTTTTCAAGGTTTCGTCTCCAAAGATAACTGTCAAGCTGGGGAATAATATATCACAGATGATCTCATCTGAAAGGGAAGTCGCCAAGTGATTCGCTGCGGCAATTATTTTCACATTCCTTGAAAAAGAGATGCACACATTTGGAAAATGACATAAATTATTAAACAAAAAGTATTTTTAATTCATGAACTACAGGAAAAAGAATATAATATTGGTTGTTCAAGCTTTGTTATTATAGTAGCATTTTTTAAAATTTCTTTTGGATATCCCAAAGTCTCACCACACATATCCTTCGAGATATACAATATTGAAGACCAATTTGTAACATTCTTTACCCAATTAAGTTCTAGAAAGTAGGCTGCTACTCTCTATTGAAGGTTTTTTTGGAATCAGATAATGATTTAAAAATATTATTTGGAGTAGTGATATCTTAGAATTGATCAACTTTCTGACAGCTACTGCATTGACAACCATGTTGACAAGGTTGTTTGTAAATTCTTTTAAAAAATTCTTCTGTATATGGAAGATTTTTTTCCCGGTGTTTGGTTACTATATAGGAGCTCGACTAAGTTAGAATTTCCGTCGGAAAATCTCATAATGGAGATAAATTAAAGTTGGTTAACGATGAAAAAATATTTATCACTCCACCATAAGCATTAATGTTGATTTTTTAACATAGAAGACATCAATTTTATCCAGCTTGCAGATGTAGAAAAGCTTTTCTATTTTCTCTTTAATGTAAAAAAACGAAATTTCTTTTTGTAGGATAAGTGTCTGCATCATGAAATCCATTAATAGGAATAGTGACATCTACTTATTTTTCTTTTACTTGTTTTTCTTAAATGAATTAAATGTTTATACAACATAGGTGATGGAAACTACGTATGAATTAGTGAAAAGTTACTTCATTAAGGACATTTTGATAATAGGTTTCAAATTTAGTTGCTAAGACAAGACCTCATCAGATCTCACTTAAAACCTTTTTTATTATCTCTGTTTCTCCTTGCTTAGATATGATGGAACTTGCTTGCTCTATAGCTCATTTTTTATGCCAAAGAGGGGGGAGCATTACACAAACACGTTACTTAAAAGAAATTACATATAAATTTTTATGATACATATTAATTGTATAAAATGGCAACTTATAACATTCTATAATAAGTTAAACAACATATCTAGTGTAATGCCACAAGTGGGGTCTGAAAAGAGTACACAATGGGATAGGGAGACTGTTTCCGATAGATCCCCAACTCAAAAGACACTTAATGAATGTAGGATTTCAAGGAATTGTCAGTTTATACAACTTAAATCTAGTAATTCCAAAGACAATTAACATGACTATATCTTTAGAAGATAATAACACTTAGAATAAACCTAGTGTTTTGATGGAAGTTATAAGCAAGTTAAGCATGTGTGCTGAGTGACCATATCAATTATAATTATCTTTTAGGTAAAAATCCTTTTATAGTGTTAATACATAGACATTAAACCTGGTGTTAGGGGGGTGATAGGAGATCTGACACAGTACACACTTTAGAGATGGAACCAAACAATAAAGTTAAAGACTACACATAAATTAATCTCAAGTAGTCAGCTGTTTTTGCATGGACTATTGCCTGCTATACTGTCTACACTAATATTACAGTCATGCAAAGTTGTGTACTGTTTGTTGATCAATAAGTAAAAAACGTTGTTAATAACGTAACATCTCTAGATGATCGCCCATGGACCTACTGTAGAAATATCTTTTTCCATTCACATTAACATTTCTTTTTTGTCCCCTCCTTGATCCTCTTTTCTACAAAGGAAAATAACAGCAACTTTCAATCTCAGCTCTTCAATGCCGAATCCATCGATCACACGTTCAAAATCTGTTCCCTGCAACATATCAGAAACTCAAAATTCTCCTACAAACTCATTCATAGTAGCCCCTTCAGTTAGATCCTCAAAGTCAGCTGACTCATTGAAACCAACATGGCCTAAAAAAGTCAATGAGTTTATTATAGCAAGAAAGGGAGGTTCGTCTTCAAAGAACTCGACTTTAACAGCTAATAATCTCGAGGAATTCAACAAAAGAAATGCAATTCAAGAAGAAAAGAGATACTCTGCAAGAAGTCCATATTACAAAGGACTTACTGATTCGTCCAAACTGATTAATCGACAGAAGTTATTAGCAGAGTTTAGTAGTCCTGGAAAAGATATATCAGCTTCTTCTACAAGTTCCAGTTCTAAATCCAATTTAGCTAACAAGGTATTGTTGAAGTCTGTGACCATTTCATCTACGAACTTAGACAACACATTTTTAATTACTTAATTATATTATGTCTCAATAGGTACAAGAATGGAGTGCATCTTACTTTGCACGCAGAAGCAAAGAAGAAAGAACATCCTCCTCCTTGAATGTTTCTTCCGGGAACAAGAACATCCAACATCCTTCTTCATCAGAGACAAGAGATAAAAGAGTAATCAGAACGACAATCGGAGAAGAACTTGGTATACGTTCGAAAGGAGTTAGAAGATGCGTAAGAAAAAGCAAACATAGAAGCTCACAATTAGATCAGGGGAAGCCTTTGAGGGAGAGAGCATCAGAAATGCAAACAAACATAGTACAACTACCAGCCCCTGCACCACCATTAACATCACCACCAAAATTGTCATTACCATCACCACCACCAACTCCATTAATATTACAAACATCATCACAAGATGAAGAAATTGAATCAGTGCCATTACCACCTTCACCAACTCAAACTGTAGATGAAAAAGATACCATAAATGAGAATGATATTACAGTTCCTGCTGAACAGACTGACAAAAGATATATATGGGCTGATAAGTATAGGCCTAATGCTCTTAAAGATTTTCTATGCAATCGAAATACTGCACTAGAATTGAAGGCTCTGGTATGAAAATAATCCTTTTCTAAATTTTCCTTGTTCATTGCAAAAATACCAAGACATGACACTTTTTTGGATTCTAAATTTTGCAGGCAGAAACAGATTGCAGTAATCTTCATTATATATTTGCAGGACAGCCGGGAGTAGGGAAAAGAACCATGATATTTGCTCTGCTTCGCGAAGTTTTTGGACATGATAAAGTACAGGTATAGATAGTGTACATTTATTAGTTCTTTAAAGCTACAAAAGTATCAAAAAATTTAATCCACAAATTATGTAGCTTTTGCCACTTTAGTAATAAAAGCTTGATGTGAGTGATCATAAATATCATTGTTTAACTTCAATATACTACCAGAGTAAACGAAATTTTATATTATTAAATCACCTCAAATATAACTACAATTATTGTGCATAAGAGTGGGATTAAAATAAGCCAGGTTACTAATAGAACAGGTTAAAATACAATGATAGTATAGAAAATGTTTACCCTGTCAATACATACAAGTTAAATCCAAATATCACCGTATCGTTTCTAGATCAACATTTGGAAAAAACTTACATTTCCAAGATTCATGATGGTTTCTTTGGATTTACAGGCAAGAGAAAAGTGCAAGGTATTCCACTTGAAGGTATCAGGCCCCTACCATCATTCTTTCAATTGTATTCTGTTCATAAATTATGCATACAAAACTCTGAAACTGAGAATCACAGCCCACAAAATGATTTGTTATTGGTGGCATTTCAATACACTCAAGAACTTTTGCCATCATAACAGAATACGAATGAAATCTTTTATGGTGGAAAAAAAATCATTTATTACTAAAAGAATCTCTTTTGTCGAAAGATCACATAGCACACCAGTAAAAGCGATTCCAATACTACCTCTTTACCAAAGGTCCAAAGTGTTGGTTATTCTTAAACTTCTTTTTAGAATGATGTTGGTTATACTCAATGTTTTCGGATAATCAAACTAAGTGAGCTTTAACTTGTAAAATGTTTTTCACTATTACAATTAAAGTTATAGAGTAGCAGTAGTACATTTTGCATAGTTTCTAAATTATCTAAATTCTAATTTTAAAAAAGAATTAATTTATTCCCATTTCAATAGTTGTTCAAATTGATCCCCGCTAAACAAAGAGTACAAGCTAATTGAAACAAATGAGTAGCTCCCAAATCTTGAAAGACACAATGGTCTCTAAATTTCACATAACATTCTACTAGTTCATGTTCCTAATGCGTCAATTACACCGGTAGTGGAGAAATTATTCAGACGGTAGTTCATATAAATTGAAGCATATCTCCAGCTTAAATAGTGAAAGGACCTTCTCAAAATGCATTTCAGGGAGAAGGAGTTCCCAGCATCCAAGTAAATGTGAAGGAATCAACGAAACATGTTGAGATCAATCTCTCTGAGACTAAAGGCTATGAGAAACATGTCATAGTAGAACTAATCAATGAGAGAAAGAACAAAACATCAAGGAGATCTGCACCTTGCAATCATAATGACTGTAAAGGTATTACTGCTTTTTGCAATTTCTAGCACCGGGAATTGGACAATTAAAGTCTTGATAAAGTTGATGCATCACTTTCTGCAATGTACACAGCTATCGTTCTTTGTGAGGCAGACAAGCTATCAACAGATGCATTGCTATATACCAAATGGATGATAGAGAGATACGAAGGCTGTTATAAGGTCTTCTTTTGCTGCAGTGATATCACAAAGCTCCAGCCAATTAAGTCTATTTGCAAAGTTGTTCATCTCCAAAAACCTTCAGATGATGAGGTGGGTACACACAGTTCCAATACTTATTGGATTTACATAAAAGATATTTTACACAATCAGTATAATATAACCTATGATAGAAAATTATTTAAACTCAAATATAATAGGCACAACTCTTAATCTTTCCTTAATTAACTTGAAAAAGCTTTTCTTATTGACAGATTGTAGACGTCTTGGAATTCATAGCAAAACGGGAAGGAATAGAACTACCACACCAAATGGCAGCAAGGATTGCTAGTAACTCTAAAAGTAACCTACGCCAAGCAATTCGCTCTTTTGAAGCTACCTGGCACTTCAAGTAACGTTTTTGTAGAGAATGAATTACACATTCCTCTATCTAGATTGACTATTTGCAAACAGATTCTTCTTTTGTACTGTCCACTCACTAACTATAGGAGAATGTGTTATTATCAGCACTTCCTTGACTGAGAATCAAGAAATCAAGACAGGGTGGGAAGAAGACATTGCAAAGATTGCTAAAAACATAATTGAAGAGCAAAGCCCAAAGCAGTGAGTATAATTTCACATCATCAAAAAGTTACTCCCTCTCCATTATATGTGGCACTCTTTCATCATATTCTTTTTTCCTTAAACTTTGTGTCCAATCAAACACTGCCATATAAAATGAAATGGAAAGAGTACATTAGGACATTTCAATGACTATGAGGGCATTGTTCATTTCACATTGAGGCTCTTTGACACCCCAATTAAGAGTTCCCAGCACTCATAATAGTAGCATCAAGAGTTTGTTTCTCTCTCAGGCTATATGATATCCGTGGGAAATTGCAGAATTTGATAGAGCACAACGTATCTGCTGAGTTCATCTTTAATGTAAGAGCTTCTTAGTCCTTATACCTATTGCTTTAAATAATTGAAGCTTTTCACTAACTTCGTTTGACTTCATTCTGTGATATGCAGACTATGGTTGAAGAACTAAAGAGTAATTTGGATGACCAATTCCACAAAGATATGGACACTCTGAAAATGAAGTACAATGTAAGGAATTTTACACATTTCCCTATTAAATACTCATTATATGTTCGCCAATAAATTATCACAGAGGCAAATAATTAACTCAACTTTCTTTTTTCCTTCACCCAGATAAATTCAAATAATCTCGAACAAGGTAAGAGTGATAATGATGCAGTGAAAAAGATTGTTCACAAATTTATGAGGATTGAAGGTAAGACAAGCATTTGATGGAAATTTATTCGTTATCTTTCCTTGAAGAAAGAAAAAAGACAAATCTCTAGATCCCGTACCTAATCTATCCTTAAAGCATTTGTCGCTCCTATAATAATCCTTTAATTTTTTTCCTAATAATACTCCTCTATTTAGCCACTATATCATAACTATTTGTATTTAGGCACCACAATCCCATAGAATCTTATTTCACCATCATTATTTCTGTGGGAGCTGACCTTGCAGTTAATATCTTGTCCTACATCTATTTATCCTAGAAGTCTTACTGTCTAGTGTGCTCCTCTACTCCAACCTTTGGTTGAGTCATCCGCTAGTTTCACTAATTGTAACAATATCATTTGTAAATAACATGCATCATGAAACCTTAGCTTGTATATTATTTGTAGCAGTGGTAAACATGTACCAGTGTAAGGAAAAATCTGGTGCAAGCCAGTGGTCTTGTGAAACTCCTCTATATCACCTCCTTACACTACCAAGGACAATAAACAGATAAAATCTGGCATCTGATAATTCCTCTTAAACTTTTATGTTAAAAAGAGAATCCATCATTTGAGAGTGGAGGATGTTTTTATTCCATAGAAGATATCCTGATAGAACTCTCCTTCCGCACTTCACCATAATCGAGAAATTCCAGGGTCAGGAGAATAGAACAGCTAAAACTTCACAAAATGCTATTGAAAACCAATACTCAGAATATCTAATATGGAGCTGTCAAATTGTAAGCATTTAATAGGACAAACATAAAATTTAAGGATCATATATTCTCACCTATGCTTATACTTTCTTGACACTTTTTTTGGAAACTATACTTTCTTGACACTTAGATTCACCTTTAGGCCATATGTATAGCAGTGCACCAGTAAGTGGTAACTCATACTTCGAGTTTATATAACGTCTGATTTACACAGGAAACATGTTAACGTTACTAAAATATTGAATCTCTTTATCACTGCAGAGTTCATAGCTAAATTCATGAGCTGGTATAAGATTTTTGTTTTGAAGAAAGGAAATCACAACCCCATCCTCTCCAAAGGGGGTGTTTAGTTTGGAAACAATCTCCATTTGTGTGATAAAGAATTTATTGTACTTGAGAGTACTTTTCCCAATCACTTCCTGTAATAAGCCTGGTTAATAACTTGGTATATCAGTTGTAAAATAAAGTGGCAATCTGGCCCAAGCACACATTTTATGTGCTAAAGAAACTCTATCATCCTGTAGAATTATGTAAGATAAATAAAAAGGTACTCGAGAGGTGTATGTTTTCTTTGTTTTGGAAGGGTACTTCTAAAACTAATACTCCATATTTGACACTATTTTCTTATTTGTTTGGATGGTTGTTACACATTGTTTCATACTGTATTGTATTATATTGTGTTGCATTGTATTGTATTGTATTATATTGTCTTGATGAATATAATATTTGGATAGATTGTATCGTTTTCCGTCGTTACATAATATTAGAAGGATAAACCTACAAGAAAAGTAGGTATGGTGTAGAGCTATCATAAAAAGGTATGGTAAATGATAAAATATAATTATTAGTAGTTAATAAGTAAAGATAAACTGAGAAAAAATAATAAGATAACGATGCGAACACACCAAATCGGTCGTTACATAAAATAGGAACTTTCGTCATTACATAATGATGGACTTGATACGATAAAATTTAAGTAACAATCAAAATAAACATTGTATTTATACTGCCAAACAAGTTTTCAAAAGAAAAGCTACCTTAGCAAAGGCAAATGTCGTCATCCAAAATCATTGCAAGAAATCACAATTGGTGTATGCAATCTCATCTCAATGCCCTGCACATATGTTCACCAACCACAAATAGCAATTCCATGCATCATCAACTACTATCAATTGCATTCAGTAAATGAAAAACCAACTAAAATTATACTCACAAGTACCCTTTTCTACTCTGATGCAACACACGATAATCTGTACCTTTTAATTTATCATACTCGTCTCTCTTATTCCCTTCCCCTAATAGTAGGATCTCTGCTTGCTTTATCGCTCGATCATGGCCGTTGACGAAAAAAGCGCGAACAAAAAAGACAGTTGCCTTCTTCGTTAAGTGTCCTACATTTACGTATACTGTCAATTATTATGGGAAAGGAGTAACTGTCAATCTTGGATCAAAAGTGTCCTACGTTGTGTATAAGGGGACTAACTTTACCCTATACCCAAAATTAGGGACTATTTTGAGTCTCTCAAAATTTGCACATACAATTTGAACTACATAGATAGGAGTACCCGCGCTCTAGGTTGTATGTTCCAAGTTAGTAAAAGAGTGAATTCTGAAATATACATTTAATTTCTACTACTAATATTTAACTCTACTGCGTAATAGAGTACTTGTTTTCGTCTACATGTATGGATAGAGTTCAACTTTGGAATACTTGTTTTCGTTTGCATATAATAAGGTTCAACACTGAAATACTGAGTTATGTTAAATCCGTAAACTATCACTAGATCCGTCACTATTCACCAATTAAAGTTAGAGAGAAAAGATGTTTGGGAGATATTAAACATAACATTTATGCTCTCCAGTTTTATTTGACACTATTTATCTAGACAAGAATTTAAAGGCTCGTTTGGTACGAGGGATAAGGGACAACTAATCCCCGGATTAAGTTTGAAATGAATTTATCTTATATTTGATTGAGATAAAATTATAGTATAATTAATGCAGAAATTAGTTATACCGAAATTGTAGTGTTACTTTTATCCCTGTGAGAGAATGGGATAAGCTAATCCCGGGATAACCAACCATAGGATAAATAATCTTGGGATTACTTATTCCCAACCAAACAACCCCTAAGAGAATAATTTAATTTACTTATTATATAAGTAGTAGCGGGAGAAAATAGCGAAGTCATAGTTGAAAGTTATTTTTAAAGACAGTATCGTATCAAAACCCAAATTTGATTAGTTAATATATGCAGAGTTGTATAATATAGATATAATTAGTAGTAGAATAGTACCAAAATTCTTGGAAGCTCTCAACATAGAAATAGTGAAAATTGACAAATGACCATTCACAGGTAGATGGCCTTTAGGCCCTTTACTTGGCTATCTACATTCAAAGGCACCAAAGGAAACACCTGATAACCTCAGTGTGACCCCTGCCCGAGAGAAGATAGTAAAACCAACCTGGATGAACTTTTGATATTTCACATCCTTGGTTAGAAGAGTGAAACAAAATTAATGAGAGGTCTTTACGGTTACAACATCTTTATTATTAAAGACAGAAACATTGGGAGTACTAAAGAAACTTTAAACAACAATCGTGAAAAAGAAAAGCAAGAAACAGTAAGCAATATTGTAGTAAGAGAAAACCCTCTTAGCAGAAATGTACTATAGCACCAAATGCACTTCAAGCAACGATAAAGGAGAATATATTTTATCCGACTAACTGTTAAGTACAAGACGTTAATTTTGAATTAATAATATAACTCAGCCCCTTATAAATTGAATCCACTTGCAGTAGAGATGTTTGTTCTCACCAGTGTTACAAGTTTTTTTTCTTTCTTTGACGTCTAATAAAACCTCACCTGAGTTCATAATACAGAACCATTACAACATGTTGCAAATAACTAAGTCATGTAAAAATGATTCTAAATTAAATGTCAAAATGTCTTGCTGTACAATCAATCCAAATGAATAAGTTTACAAAATTCTCCGCTTATAACTGCTAGACTCTAAAGATGATGTTGTCAAGGACTCTAATGAACAGCCAACCGCTGCAGATGATCCAAGAAAACCTCAAAACTAACATCATCTGTGAATATGATATCTCCACCAGGAATAGGAGGAGCATCAGAGTTGTATGTGGCAGAGGGATTCAACTTTGCTAGCATAAAACGGGCCTGTACAATATTTCTAGAATTATCAGCACTAGAAAAGATTTCTCATATTATAAAATTATGTTTGCCTACAAGTCAGTCAATGGTATTCTATATATACAAGCAGAAGATAACCTCATGTTCATAATCAATTTTGGAGAAGGAAATGAATATTTTCCAGGCGTGAGCAACTTGATGGCAAAAAATTTGATGTCCAGATCTAGTTTCCACTATGGTCACCAGATCTTTCGACAAAGAAAAGAGGAGAATGCAATAGGTAACTTGAAGAAAAGATATACCAAGCAGGTAAAAATTCGGGCAAACTGAAAGCTCCGGATGAAACTCTGCTTTTTTCTAGAAAAACTATTCATGATGTTATTAACTGTCCAAAAAAAGATTATTCATGAAGACTACAAACATCAAAAAGTGCTTCATAATACTTCCAAAAGGTGTTTGTTTCCAGAGCTTTTCTTCTTAGAGCTGCTTAAATAAGCAACACAAACAGATTCTTTCCATTTAAGTGCAACATGATTAGCTTTTGGGCCAGGTCTCAAAGGAAGAAAACAAGTTTAGTTAGAGGAAAGATAACTTCTTAAACATGGTATTTCAGCGCAAGATATCAACTCAAAGAGCCAATCCAAACCTTATATTCAGAACATGAATTGCAGACAAAAATGTTATATCACAAATCCCTTGCTGTTTGAGAAAAAATTCATGTAAATAGAACTACAAAACTGAAAAATTACAGATGAGCATCAGCTGTAAATTCTGAAATACAAGCACATGTATCAAAAAAACAAAGACTATATATACATTAAGGAGGACTAGATAGAAAGCTTAGCTAATTACCTGAGATCCATATTGATCGCAAATGACCAAACGAGGTACTGGAAATCTTTCATGAATAATGGCATCTGCATCTTCTCTAGGAGATTTTAATAGTTGAGCAAATGCCTGCCAAGAGAGTAAATTTAAGGCCACAGAAATTACAAGCAACTCAAATCCAAATCAACAGGAATTTTACGCAAGAGGACCAGAATCAAAAGGGACTCAGAAATAAGATTAACTGTTTAAAGCAGGCTACGAAGCAAAAAGTAGGTCACGAAACACAAGGATGCTGAGGATATCTTTTCCACATCATTGCTGATACTACACTTTGATTAGTGTATCAACCAAAAGAAACAAAAAGTAAAACCTGGTTTATCGGTTTTCCATTATTCAGGTCCTTAGTATGACTATTCTCATGCGTCATATATGGTGAAAATAAGACTAGATCGAACACATGTGCAACCAGTGTTGCATCTATCCAGCCACGGTGACTCTTTGAAGTGTCTACATTTGATGGAAAAGACCAGAAATTGTTCCCTTGAAAGATCCAGATCCATGAATCAGTTGAAATTTGAGTCGCCATTTACTCTCTCTCTCACACGTGTTTTTTCTTTTCTTTTTTTTTGGGGGGGGGGGGGGGGGGGGGGTTTGGGTGGGTGGTTATCCTATATATCATGCTCAAAGCCTCAAACCAGCAATGAAAAGAAAGCTGGTCTGAGATTAAATTACTTGACATAAAATCCTTGAATCAGCAACCGATAAGAGTTCTTAAATCTTTAGTGTTTAGTTCAGACTGAAAAGAAGGCTACCTGATGTTCAGGCTGTTCGTGATATCCAGCTTTTCTCCATTGAGCAATAGTTGATCCATGAAACACGACAATGGTAAAATAAGAATCTAAAAGAAGGATTCTATCAGCAGCAATTGTCGCCACATCAAGGAGGACTGGTTCTGGATCAGAATGAAAAGAATAAGATATCAAAGAGGGCTGAATCATCACGACTGAGTTAGCAACATTTTCCCGGTTCAGAATCATTCTAAAATATGCCGTCTCATCTGGACTGTTGCCAACGACCTGAGCCAGAGTTGATGCTTACAAATTGAGCATGATGGTAGAAGCAGAAATGTAAGAACTAAATATGCTTGTTTATAATCAAGATGAAAATATACCTGGACAAACTGAGACCGCCGCAAGTGTGAAACATAAACTGGGGAAATATTGAAAAACGAGGAGATAGAGTGAAAGAAGATGGAGTGTCTTTTTGGTAGTCACCGAACCAAGAACATATGTGTATCAATGACTTATCCAGCCATCTGATGGGATCAAAATCAGCCTGCAGAAGGGAGTGGAAGTGGGTTTCCAAAAGGTAAAGAAACAACAGTGCAAGATAGCAAGTCGTAGTAAAGAAAGCAAAACTTCTTAGACAGAAAACAAAAAATACAACTAGATATAAGGTTAAATCATCTGTAGTAAGACCAAGAGGATGATACCTCCGTTTCCATTTTGAAAGAAACTTGCCGTGCCATTACCACAGCAGCTGCTTCTTGATCAAATCCAGCAATGAGGTCCTATAAAATACAGAAGACAAACTTTTCACTGAAACGATGAGACAGATAAGCATAAGATGTAACTACATCCTATTTACCTAAAGAGACCATGAAAAAATCTATTAAGGAACTCAATTTAAGTGGCATAATTGTCAATAAACAGATAAATAACTTTAAATAAGAAAAACATACATCAAAATTAGACTCCGCATTTAGTTCCCTCAGTCCCTTTTACCTTTTCTTAAACGAGTACAAATATGATTTAAGATATTTAGCAAAGCAATGAAAACTAGGATCCATATTGTTTTCAAGAGATCAAACATCTGACCGAGTAACATACCTTCTTATGATGAGATTAAATTGTTTCAGTTAGTAACAAGGTTAAGTTTAGTGTTGCATTGCAATAAAAAGTCAGTATTTATTTAGATTGAAGGACAGTGGTAGTTAGTCGAACCGTATTTCAGTTTTCACAAGCTTCTCCTCTGATAAAGTATGTTGAAGAACATTTTGAAAGACAAACTTTTTTTTTGTTAAGGTAAATAATTATATTAACAATTTGAAAGAAACCATGTACAGAAACCACATACCAAAAGAAGAGAACCTACACCAAAATACGGTTCTCAACAAAAGAGGTCCAATCCTCTATACAAACTGGAACCTCGTAAGTACACCAAAAAGAAACTAGAGACAAAACACTACTCCGCCATTTTACAAAATCAAGTTCTACCCTAAGTTGCTCGGACTCGGGTGCGGGTTTCCAATACGAGTACGGATCGAATTCGACAAAATCTAAATTTTAAGATTCGAGGGTGCGGATCCAGGTATGGATAAAGGTGCGGGGATTCGGCTAAGAAAATTCAAAATTATAAAAAAAAATGGAGCTATAAAGAGAAAAATAAAGCCATTCAAGGCCACTCTCCATCTATATCGTTGCTACTGTCTACAATCCGAACTCAGAACACGACCTTGAATTCTTGGTTTCTCTTAAAAACGAAGCAGCAAAAATGAGACAAGAGTACTATAATATTGAAGGTGTGTCATTTCCCTCATCTTAAATACATTTTATCTTTAATTTTGAGAAATCAAAATCTCAAATTTCCCCCAAATTTGTCGATGGACTCTGTCAAAGTATCCGAAGTTGGTTGACTTTATCCCAGACATATCCCGCTCCCGCTCTCGCACCCGTATCGAGACGGGAACGGCACAAAAAACAGAGAGTCTGTGCAACTTAGGTCCTACCCCTTCAAATGACCTCCTATTCTATTCTTTCCAAATGACTCACATGATCACTAAGGGGGCAACACTCCATGCCCGCGGGCTTTTCTTCCCCCTTCTATGAGTCCAACTCTGCAAGGTCTCCTTCATTGTACCCGGCATGATCCATTGCACCCTAAACAAATTGAGGACCACCCTCCATAACCGACTAGCCACCTTACAATGCAAAAGAAGATGATCTAAGAATTAAAAAGGAGAAATGCCAAAGCAGCGAGATGCTCTCCAACGAACTATCAAGGGCTAGTGTTAAAGATTTTGGCATCACCCCGTGTATCCCAAATAGATTTACGACATGCATCATACATCCCTCCGTCACAATGCAAAAGATTAGAATCTTTACCGTCCTTTCCTCACACATATTACACAGGTAGACCCCATGCTTTCCTCAAATTTTCCAGTTTAGGCATGCTTCATAAAAGACTATCCACCCAAAACAACCGTGTTTTATTTGAGCCTTGCTTCTCCACAATATTGTCATAGCAGTTCCTTATTAGTTCTCCTAGAACTAAACATATCCTGTGTTTTATTTTTACCAAGTGTAAATTTATTGATAATAGGTTAGATGGCAACTCAAAATCCGCCTCATGAAAACTTTATATTCCCCGCTATCCATGGAGAACCAAAAGAGCTACCGAAAGAAAGGAATTCAGTCCATCCCTTGGCCTTTGGAGAGGAGAGGGCAGAGAAGAAAACATCCTTCGTGCAAGTCTTTTTGCTTCTAGCGTATTAGTCAAAAAGGAGCTATTCGACCAAGAAGGCATTCTGGTAGGAAGGTTGACCACTACATAAGTCTCCCATCTGTCCAGAAGAGAAGCAAGCTACCTCATCTGATCCCCCTTCCCAGGAAGGCAAGAGAACGAAAATGGATCGCAGACAGTAGTCGTGATTGATTCAAGGATTTTAAGGACGGAACAAACTCTTCTATCGTGGCTCTCGTATACAAGAGCTATTCTAAATGGGAATTAAGAATTTACAGAAAGATATGTTTCTCTATGAAAGACATTGATCTTCTACACAAATAGAAATCTCATGGATGTATCAAGAAAACATTAGGTTATTGTTGTTTCTCGGACTCTTCAAAAATGTCGACAGACGCGTGTCGGATCCTCCAAAACTAGTGTATTTTTTAAGGATCCGGCACGGGTGCGGCAACATTTTTGGATAGTCCGAGCAACTTAGGGTTATTCATCGTATGCACAAGATCAAGCTCTTTCCTTTCAAAGGCTCTCATATTTCTCACCCTCCAATCTCCATACTATCCACATAAATGCTAATGAAGTAATCCGACGTCTGGCGTCTTCTTCTCCGTTCTCTAAAGGTCCAACTAAATAGAGCATCTTCCACAGTAACCAGAATGGTCGATTGTATCCCGAACAATCACAAAAACTCCCACCACAAATGTAATATTACCTTCAAATGTCGTAAGAGATCGACCCACATCCTCTCCCGAGTGTCTACACATGAAGCACAAACTAACAAGAGTGATCCTGCTCTTCCTCAAGTTTTCGTCCATCGAAATCGCATGCCAAACATGCGAAAAAAACATACCTCTCTTGGCATTTAAGGGATCCAAACCATTAAATGTGAAACCAAAATTCTCTCTAGATAGCAACGTACAGTAGTAACTCTTTACTAAGAATTGTCCACTACTCCCAAGCACCCATCTCCAAGAATCCTAGCCCTTTCCTTTCAAAGGCTCTCATATTTCTCTCCCTCCAATCTCCATACTATCCACATATATGCTAATGAAGTAACAAGACTTAATTCTTCAAAATTTTAATGTCATCTTCGCATTCTTAGTTCTACTTAAAAACACAGCAATTTCAACCTAACTTAATACTTCTACACAGTTAATGTAAGATAAAATAGGATAGAGTAACAATATAGCTTACATCATTGACACTCAAAGGAGGATAAAATATAATGAAAACTTTACATAACTGTGCTAAAGCTATTTAGCATTAAGAAACGGTACAGAATATTTTCCTCTAATAAACAATTTTTTTTATAAGGTCAATAATCTTTTTATTAATAAATGGGGAAATCCCCGTATACAAGCCGTATACCAAAACATAGAATCTACACCAAAATAACAATGACTAAAAGATCTACCAAATCATCTATATTAGGCATTGGACATATCACATGTTATTTAACATAATCCTTCCTTACTAGTACTCATAGTATTTATTTTTTTTACAAGGTAACAGATTGTGTATATCAAATCAGAGTGAAACCAGAAGACAAACACTAAACCCTATCTCATCTTACAAGGATCCTAGGATGTCTACAATAGAAACTGGGTCATCTATATAGTCTGAACTGCACCGATAACAAAAACTTAGAATGCAGTTCATTTTTATCCTTTGCAAAGAAATACTATTGTCATCAAAGCACCTAGAGTTTCTCTCTTTCCAAATAGTCCACCATATTACTGCTGGGACAATTTTCCATCTGTCTCTGTTAGTGCTACCAACACCCTCAGTATTCCAACTTGCTAGTGCCTCTCCTGCTCTTCCTGGCATAGTCCATCCAATACCTCTGAAGCTGGTGAACAGATTCCAAAGTTGGCTAACCATTTTACAATGAAGAAACAGATGATTAATTGTCTCTGCATTTTGTGAATTTTGTACAAAAAAATAGCGTCTGCAGCACATGTGGATGCCCCATTCTCCTGTAGTTTCTTATTCTTCGATTTCTGTTATTATTTACTGTGTCTTGTTCTTCGCTCCTTTTTCATATTTGACCTGCTTTGTTATTGCTTTATTCTGAGCCGGGGTCTATCGGAAACAGTATCTCTACCTCCCAAGGTAGGAGCAAGGTCTGCGTACACTCTACCCTCCCCAAACCCCACTTGTGGATTTCACTGGGTATGTTGTTGTTGTTGTCTGATTTGGTTCGAATACAACTAGAATGATGAAAGTTGGACTTCTTATTGTAGCTAAATTGAAATGAAAAATGTAAAGATAAAGTTGGCTTCTCGAAGAATTTGAATACAGTTTTAGGAAAAATCGATCCAGAAGTACTTTTATATATCGATCCCATACTACTTTTTTAAAATAAAATATTTGGGAAGTATTGATAAGAGCAAAGAAAAGGCTTCAAAAGTTAGAAAGTGGACAATTTCGGGACAACCTAAAATACAAAAGTGGAAAGTTAATGTCAAACAGCGGGTGTTCAATGATATTAACCATCAGAGCGTAGTATTTAAATTGTTGATGCTTATTGATGAGCTTGTAATAAAAGAGGGTTGCTCCTAAAACCGGTGCAGAAACAGGTGACAAAATGGCCTATTAGATGACCGGAGAGAGCCTTATCTAAGGATTTGATTTCAATGGCCAGAGATCACTAAAGCTCCTCTGGGGACCAACAGGACATGAAACCAAAACCCTCATTTCCTTTAATTTCAGTATCATATGATTATGTTTATTTAAGGATAAAGCAACTATCTCACAGACTCACAGTAGATATTCACACACTCCTAGAGGACTCCAGGGAGTTTGAGGTAGGTAAGCAAAGCACGGCGCTAGCATGCACTGCAAATAGCATCTAGATGACTCCCAAGACTATCAATCTGCACATGTATCTCACTTTGTACGACAAGGATTGTAAATGGAAGAGGACAAAGAATGGTGAACTGCCTTTGCGTTGCAGGCCTAGCTCAACTATTCCTATTTTTAAATGATAACCAAATCAATATAACTCCAATAATTATTTAACTTAAGTATGTCCTATTACATTCCCAAAGAGAAGACTTGAGTACTTCATGTTCTTGTTGGACAGAAAGGAGCTCGTGTTATCAAAATCTGATGTCTCTTCTAATCCATCCAAACCTACTGAACTCATCAGATATTTACTTCTGTATACATGGCAAAAGTATAACGGATAAAAGAAAGGTAAAACAAGCAACATAAGCAGAAACAGACAGCATAAAGAGCATAAAATATCCTTGCCTGTACACTTCCAGGTCCAGCAACCCATCTTCTAGAAAGAGTAGTAACCCGAAGTCTCATTTGTCCACTAGGGTGCTGATAACTGGAAAAGAATATTTTTGATGTCAGGAAATGGTTGATCATAGCCAAATAAACTGGTCAGTACTTCTCAAGAAATAACAAGTTTAAGTTCATACTATGTCAAAAACTGGAAATAAAACTGTGGATTTGCAGATTGAGCAATTGCATCTAGGCTCTCCTTCTTGACAACTTCAAATATTAAACAAAAAGTTGAAGTTTTATCAAGACCACACATCTTCCAAGCTGTTGTATTTCCCTGACCTACGACAACCTCAGAGCACAAAGGACCTTTCTGTAAAAAGACAGAATTAACAAGTATATAAATAAGCTTGAGAGGAAGTAAGCACTTATATTAGTAAAAGATACCTTTTCAAGTGATGCACAAGGGCCGATAACTCCCTGAACTTTTACATCTTTTGAGCAATTTACCTCAAAAATACCGCTGCATACAAGCAAAGATACTACCTAAGTTGTAGGACAGAGTAAGAACTTGATAACATATCAATGATAGCAAACAAAAATGTTTCAGACCACTCATCAGCATCTGGAGTGGAATTTTGTGCAGAGATACGTATAACATGTTCATATTGACACAAAGTATCAAAAGAAAGTTCCAGTCAATAGTCTCAAAGTGGTTTGTAATCAAAATAAAGAGTGGTGAACATGGTTAAGTTGAATTCATCAGGCTGTGTATGAGAGCCCAGAGTTCACCAGGCAATGGACCAAATCACCACGTATTGTCAAGCTCAAGCGAGTCTTCTTAGAAGCTGATCTGAAGCACTAAACTACCCCATTCAGTTAGGCACCCTCCCCCCCCCCCCCCTCTGGCTACCCACATCATCACTCCCAACTCTTGGTTACATTGGGCTTTCACCAGCAAGCACTTCCTCTATGATCACACATTTTTTTCCACTGCCCATATTCATCTTTATCCCACTACTAAAGCCTTTGAATTCTGTTCTCTCTAATTGCCCAAATTTGCCCATCATTTTCCTAATCAGAACTGCATCTAGTTTCTCTCTCTCTACCATATCATCAGACTAATAAATTAAATATTTATGCTATGAAAGGGATAGAGAGTTCTAGACTTCAAATGGTGATAGATCGCTTTAATAATTGAGAAGATTCATCCAGATGTGAATTTTCTGATCTCGTCTGCTGCTTTTGGGCATTTTTAATCATTCAGATCCTTCTCCTTGTGGCAGACATAGGCCGTTTAAATCAACCAACAGATATTGCTTAAAGGAGACTCAAAACTTTAATATATATAGTTTTAAAGAGTTTGGAAATTGTGATGTCGAAAAAAGCATAGTACTGTTTCCATGATTTAGTCCCAACCTTTCCTTTTTAAAAAAATCACAGCACACAGTTCAAAACTCGACGGATAATGGGCCCAGCTCTCTATCCCTATCTACTTAGATACCAGAGATGAACGCCTACCATGAGACCAAATCCCTGGGACAAGATACCTTTCTTATCTTCTTTTAGCAGACAAAGAAGCCAAGCATCAAATTAGGAAGTTAGCAATAAACAAACAGATCTCAAAAAGAAAGAATTCATTTTTTCTATTTCATTTTCTTTTCTTAACCAAATGCTCTTAGGTTCTAATCCTATTTTTTCTTCAGACCCAACTTTTGGCCAATGCCCTGTAAAATTTAGACACTTAAAGAGTGCAAAAGAACTTGAAAAATATCATATCAGAAAAATGAACTACTAAAATGAAACAACTACTAGATCATGTTGACAAACCTCTTATTTTTAAATTGCCTGAACTCTTTATTTTTACCCCTCCCTAGGAGCTCCCCACTTTTGCTCCCTTGGCGACTCAAAGCCACAACCTTAGGATCGGAGGTGGAGGGTGCTTACCACTTGAGCAACCCCCTCTTAATTGCCTGAACTGCAATACCGACTTGTAAGTTTTATAATCCTTAACTTAATATCAAGAATCATCAACTATAAGTAGGGATGTTAAGCAAAAAAGGAACCTTGCAAGCAAGACCTTAGAGAACAAAAAAGAGAGAGAACCACTTCCTTAAGATATTTAAGTTTCTTATGAAGTAAAGCTTATAAATGTATTTGCAAAGCTGGAAATTCATTAAATGGGGGCCATGAAGATTGATTGGAACTGGGATCAAGTAGCAAAAAGTGTTTTCAGATTCACTAAAAATCACAACATCGAGATTTTTAAAAGAAAGAATTGAGTCAATATACTAAATTCTGTGCACATTGCCAAAGTGGAAAGAGAAAAACCAAAACACATTAATAGCTTAGTGCCATCATAATTACTTGCCAATGACGGCATGACAATTAGATGTCATTATAGGTTTAGAAGTAGAACAAAAAATAACAAAGAGACATTACCCAAAAGCTAGATCAGAAATTTGAGGTCCTCAAGTACTAGATTTCAGCTGGCAATTTCTTCTTTCTTTCTTTTGGAAGGGGTCGGGGTGGGGGAACAAACCAAAGAATGTTCAATCAAACCTTACATTGATGACAGTCCAAGATTATTGCCACCTGACTGGAAAACTTGTTTCAGAGAATCCTTGAAAACACTATGGCCAAAACTTTCTGCCAGAACAAGAAGTCCACCAGTTTTCTCACTTGCAACTTTAATTTCAGCAAGGCCAACCTAGCATGAAACAGATTCCATATAAGTAAAAGAGAACAGACATACAGAAAATAGCAAGGGGACACAAGGTGAGAATATCATATCTGATTATCTAAATCAAACCATGGTCAAGAACGAAATGTCAGTTGATTATTTGAAGGACAAAAAATGTATTTTTAGTATATCGAGGCCACATTTTTAAAACTTGATGCCATTGAGTTGGAGTATGCGCTACTTCAGAGGCTAGCCTGATCTCACTAAAACCAATATATGCTATGATCAGAAGGTCAGCACACTAATGAATCAATACATAAGCATCTGAAAAATAATGAGATCTCCCAAGTTAAATTAGGTCAGGTGATGGTCAACAGATCAGGCAGGATATTCTAAACATTGGATAATAACGCAAACAACTCATTTCCCCTTGTAAGCTAAAAAGATATATGCATAGAGCTTTATGAGCCAAGCATAAGGTATAATATAGCATATTCTATGTTTTTTGATAAGGAATATAACATATTCTATGTCATCTAAAAGATTGTATTAAATTCAACTTGAGAACAAAATAAATGGTGTACTAGTTATTAGTTCAATCCTTCAAGAAGCAAAGCTTGCCTCTCAAGGAAATCTAGCAGTAGATTATGCTGGACAGAAAAAGACGGCAGGATACCTTAAGATCACATTTACACCAGTAAAACTCTCTTTTCTCATACTACCTTCATCTTCAAAAAGTAAAATGCAACACCATGCAGAAGCGCGCCCCTATATCCTTGTTTAGTCTTCTCAATGTCTAAAAAATGGAAAAAAGTGCCTCCGATTTAAAGTCAAATCAACTACGAAATTTAGGTCATGAAGGATCATGTGTATCATGCTATGTTTTTTTATACAATTAAATATGCTAGAATCCTATTATATTCTAGATACGTGTAAATCCATACTCTTGGTCTACCAGATGTTGAGGTTGAGCCCCCATATAATATTGACCAAGCTTCAGTTAGCATACCAGGGCGTGTGGGGGTGTTGGAAGTCTCACATCAGTATGGGATGGTGCAATTAGACTCTTTACATAATCTTGAACAATTCTCACCTCATGAGATAGCTTTTGGGGTTAAGTTAGGCTCAAGGTCCATTTTCTTAAATATGGTGCACTGTGAGATACAAGCAATAAGATTACCGGTCTGAGTTACGAAAGCTACTTGTGGAGATGTCTACTACTTACTTGCCTAATACTGAAGAAAGACATTGTATTCTACCTCAAATAAAGAGAACATCTGATTGGTTGGGTTACACAGTGGATTCAATTTGAGAAACATGAGCATTTTTGGAAGGTCGCAAAGAATAGCACACCTCACAAGTATGGCCCAACTTGTTACAATAACTACATCTTGATCGAGTTTTTCCCGAACAACCTCCATTCCAATTTTCAGCTGAGATGATACTCACCTGACCTCTAGTAATACCTTATGTCCGCCGATGTTACTTTCTCTTAAGGTCAACCCTACTTTACATCATCTTCTTTTAAAATTTTAGGCATTTATGAGGTTTTACCAATTCCATCTTTTGGGATTCCACCATTGCCTATCCTTCCACTCCACTTTCTACAGCTCCATCTCCCTCGGCTCAACCTCCGCCATCTTTTACTTATCATCGTTGTCCACGCTCTTCATCTGATCCAGACAATTCACGCCCAACACCAAATTATTTGCATGTTGCGGACTTGTCTCCACAGAGTTCTCCCATTGTCACTCGGAAAGGTATTTTTTTATCTATACATGTTTGAGTTATCATCGTTTGTCACCAACTCGTTATGCTTTTGTGTCATCCCTATCATTTGTTTCTATTCCTAAAAATAGAGGTGAAGCTATTTCTCATCAGACTAGCGACAAGCTATGATCAAGGAAATGTTTGTGTTACATTTCTAATGGCACTTGGGAACTTGTTCCCCTACCTCCAATTGGTTGTTGTTGGGTCTATACGATAGATGTTAACCCTGATGGACAGTTTGATCGCCTAAAGGCACGACTAGTTGCCAAGAGTTATATAGAGATTTTTGGGCTTAACTATGGTAATACCTTCTCCCCGTGGCTAAGATTGCTTTAATCCATCTCTTTTTATCCTATGGTTGTTGTTCACCATTAGACAATTTTCCAGTTGGATATTAAAAATGTCTTTCTTCATGGGATCCAAAGATGAGGTGTACATATGGAGCAACCACCAAGTTTTGTTGCTTAGGGGACTATAGTACATAGTGCGCAGACTACATAAATAACTTAATAACCTGAAGCAACCCCCTCGAGCATGGTCCTAACAACGGTTATTCCGGAATTTGGCATGGTTCGAAATGAAGTTGTTCATTTTGTGTTTTATCATCACTCCACTCCAGATTTGTGCACGGACTTGATGGTTTACATTGACGGCATAGTCATCACAGGTAATGATAAAGAGGGAATTACCAAATTGATGCATCATCATTTTAATCACTTTCAAACTAAGAAACTTGTTCGAGTGAGGTCCTTCTAGGACATTGAGGTTGCTCAATCCAAATCAGGAATTGTTTTTGATAAGGTAAAGTTTCCAAATCCAGAATTTTCATTCTCATAGAAGTATGCTCTTGACGGGGATGACAAACTATAGGCCTATCGATATATGGATCCAAATGTCAAGCTCCTACCAGGTCAGAGCTAGCCTTTTAGCAATCTTGGAAGATATAGAAGGTTGGTAAGCAAGTTAAATTATCTCACTGTGAATCAACCTGACATTCCCTTCCCGGTTAATGTTAAGGCAGTTTTTGGATTCTCTTTGTGACAGTCATTGGAACGCAATAATTCGCATTCTTCAATTCATAAAATCTACTCCAGAGAAAGAACTCATTTAGCAAGATCGAGGACATAAGAAAATTGTTTGATATACAAATGCAGATTGGGCAGGGTCACCCTCTACTAGATGATCCACCTCTGGATATTGCATTTAGTTGGGAAAATTTTGATATCTTGGAAAAGTAAAAACAAAATGTAGTTGCACAATTGAGTGTAGAAGCATAATATCAAGCTATAACAGTGGCTACATATGAACTCATATGGATCAAGAAACTACTGAAAGAATTAAAATTTGGAGATATTACCAAAATGGAGCTTGTGTGTGATAATGAGGTTGCACTTCACATTGCATCAAATTCAGTGTTTCACGACAAGATCAAACACATAGAAAATGATTGTCATTTCGTTAGAGAAAAGGTACTCCCATGAGGCATTGTCACAAAGTTCGTGCGGTCAAATGATTAGCTTGCAGACATTTCACTAAGTCTCTCATTGGTCCCAGAACAAGTTATATATGTAGCAAGCTTGGTACATATGATTTGTATGCACTAGCTTGAGGGGATTTTAGAATCTTGTGAATATTCTAGAATAAGCGTAAATATAGTAGATAGCTTGATTTATTCCTATTGTAATTATGTAATGATTTTCTTCCCTTTCTTGAGCATGCAAACATAGTTATTTAAACCCCAATAGCTTGAGGGAATAATCAAGTTGTTGTCTCTCTCAAACTCTCTTCTTACTCACCAAATACATGTGTCGTTAGAATTGTATTCCACTCTTGTCAATTGGTTATAAATTTATGCATGAATGATTGAACATGTTTCTTTTTTCAATGTGTTTACATAAGCGCGTGGTCATATAAATACCAAATCTCTCTATAAAAGAATATCTCCTAGTATGAAAAGGTGACACTTAAGCACTTCAATCTAGAAGTGACTTTCAATCATCTATTTATAACTTTGGAACTGATTAAATTAGTGAGAAGTATTTATATCGAATTCTAGTGAATAGCATTCAATTGTTACCTGTTCAAGTGCACAAGCAAAAATATCCAGTACATGCCCTTGATGCACAAGCTGCTTCGAAAGTCCCTTGTAAAACTTCACAGCCTTATGATACAACGGTGCAGAATCTTTGTCCAGATCCTTGTGAGACCTTATGGGCTCAGACAAAATCTTCGACACAATCTGCAATATTCAATACTAAAACAAATCACTCACAAGTACATAGATGCCGAGTGCTGCAATTGACAATGAAAATTACCAAAGTTAGGAGTAACATGCACATTAGAACCACACAATGTTATGACATGTATAAGGCCACAATTTTCAAAAAAATTATAGCCGCAAAAATGCTATGGTAGGTTTAAGACCACAAGTTTCAAAAGCTTTTGTTTCTTTCTTAGACTTTGTGCGGATACAAACTATGGCACATAAATTGGGAAGGAGGGAGTAGTATTTTGGAAGCTGATATTATTAATTTCAATTGCTATTTTTGACATTATAAGTGCTAAATTCATATATTGCACCTAAGGGTGTAGCCCATTGGTCATGAAGTGGGTACAAACTTTGGAGATAAGAGTTCAAATCCCAACTGAGACAAAAAACACTAGGTGGTCTCTTCCTATCTACCTAAGCCTTAGAGGGCATATTAAGTACTTGTATTGGTGGGAGATAATAGGTACCCGGTGAAACAGACGAGGTTCGCACAAGCTGGCTTGGACACCACGGTTTTAAAGAAGGGATCCATTCATATATCATGTTTTTATAAGGTAAATAATATTATTAATAATTGGGGAAACCTCGTATGCAAGTCATATACCAAAAGAAGAGAACCTACAACAAAATGTGGTTCTCAATAAAAGAGATCCAATCCTCAATACAAATAGGGACCTCGAAAGTACACCAAAAAGTAACTAGAGACAAAACACTCCTATGCAATTTTACAAAATCTTGTTCCACCCCCTTAAATGCCCTCCTATTGATCCACATGATCGCTACGGGGGCAATAATCCATGCCCTTGGGTTTCTCTTTCCCTTCCTATAAGCCCAACTTTGCAAAGCCTCTTTCACTGTTCCCGGTATCACCCATTGCATCTGGAAAAAATCATGTAACTTTCATTTTCTATAAATTATGCGATTCAGTTTGAAGAATCTTCTGTTCTGCTTCTCACTACTTGTTTTTAAAGCCCTAGGAGCCTTGTCGTTTATGTGTTTTTGGCTTTTAGAAACACTAGTTTTACCTCCATCCACTCACAGAAAAGACAACAAAGGAAAATGTCAAGCTATTCATCCTTAGTTTTTGAATGCTATGATTTTAACATGAGAACCTAAAAACAACCTTACAATATCAAAGAGCCTAAAGAATGGTGGACCTTCAACAAAGGGTGTGTATTAAGCAACCCTTTCTCAACAATTCAAGAGAGTAACTTTAAATTAGACCATACCAAAATATATATACAAGCAAAAGTACCATACCAAAATTAGACCCATATATACAAGCAAAAGTACCATACCCATATATACAAGCAAAAGTACCATACCAAAATTAGACCAACACTCCGAACAAGGGAAGTGCTCCAAAAATCCACTGAACCAGAAATCAACTAACGTGAACCGTCACCTTCCTTGATTGAACCTGCGGGCATGAAACGCAGCGTCCCCCGACAAAAGGGACGTCAGTACGACTGATGTACTGAGTATGTCAGGCATGAACAATAGTATAATAGGGATATTACAACAACTGAAACATGAACAACCGATCAATAGTAAATGCCTCTGAGTGCCCTAGTACATATGACTAAATGTTATGCACAATGCAGTTTCCATATACATCAGCCTCATCGGGCATCTTCCTTACCATAACAGCCTCTATGGGCATCATTTCATGTCGGCCTCTGTGGGCATAATATCATGTAATGATTAATGAATATATGCATAATGCAAATGCGGTATACTAATGTCCACACAGGAATCCTCTCATAACCGCCTCTGTGGGCATCATGTTATATCGCCACACAAGGGCATCACATCATATTGGCCTCTTTGAGCTCTTTCGTGATAGTATGTACCAGTTGCAGGTGGTGTGCGTAAATAACGCCTTTCCATTTTCCCATTCCCCGTACATATATGTGTAATATTTACCATATAGTAGTGTGCATAGCACAAGTGGTCCAGAGTAATATATGAATGCAATGCAAATAAAAATGCATGAATGATAACACCATATTTCAATCTCAACGGATGACATAATACCTTTATACCTTCGGCTAACATTGGAAAATCAACATCTCTTCTGTATGCCTCAGTAAGGACTTAGAAACATATTTAGACATGCTTTTAGCAGAGGAATCAATAACACGAATATTCTTAACTACTAGGAGCAGAATAAATTATGGAGCAATATCACAGTTATATTTCGTTACATGGAACATGCCAAAAGAAAGAAATAATTTGTCTTAACATACCTCAAATCCTCCCTTGAATAACTTGAAGTGAAATCTGTTGGAAATTTGCCTTTGGCGGGGAGATGCGTCCACCCATCTTTGATGAATTAAACACTAGTGTTCTGCATGTTGGAGGCTTTTTCTCTTTACACATGCATGATCTACGAAGTGAGTAGATGACCGTAGGGCCAAGAATCGTCAAATTTCGTTGAGAAATGAAAGAGATATTGGTCCACGAAGTAAGGTGTTTGAGGCATGGAAATGTGGTGTGGGACAAATCTACCACATCGGTGGGAATAGGAAAAATTGCTTTCTATATAAGTCTTTAATTGGTAAAGGGTTTGGGACCCAAAGGGGTGTCCCATGTGTTTAAAGGAGGGAGGACCTAGATGTGCTTGGGTTCAAGGCTAAGCCCACACGCGCGCCGCCGCCGCCCGTCCGTCCCGTCCGGTCTCGGTCTCGGTCACGGGTCACGGGCTGTGGTCTGTGGGCTGTGGGGACTTTCTGATATTATCTTTTTGGACCAGAGAACTCTGCCAAATGTGTACAGTTTGATACAGTTTGGTCCCCAGAGTTTATCACCCTTCTTCATGTCCTTTTTCAGCCTCTCTTTGATGGTCATTAACAGCCTTAATTCTGCCTCCTAAATGGCCATTAGCATCCCTCACTAATGGCTATTAACAGCCTTGTTTGTGGCTGTTGGGCATCCTCCTCCTTGCTATATATTGAGGCCTCTTTTGGCTCAATACAATGGCTGGAAAATAGAGAAAAACAGTCAGCAATATAGCACAGAAAACACACGAAAATAGCAGCAAATTTCAGTCACAAAAGAGCACAAAACAGTGGCAAAAAACTGCTCAAAATAGTGGCGAAAATCAGTGCAATTCGTGACTGAAAAATAGTGACCAAACCCTCACATATATACAAGATATACACTACAGAGACACACTATATACACAGAGACAAAAGAGAAGAGTAAAGAGAAACTCTTCCTTCCTATTCCATATCTTCAACAACTCGAGTCATATTTGTTTTCTTCGTCAGGCTCAACCTATTGGCTTTGTAGCGTTGAGATTAAAGTGTTGTTTTATCTTGGGAGACTATTGCCCGCTAACGTAAAAGCATATATACGGGACAATCTTGTCTTAAGGACAGTGGGATATCACTCGACTTAACACACAACGTTGTAACCATCCAGATTTAGTTGTTTCTTGATTTCAGGTTATCAAGATTCAAGACGCAACAAGCTTTCGGCAGTTTTGAAGATTGGCCTATTTGTTCAACAAGATTCAATTTCTGAATATTGAATATTTGCTCACCCTTTCGAATACTTGTGATAGTTATTTACTTCTCGTACTGCTTTATAAAGTACAATAGAGTACCAACAAAATCTTGATATTTAATTACCATGATCGATTATGGAATCTCCATGATTCAACAATTATCGTCTACTGGGTTAATCATGAAATCATACTATCCTACTACTGCTGCGTGCGTTTTCAATTTGAAAGAGAAATGAGTTGTTTCTGTAATACTAAGTTTGTGCTTATGAAAACTTCCGAAAAGGAATAAGGTAAATAATGTATATCCCCTCCCCATTTAATGTTAATCACCCTCACGCCCTTCTATTTTTTCACGGGCTGTCACCAACGCAAACCATAATATGTTGCCACCTATTTAATAATTTAGGCTAGTCATTAGTTAGCTAATCTAGAAGACTACACGTGCATATCCCCCACTAAGTCTTGTCCCCCGCCAAGATTAATTAATCTCCCGATTAATCAATCACACACATAATTAATTTCGTGATCTCAATTCACTTAAATCTTAATAACTTATAGGATCTTCATATACTCAATGTCATAATTTCCTAATATGACACTAGACTATAACCTCTTCATGCACACACCAAATTATTTCCGCTTCCCGTCATCACACTTGTTACGTCCAAAATTATTTCGGGGTTTAATCATTTTATATACTAATCTTTTTATTAGCATACATAGGTATAACATAAAGTTTTCCCAACGTCCGGGTCTATTTACACACGCCTAGCGATTTAAATCGTGACCCGAAAGTACGGGATGTTACAATAGTAAACGAAATTAGTGTTTTATAAAAAGAATTCCAAATTGATAAGAAATTCCTACAAAATGATTTTTATGAAAAATACAACCTAGAAAAAAGAATTTGGTTCTTCAAAAACTTTTTAAATACTAGGAAACAAATACAGGAAAAATTCTATGATTTTGTAAATGAACATAGGATAAACATCCTATTTTTTGACTCATTTGAAATATATTCCTCCGAAAATTCCATTAAATATTCTTTTCTAAAACGACAAATTCCGTTACGACTAGGAACAAAACGCCGGAGTGGGAAACCCTAGCTGATTCTAGGAAAGTTCAGTCCAACCACCCTCCTCTACAAGGTATTAAGCTTAACATTCATGGCTACCCTGTAGACACAATTCCTCTTAAAAACCCAACAGAATGAAAAAATAAATAGAAAAAACATTCTCGCAGAGAACAATTTCACCAATATTAATCTAAATACCATAGGAAATAACTAGATAGAGTGGAAAAATACATAAAACCCATTATTTAGTCACCATAGATTCCCAGGAACGACTAAGGATATGAAATTGAAAAGCTCAATCTTTAAAACCTTTCAGGTGTCCAAAGATGGTGTCAAAAACATCCGGCATAATAAATCTGAGTTTATTCAGGCTATACAAGACCAATTGAGTAAAATTGAGACATCCAACAGTTCTAATACATAACACATTGTTCTAGATACCCCACAATCTACCAATAAAATAACAACTCTAACGTATGATTCCGATAACAGTGATACTTTAGAACAATTCCAAAACAAAACACCACTTGTTAACAAAATGGATTGGAAATAACCCATACAACATGTACAACAACAACAATTGCAGATAATTCCTGCTCCAAACCTAGGAATAGTAAAACCTCTAGCTCAATCCCGTTTTAACGCCTCTTCCATTTATGATTGGAACATAGATGAGATGACTGAATACAATATCCTTAGCTTCCTCCAACAAATTACCATGACCGCAAATGCCTACAAAACACAAAATGGTACATAAGATAAGACCATTGCAGAACTGCTCATCACAGGATTCTCTGGTCAATTGAAAGGTTGGTGGGATAATTATCTCACTGATCAACAAAAAGAAGACATCAACAATTCCATCAAAACTGACGAAGAAGGAATATCAATCCTTGATGAACAAGGTGAACCCCTACAAGATGCAGTGTAAACCTTGATACTCACAATCTTTTTAAACTTCATAGGAGATTCTTCGCATCTGAAAGATAAAAATGTCGAGTTACTTTCAAATCTCAAATGCAAAACACTTAGGGACTTCCAATGGTACAAGAATACTTTCTTAACCAGAGTCATGCTTAGGGAAGATTACAACCAACCATTTTGGAAAGAAAAATTATTGGCCGGACTACCTACCCTTTTAGGAGAAAAGGTTAGGAATAAAATTAAGGAGAATTGTGGAAAATAGATTATACCTTACAGTGAGTTTACTTACGGACAACTAGTCAGTATAACTCAACAGGAAGGTCTAAAGATCTGCCAAGACCTGAAATTATAAAAACACTTTAAATTGAAGCTAAAAAGAACTAGGTGCGAACTTGGTACTTTTTGCAAATAATTTGATACAAATTCCACAAAACCCTCTCCAAATTGTACAGGAAACTGTAGCAATACTCATAAATCCCTTAAGAGTACATCAAGAGGTTACAAAAAGAAGAATTTCAGGACTACGGAAGAGTATTATAAAAATTCTTATAAAAATACTCGTTATTCCAAGAATAAACCAAATGCCAAAAAGACTGATTCCAAATACAAGGATATTACATGTTACAAATGCCTCAAAAAAGGACATACTTCGAGATACTGTAAAATAAATAAAAAATTACAAGAATTGAAATTAGACGATGAGGTGACCCAAAAAATCTCCAATCTTCTAATAGATTCCTCCGATTTAAATGCCGAGTCAGAACCTGACTATTTTTCTCTGTCTTCAGAAGACAATAAAGCCCTTCAAATAGATGAATTGCTCACGACCAGTTCATATAAAAATCTGATAAGGGTAAAGAAAAATGTGTATGTATTTTAACCAAAGATCAATAATTCATGTTAGATATGGTTAAGCACATAGATGTCCAACACCAAAAGGATTATTTGAATAAACTCCTCAAATCATTTACAGAGGAGAAAAAAAGATATCAAAAATACCTACGACTTGACTATTATCCTGAAGAAGGATAAAAGGATGAAAGAATTCAAAGAAACGCTAGTTCTAGAACTACAAAAAGAGATAAAACAAATAAAACTAGAGATCAAGGTTCTAAAAGAAAAACAAGAACAAGATTCTCTATTAATAAAAACAATCATTTCAAAAGAAATCCAGGAGAGTTCTAAGTCTGGTTATGAGTCCGATAGTTCTGACTCTGAAAATCCAGAAGAACCTTCTGAAAACCAACATCTTGAAGAGATCCCTAAAGAATTCCTTACTGTCTTCAGACATATCACGTCAAAAAAATGCCTAGTGAAAATAACCATTTAATTCCTAGGCAATTTTAGGATCACAACAATTGCTCTTTTTGACACAGAAGCAGATTTGAATTGCATAAAAATAGGTTTAATACCAGAAAAATTCCTTGAGAATACTCATGAAACACTAGCAGCAACTAATAATACTAAATTAGAGATTAATTCCCAAACTGGTGCGTCAATTATTAATGAGGGTAATACTATAGCAACATCGTTTGTTTTAGTAAAAGACATACGCAATTCCGTCATCTTAGGAACACCGTTTATAAATCTTATCACCTCTTATAAGGTAGATAACGATTTCATATCTCTTGATTTCAATAAAAGAATTCAAAATTCCATTTTTTGACAAAACCAAAAGCTACCGACCTCAATCTGATAAAAACTTATTCTTATCGTCTAGAGGAATTGAGGAATAGTTTTTTAGATAAGAAACCTGAGTCCCCTAAAACCTACGATACACGTTCCATCAAATTGATTGATACCTTTCCATACACAAAAAAATAATGTATGATTTACAATATCAAAAATATTTTCAAAATATTGTATTAAAAATATTTTTTGCAAATTGATTCCTAACATTTTATACTTTAAAGAAAATCTCTTAACTTGTGATTTCCTCAAAAACAGGAGAGAAAATCCACAAATTTCTAATACTGGTTGCAATGCAGATATGTCCTATCATTGTCCCTTGCCCCACTGTCTGGGCTACAAGGACAAGATATCCAGAAAGGACATGCGAGAATCCGGACAATACTATTTCCACGCGATGTGTGGAGCCTTACTCCAAAAGAGAAAGGAAGAAGTTTCTCTGTCAATAAATACACCAGTTGTTGCACCACCACAACAAACAAATTCCATGGCCTCCAAAACCCCCATAAACTCCACTACTTTCAAACCAACAAAAGAAGAAAAAGAAAAATTCTCTGTCAAAACTCCTACCGAAAAACCCCTGACATGGTATGACGCAGTTATGAAAGAAGAAAACGAAAACGCAAACACCGCAGCATCTGTGTAAAAAAACACCAGCAACTCCCGCACAGGAAATAACAGTTGAGAACCTTCTACAACTCCTTGCAAAATCACTTAAACTACAGCAGGCATTGTTACAACTTCAAATTCCCAAACAAGAAGTTGTTCAAAGCTCAGAAGAGGATAAAACCTAAAAAAAATTTGCAAAAATCGAGAAAGGAGAATATTCAAAAATTCTTTCTCAAAAACAACTTTCAAAAAATCAACTTGTGGTACCACAAGTCCCCAAAAAACCTGCCTCTCAATTTTTCATAAAACTTTTTTTCCAAAATATTGTGACTATTGAAAAAAGATTTTTTGACCAAGACCCTTTTTTAGCATTACAAAATTATTTTGGACATGAATGATTTTACAAATTATGGGTAATTTTAAAACTCCATATTTTTACCAGGCTATCCTTGAAATATCATGATCAACAACAATTAAAAATAATTATTATAAAAATAACCCAGATCCCTCTTACTCTATTTGCAAAATACTTAGCGATTATGCTCTAAGCGATTGGGAGAATGACCTGTCTCAACTCCTAAATTTCCCTGATACCCATCAAAATACCATTTTTTAATATTCTATTTAATTACTGAGATTACCAACAAGCTTGGTTCAATTCCTTTTTCATTCAAAATTTCAACCAACGCCATACCTGGCCTTTTCATTTTGATACCTCATGTATTCCATACCAATTCCCAACATGGTGGAATTCATGGTGGGACAATTTGGATCCACCCTTGAAATACAAAAACCCCAAGTCACTAAATCTTTCAGCCTCTTTAAATCCCAATATAAACCTTCTGAGGAAGAAAAAAGATTTATGCCAATACACTTTTTTCACACCAAATTCCATTTACCATGGGTATTCACATGGTTTGTAGATTATTCTGAAAATAAAATTCCAATGGTCCGAAGGAGATTTAAGATCAGATGGTGCGACAACTTTAAAATACTAACAAGCCTCATACCACAAAAAGTTCAAGAATGGCTAAATACCCGAAATTCAATTCAGGTACATGCGCTTCTACAAACACCACATGCACCACTATAAACACCGGAGCACACCCAGTTCCTTTCACAAAAATCTCAGATGGCCTTAATGCTTGCAACAACCAAAAATCCTGAAGAAATGCAAGCCATAATTCTGAAGTTTGCACCGTGTTCGTCAAAACAAGGCTCTTCATCAGAAGAAGAAAAACCAAAAATTGATGTTGAAGACAGTTCGGTTTTTGGCAACTGTGAATTCCGAAAAAGATTGCCAAAAGAAGACTAAATACCTGGAGTAGAGTTTAGACAAAATTCCAATAAAAGAAATGCCCGAAAAAGATACTTTTAAAAAAACAAAACAGTAAAAAAGCAAAAGAGATCAACAATAATTCAAGAAAATGCCAAAGTCAATAATGTCATGGATGACGTCATTCTCCACTCATATGAATACTCATTCTACACTCGGATGAATAGTTATTCTCCGCTTAGATGAATAGTTAGATTTCTTTTTAATTACAGAAATGTCATGTAAGACTCCTATAAAAGGAGACCCCCTCTCCATTAGTTAGACAAGTTTTTTTTCTTTCAAGCCTTTTCTCTCATAGATTCTAGAAAGAAGTCTAAGCTCATAATAAATTCTCCTCATCTAAATTCACTCATATGACCGTAAATACCTTAACCAAAATTCCCCAAAATACCTTAGAAATTCTCAAGGTAGATCTCCTTGATATAAATCTTTGTAACTTTTAATATTTTGAATAAATATGATTATGGATGGTACTACCTCCTAATCTTTTAAATACTTCATGCTTTCGAATTCTTTAAATTCCTACATTAAATACTTGGCTGGTTCTACCGCCTACTTAATTTAAATTCCAACAGATCCTTGAATTATGGTTTCCTTAACTGGAACCTTAATTTGTAAGTTAATCTTACTTTACTTTCTACATATCTCAATTCTCTTTTAATTCTTCAATACCTTATATATCAATTCCTTCCCTATCCTAGATCCTCGGCCGTAGTTTGGTATCAGCAATATAGGTCATAAATATTATTTAGTATTTTTGGATGATTTCTCCAACTTTCTTTGGGTCTATCCACTAAAACTCAAATCTCAAGTGTTCTCCAAAATTGTAGAGTTTCATACACTGATCAAAACGCAATTTGAAAAAGATATAAAATCATTTCAATGTGAAAATGGTCGTGAGTTTAATAATTCCTTATTTCATAAATTTTGTGCGGCTAACGGCATGGTTTTTCATTTCTCGTGCCCCTATACCTCCCCTCAAAATGGTAAAGCCGAAAGAATTCTCTGAACCATCAATAATATGATCCGTACCCTCCTTTTTCATGCGTCTCTCCCTCATACTTTATGGGTATATGCACTAAAAATGGTAGAACACATTCTCAACATTTTACCTACCCGTGCGATTCAAAATAGGACACCCACCGAAATTCTCTACCGTCGGATCCCTACCTATGACTATCTTAGAATTTTCGTTTGTCTGTGTTACCCTAATCTGACATCCACGCCCCCCCAAAAATTGGCACCCGGATATACTCCGTGTGCATTCCTAGGTTTCTCGTCAAACCATAAGGGGGTATTTGTGCTATAAAATATCCACTGACAAAATCATCATTTCTCACCATGTCACCTTTGTTGAGTATTTTTCCCGTTTGACAACACTAAAAAATTTGAGTCACTAATTACCAATTCCTCGAGTATTTGGACCCATCCTCGCTTGTCCAACAAGCATTCCGTCAGACTGCCACTGTTACGGCAGCTGTCGACCATGGTCAACCACCGTCTTCCACCAACTCCACTGGTCAACCACCGTATCCCACTAATCCCACTAGTCCGATGCTATTTACAACTACCGGCAACCCCTCTGCATTGTCATAGCCACCAACGACTGCCATTCCCACCGTCGGCAATCGATCGGCTACCCCACATCCACTGGTTCTCCCAATTATAGTCAATCTAACCCAATAGCCACTACCACCTCACCCCACAAACACCGTCTCACCGTATACTCTAGCTAACATACAGAGCTCCCACCAGCACAGTCAACCACTGCCACCGTCTCACCGCCATTCCAACCCACCTAGTTCACGGAACCCAGACCGACATACCCACACCACCACGACCGCAACCCATCCCCAACCCACCACCGACTTCGTAACCCACAGCTCCTAACCCACACCGCGTTGATCTGCTCAGATCGACACCACCACCACAACCACCGTCCAGTCTAGAAACCACATAACTACAACTCCCACCAATCGTCAAACCCAGTTCACCGTCACACCACGCCCCACCACTCAGTTTCCCAAATCAGACTTCATCCATAAATACCGACAGTACCCCTGCTCCCACCTACCGTATGGAAACTCATACTTAACACGAGATTTTTAAACCCAAAGTTCAGTTTAAGTTGTCCACCCAAACCATTCACCTATTCGCAAAAAACCAAAATTAGCCAAACTATCCCCAAATTGGAATGTGACCATATGTGAGGAATTTAATGCTTTGACGAAATAACACACTTGAGATTTGGTTTCAAGACCGGAGAGGGTGAATGTGATCCGTTGCATGTGGCTTTTTTATCACAAATATAGAGACAGTAGTGCCCTAGAGAGGGACAATGCAAAACTTGTGGCTAATGGCACTAATCAGCAAAAGGGTGTTGATTGTGGTGAGACGCTCAATCCAGTTGTTAAACCGACTACCATTCGCACAGTTCTGAGCATTGCTATGGGTATTGGCCGATTCATCAGCTAGACGTGAAAATGCATTTCTACATACGGATTTAAAAGAGATTGTTTACATGCACCAACCGCTTGACTTTGTCCATCCATCAGCCCCTCAGTATGTGTGCCGCCTCCTTAAGTCCCTTTATGGTTTGAAACCGGCCCCTAGAGTGTGGTATGATCGTTTTGCACAGTACATTCTGCGGATTGGTTTTGTATGTAGAAAGTGTGATAATTCTATCTTTATTTTTCATCGAGGTAATAACACCGCTTACTTGCTGTTATAAGTGGATGACATTGTGCTTACTGCATCATCTGATTTGTTGAAAAATGAGATTATTACATTGCTTAAAATTGAATTTGTCATGATTGACCTGGGGAAGTTGAGCTATTTTTTAGGGATATCAGTGACTAGATCTGCAGATTCGATATTTTTGTGTCAGCATAAATATACAGAGGAGATAGTATACATGGTTAAAATAGAAAACTGCAAGATAATGTCCACTACGATTGATTCTAAATCAAAGCTTAGTGTTGTTGATGGTAACCATGTGTCCAATCCCATACTTTACAGGAGTCTTGCAGGTGCACTACAGTATCTCATGTTCACTAGACCTGATATTGCTTATGTTGTCCAACATGTATGCTTATTTATGCATGCCCCTAGGGAGCCTCATTTTACTGCCCTTAAACGTATCATTCGGTATGTTAAGGTCACACTTGATTATGGATTGCACCTCTACCCCTCAGCACTGACCATGTTGTTATCATATACAGATGCTGATTTAGCAGGCTGTCTGGAGACGCGACGCTCCACCTCCGGCTACTGTGTGTTTTTAGGGGATAATCTCATTTCTTGGTCTGTCAAGAGGCAGGCCACCCTATCCCGTTCGAGTGCAGAAGTAGAATACCGAGGTGTGGCTAATGTTGTTACTGAGATCTGTTTGCTTCGAAACCTTCTTTTGGAGCTACAGTGTCCCTTGCGTAAGGCGTCTTTGGTTTATTGTGATAACATATCTTCGATATATTTATCTCATAACCCGGTTCATCATCAACGAACCAAGTATATTGAGATGGATATACACTTTTTTCATGAGAAGGTTCCCCTTGGTCAAGTTAAGGTATTACATGTGCCTTCTTCATATCAATATGCGGATATATTCACAAAAGGCCTTCCTAAACAGCTTTTCCTCGACTTCAGATCCAGTCTTAGCGTCCGGCCCCGTCCCGCTCCAACTGAGGTGGTGTATTAACGTGTACATATCTTACCATAATTAGAACATATTTTATATATTGTGTAATAATTAATGATGTATAATTATGGTAGATATATGATTCTTATTGTATTAGGATTTCCCATTGTACACTATATATAATTATATTAATGAGAAAGACTACCCAAGGGAGATTAACAATTCTACACAAATTAATTAAATAATAGAACCCAAGAAGGAGCTTTCCGAAAGGAAACAATTGAAGGGCAAATTAAAAATTCTACCCTCATATTTTGGATGACAAACAATTACTTAGTCGAATTAATCTTCGACGGATGAACAAGTTTAAAGAATAGAAATAGTATATATGGAGAGTTTATTAGTATTTGATATACATAATTTAACCTCTTTATTATTTATCACAACAACGTGAAAGTTCAGATAACCAACTAATTAAACTATTAGGTTCCTACAACATTACCTCTTTAACATCTTTATTATTTATATACAATATAACTCAATCAATGTTCACTATATATAGTCATTTTCCACCCTTCACTCTGGCAATATTTCCTATAATAAAATCTACAATAATCGAAGAAAATTTTATCAAAAAATTGAGTTCGATATCCGAACCCCTAAAAGGAAAAAACAAATCACTCGTCCCTCCTTTTATCTATACACATCAACAATAGTATTGGTAAACAAAAAATTAATCACTCCTCATCTTCATTTTCATGGTTCCTAGCATCAAGAACTTGACTTCTTGATCTATTCGGATGGTGATGGCCGTGGTGCTTGGTAAACTTCAACCTTCCGGTCTCTTTAAAGTGTTGCTGCTCAATTGGATCTATCTTGCATTCTGGTGGTGGCATTGAGTACCTCAATGAATCATAACAATAAGAATAGTACATATATTTCGCCCTGAATCTTTTCATGGTCATTTTTTGTCTTGGTGTAATTCTTGAAAATTTTGCCTTTTGGAGTTCATCATCTTTCTCATCACAATTACTAGGGTTTACTACTTGTTCCAATGGGTCCATTGCACATCCATTGAGTACTAAATCAGTAAATTCAGCTATAAATGGTGCATATTTGTAATTTGTTTTGTATTTTCCTCCTGAAGTAGCCCAATCTGAAGCATCCCAAATTGTTGCATATAGTCCCATTGGCTTTGATGGGTAGTCTGCTCCCATGGCCTCATTACGTACAATTTCTCTAATTGGAACATCATCTATATAAAATCTGTTTTCAAAACAAAATAAAAAAGAAATTAATAAAAATTGTCAATAATTGAGAGGTTCAATATTGAAAGATATAAAGTTATCTATCATTATTTTAATGTGGATTAGGTTATATGTATCTTTTCTAATGAGAAATAATTCATGTTAGTCAATTCAACATAATACAAAGTGGTTACACAAATCAGAAATAATTATGTTAGTTAATTGAATGTAATACAAAGTGGTTAAACTAAGTATAGCAGTATATTGGTTGAGAAAAAGGTACTGTCTTTTAAGAGGTTCTAGAAAGCAAACACTGAAAATCTCATATTGTTTGTTTCTGTGTTTTTTTTTTTCTTTTCGCATTTATCTTCTAGAAAATATATTAGCCATATGTTTTCTATGTGATTAAAGAATCATGTTCATATCCAGAAAGAAAAAAATAAGCAAATTAAATTGTCAAATCAACAATTAAGAACTTGAGATAGATATAGACGTAATTGTCATTTGTCAATGAGTTCTTTAATGAAGATTAGGTTATGGTTATCTACAATTTGATCACGGAACGTCAGACTTTTCAGTCATACGTCGTCGTCTTTTGAATAAATCAGATAAAAAATGTGACAAATACATACATACATTCATTGAACGAGTCAACTACTGATTCATCACGTAAAAGAAAAAGGAATAGTACCTTTTTCTCAACCAGTAATTAATTAATAATATACTAAGTACTATTTTTCAGTATGCACAAAGCAAATTATTGGTAAAATCTGCCTGCTATATTTAATTAGGCTCTTTTATTTATTTTAGTTTTCAGATTATAGTTATATTTTCTAATTACACATCATGAATTATAGCCATATAAATACTCACTAACAACATCATCAATTTTAGGCTATCAATACAATCTGACATGTTATAACTTATACAGGTTACCAACCATTGATGTTATGGGTAATTACCTACTTATAAGAGTTTACTTTTTACGAATTTATTAAATTTTTACAAGACTTCTTTTCATATCATATTTGATATTGGTAATATGAAAATTGAAAAATAAAGCAATAATAAGTTATAACTAGTTAAATTGTATAAAACAAATTAAAATGTCAAAATTGACATGATAATTTTCAAATAGAGCAATAATCTCCTACAATTCCTTTCAACAGTGAGCTAACTGTTTTTTTGCTAAAATTAAAGCTTTAAGTACAGTAATACAGTAATTAATTAAAAAATAATATACTAAGTACTATTTTGCATGTGATCTTTGAAAGTGAAACCATGTTGCTTCTAGAGTACTAATCGCGTTTAAAAATAATCAAATATCATCAAAAGCGGCCGCAAAAAATGAGAAATTCAACGAATCCGCGTTAGTAAATATGATGTTTGTACTTTTCTTAAAATTGAAGAAGTTAAAAACAAAAACTCACATGATGTTTTTCGTGGTCCACAGAATACTATAGCGATGAAACTCTTTTGAAGGATCAAACCAAAGAGTATATCTTTCTTCTCTTCCTCTATGTGTGCTTCCATTTCCATACATATTCGTCTGAAATCTCCATGCTTTTCCTTTTATGTTTCCCAAAAACTCAAAATCCAATTCATCATGCGTCTTCTTAAATACATCTTGGTTCGTCGTCTGCCCAGAAACAAAAATTAACAAATTATAAATAAATAAATATATATATATGCGATTATAGTAACGGAGAGTTGGGATTTTTTTCGTAATAGTGAGTCAATATATAAGGAAATAAACATACTAAATCACCAAGAAAATTTAACTTATAATATATATACATAAAAAGACTTATTAATACAATATAGTTTTCCAGCGAAGTGGTGTAAATATTAAGACTATGATGAATATCATAATGTTTTGAAAAGAAAAAAGGAATAGTAGAGATGCATACATAGAAGGCAACAACGATCCCTGCTGTATAATCTGATGGCAACTTTATTTTAGCACTGAAGAAACCATGGTTGTAGAGGTTAGAGGACTTGAACCCTGAACCTGTAAGAATTTGAATAATCAAAAAGACAAATAAATTTAGACACATACATACATATATATACCTATGCTAAAAATTACAAAAAAAGGATAAAAAAAATTGGACGAAGAACTACTAGTATTTAAGAAGTTACGTTCTTGAGTGAATTTTTTCATGAAAAATAGTTTTCATGACTTATGTCGTATCAAACACAGTGAAAATTAAAATTTATATTTGTACCTGTTTGTTGGTTGAGATGAAGTTGAAGGCTGTTATCATCAGTAGCATGAAGAATGTTTCCATCACCAAAGAGATGGCTAAATCCTTTGTTAAAAGGGATGGTCGAGACATCAAAGGCTGTACAAAA
This sequence comes from Anisodus tanguticus, assembly GCA_034509755.1. Lineage (NCBI taxonomy): Eukaryota > Viridiplantae > Streptophyta > Magnoliopsida > Solanales > Solanaceae > Anisodus > Anisodus tanguticus. The sequence goes on along the minus strand of CM067539.1, from coordinate 21,824,968 downwards.
CCAGACATGGAAAAACAAGAAGACAGACACACATATTTTCTTTCTCATGAAATCCATTTGTTGTTTTAGTTTTCTCTGTTTTTTCTGAGGCCGCTATATGTGTGTGTATATATATATATATATATATATATATATATATATATATATATATATATATATATATATATATATATATTATATCGTGTTTTTATAAAGGGGGGTGGGGTAGTTTGGGATTAAATTGTTTTTTAATTTATGGTTGGTTACGTTATGGAGAAGGTTTGGAGGGGTATTTATGGAAATATACAAGCATTAAAAAGGAGAAAATAGAAATTGTTTTGTTAAGTCTATGATTAAACTTATTCTATTTGATTAATTAAAATAAGGCTAAATAAAATCAGTTTGTTAGGTTCATTATGCCTTAACAAGTGTATAATACGCCATACATCACTATGATATAACTTGAAATGTTGATGTTGCAAGCTCAACAAACTCATAGCATTAACAAGATAAGCATACTTATATTTGATATAAAAACAAATTAAGTGCTAAGCCTACAAGGTTAGTCTACTTGTTATGATTTCTAACATTAAAGCGGTAATCATTTCGGAGCCTCTCCTTCTTCCTTTTCTTTTTAATTTCTTCTTCTTTTCTTTAACGCAATGATGACAATAATTATTTCATTTATCAATTTTTTTCTTTTTTATTCTAGCAATATTTTTGTATTAATATCACAGTGAGCTCGATAAATTAAATTGTAATTGTAATGTTTTTATTATCTTTTATCCAAATTCAAATATTGTGGATGGGGGTATATTGGGAGTTGTGAAAGGTTGGAGGTGAGTTACAACGAGCTAGCTTCTTAGAGACTAAAGTTGAGAATAACGCTCACGATCTTTTCAACTATAGGTAGGAAGAGTCATAGGCAGATCCAGTGAATTAAAAATTTGAACCTATCGTCGATCAAACTCATAATAACTCGGTTTAATTATTGAGTTTGCACCCGATATTTTTATTTATATATATATATATTTAATAATTTGTTTTAGTACAAATACAAGATATAAGTCAAAATTATTAAATCATTCTGAATTAAAATCTAATATTGTAGCTCCGCCCGGATGCTATCCTCTAGATTAAATATATACATGTGCATATATTGTGAGCGAGAAGGCAGTTTATATTATTAATTTTATTTTTATGAAAACCTAGAATAGAAGTAACGCAAGTCCTACTATATAGTATATATACCTTGTTGTATTCTAAGCTGACGAGATTGCCCCCGGGCTTAGCATGTGGGTTAGGTCTCAAAAGCCTAATATTAATGGAATTGGTTATTGCCAAATGCCAATATTGGGTAAAACTAATATTTTCGTAATTAAAGAAAAAAACATAAATAGATTATAAAATTGAAATAATTAACTCTGACTTCTAAAGTCTGATTAAGTTCATCACGCGTACGAGAACAGTCTGTCCACGTGTCCATACAATCAACTACATGCAACTTGTCACTGGATTTCATATGCCAGAAAATGTTTTTATTTCTTTCAATTATTGAAATCATTAGCTAAAAATTGTTGGAATTTTGGTGAACGTTAAGATATTTTTTTAAGAAGCAACTTGATGGGGAAAAAAGAAAGAGAGGATAATTGAATTCTTTCAGTGACAGTTGTCATTTTATGAAAAAGAAAGCTCAGAATTGAAAACAAATTCTATGAGTTATAATAAGGTCAGAAATGAAAAAAAGTTATAAAAATAGAAGTGGAAGTCCAAAAGTAGCGTCTAAACTTGGCTTTTCATTTTCGGTGAAACTGATCTAGAAGAATCCCTCTTTCAAGTTGTTATTATTAACGTGTACAATTTCTACGTCATAATTAGCATATATCCCACATATTATATAAATATTTAGTGATATATAATTATTGTAAATATATGAATCTTATTATATTATAATTCTACATTGTACAATATATATATATATATATATATTTGTATTAATGAGAAAGTCATTGAGGAGATTAATATAATATTACATGTTATCAAGATTCAAATTCTAAAAACACCTAAACCCTCCTCTATTTTCTTTTTCGGACTTCTTTTTCCGACCAGTGGCGGCTACCAAACTCGTTGCTTTCCTCTTCTTTCCAGCAATTACAGTAGGTGGCTAAAATTGTGTTCTTATACCACAATTTCTTTTCTTTGTTTCCTGTGTACCTTTCGTGGCAACCATGTCAACTCCCACCACTCCCAAAGCTTCCGCATCCTCCACAGTCGTCAATGACAAACCCCCTCCTCCCTCTACCTCTTCTTTCCATCCGGTGTTTACCGTCACAAATATCAAGAATTTCATTCACTTAATCCTTGACCAAGAAGATGGTCAGTATTCTTCGTGGGTTGAACTTTTTCATATTCACACATGCGCGTACAACGTGCTTGACCATATTGACGACTCTCTCCCTCGCCCTCTTGACGTTGCAGACTCGACATGGCGTCGTCTCGACGCTATTGTCAAACAGTGGATATATGACACCATCTCTAAAGATTTGCTTCACACAATCATGAAAACAAGTGCCTTGGCTCGTGAGTTATGGGTACGTTTGGAGGAAATATTTCAGGACAACAAACATACTCGTGTTGTGTATTTGGAGGAGCAGTTCAACAATACACGTCTCAAGAACTTTGCAAACATGTCTGAATATTGTAAACAATTGAAGCTAGTTGCGGACCAATTATCAAACGTGGGAACGCCTGTTTCCGAAACCAAAATGGTCCTACAACTTGTTGCAGGCTTACCAAAAGGTGAATATGACACTCTCGCAACTATGATTCAACAAGTCGAACCACTTTCGAGTTTCAATAGGGCACGCTCACAATTACTTTTGGAGAAAACCCTGACGCGCAAAACAGGACGACCACCACCCAACTGCCACCACCGAAAAACCACTAGTCACGGGACAGTCGCGGTGGTAGAGGCGGCAGAGGCCGTGGTACCGGCAAAAATGGTAAGGATCGCTGCAGAGGAGGAAAAGCTCAACAACTGCCCAATTCCGGTTAGATGTGGACTGGGCCAGGGCAGTGGCCCGCCACTAGACCCTCGGCCTCGGTTCCTTTTCCCTACAGCCAACAGACGCCGGCCCAATTTCAAACAAGCGAATTTTATGATGGCCCAGCAGCAGCCTATTTCGGGTCTGGCCCCCACTGACTTGAGCCAGGCCTTCAGCACTCTAAATCTCCAACAGCCCGATGAAATTGGTACATAGATACGGGTGCCACATCTCACCTTACCCGCTCTACAAGTAATCTTCCCACACTGTTTCGTTTAAAGTATCCTCGATATATTACTGTTGGTAATGGCCATCGCATTCTTCAGGGTTATGATACAACCTACACCCAACTGCCTCACCCACCCTTCTCCATAAATAATGTCCTGTATGTTCCCAACATCATTAAAAACCTAATATCTGTTCAAAAATTTACTCGTAATAATTTTATTTTCTGTTGATTTTGACCTATTTGGTTTTACTGTGAAGGACCTTCATACGGGGACACCTCTTATGAGATGCAATATCATGGGGATCTCTATCATTTCCCATCCACCTCCGCTGCCAGTCCCCGCACACACACTTCCATCACTGCTATCTCTGTCAACTTGGCACAATAGGCTTGGATACCAGGAGCTCATGTTTTTAATTTTCTTAGAAGCAATAACTTTATTCATTGTAATGGGAAACTTACCCAAAATTGTGTTTCTTGTCAATTAGGCAAACATATTCGCCTTCCATTTAAATCATCTGTTCGTGTTACATTTGCTCCGTTTAATAATGTTCATGCTGATTTGTGGACATCTCTCATTACTAGCTCTCTGGGTCATAAATATTATCTAGTCTTATTAGATGACTACTATCACTTTATCTGGATTACCCACTCAAATTTAAGTCCGAAGTCTTTGCCAAATTTCTTGAATTTTGAAATTTTATCAAAACGCAATTTGAAAGAGCCATAAAATCTTTTAAATGTGATAATGGCCGTGAGTTTAATAATTCCGCGTTCCAAAAATTTTGCAAAAATAATGGCATGGACTTTCGGTTTTCGTATCCTCACACGTCCCCTCAAAATGGCAAAGCAGAACGAATCATTCGCACCATAAATAATATGGTTCGTACTTTCATGTTTCATGTCTCTCTCTACCTCATTTTGGGTCTATGTAGTCAAGATGGTAGAATACGTCCTCAATATTTTACCCACCAGTACAATTCATAACATGACACCAATTGAAATATTATACCACCGGATCCCTTCCTATGATCACCTTCGGATATTCGGTTGTCTTTGTTATCAAATCTCGTTTCCATCGCTCCTCACAAATTAGCACCTCGCACCACTTCGTGCGTGTTCGTAGGATTCCCGTCGAATCACAGGGGCTATCTGTGCTTTGACTTGTCCACTCATCAAATTCACATCTCTCGTCACGTCATATTTAGCGAGACCACATTCCCTTTTTTCAAACATTCAAAATTTCCAAAAACCGGACTATACTTTCCTTGATGAGTCCGTACTTTCTCTCGTCACCCTCCGTGAACTGTGTCAGTCTACCACCACCAACCAATCTCTACCAACTACTGTCGCCGCTACAGCACAAACTTCGGCGCCTCTGCTACTTCCCCACTCTCTGTCACCGTCACCGCCGATTGCCACCACCACCGGCAATCGGCCCACCCTCTCTGTGCCTTCACCGGTCCCCATCCCCGCCATTGTATCATCACCGCAGTACCAACACCACCCCGTATCCACACCACCTACCAGCAACCCACCTCCTACACCCAGCTTCCCACCACCTAACCAGAACACCGGTACCTTCCCACCTCCGACAATGTACCCCACATTGCCAACCTTGGCCAGTCTCGATTTACAAAGATCAATGACACCATCCAACTCATCCACTATTCCCGATCTCGACAAACCTAGATCGGCGACGACACCAATAACCGCCCATGTGCCTAGTGACCAGACCGACACCTCACCCCCACACCTAATTTTGAGACCACACAATAAACACAACCAGACTCCAAACCAACCCAAAACACTCGACCCGACACCTAACAATCATACCCAGCCTGCACCCTCGCACCGTATGGAAACCCGTGTCCAACACGGGATTTTTAAGCCCAAAATCTAATTTAATATATCTACACAAATCATTTTCCCAATTCCCAAAAGCCCAAAATTAGCCAAACTAGACCCATATTGGAATGCGGCCATGTGTGAGGAGTTTAATGCTTTAACGAAATAACATACTTGGGATTTGGTTCCTCGATCGGAGGGGGTGAATGTGATCTGTTGCATGTGGATTTTTCGTCACAAGTACAGAGACAATGGTGACTTAGAAAGATATAAGGCAAGGCTTGTGGCTAATGATACAAAGCAGCAGGAGGGCATTGATTGTGGTGAGACATTCAGTCCGGTTGTTAAACCGGCTACCATTCGCACAGTTCTGAGCATTGCTATGGGTAAGCATTGGCCGATTCATCAGCTTGATGTAAAAAATGCATTTCTACATGGGGATTTTAAAAACTATTTACATGCACCAGCCGCCCGATTTCGTCCATCCAGCAGCCCCTCAGTATGTATGTCGTCTCCGTAAGTCACTCTATGGTTTGAAACAGGCCCCTAGAGCATGGTATGATCGCTTTGCACAGTACATTATGCGAATTGGGTTTACATGCAGCAAGTGTGATAATTCTCTATTTATTTTCCATAGAGGCAGTAACATTGCTTATTTGTTGTTATATATGGATGAAATTGTTCTTACTGCTTCTTCCGATATATTGAAAAAATGGGATAATTGCACTGCTCAAAACGGAATTCGCTATGACTGACTTGGGGAAGTTGAGCTATTTTTTGGGAATCTCAGTGACTAGATTTGCAGACATTATATTTCTTTGCCAGTGTAAGTATGCAGAGAAGATCGTATACAAGGCTAAGATAGAAAATTGCAAAATCATATCCACTCCGGTTGACTCTAAATCAAAACTTAATGCAGTGAATGGTAATCCGGTGACAGATCCTACTCTTTATAGGAGTCTAGCAGGTGCACTTATCTCACTTTCATCAGGCCTGATGTTGCTTATGCTGTTCAGTAGGTATACTTGTTTATGCATGCCCCAGGGAGCCTTATTTTACTGCTCTTAAACGCATCATTCGATATGTTAAGGGCCTACTTGATTATGGATTACACATGTACCCCTCTGCACCGAACAAGTTATTATCTTATACGAATGCTGATTGGGCAGGTTGTTCGGACACGCGACACTCCACATCTGGCTAATGTGTGTTTTTGGGGGATAATCTCATCTTCTGGTCTGTCAAGCGGCAAGCCACATTATCCCGTTCGAGTGCAGAAGCAGAGTATAGAGGAGTTGCTAATGTTGTTGCTGAGATATGTTGGCTCCGAAACCTTCTTTTGGAGCTTCAGTGTCCATTACGTAAAACGTCTCTAGTGTATTGTGATAACATATCCGCTATATACTTATCTCACAATCCGTTTCAACATCAGCGAACCAAGCATATTGAGATGGACACCCACTTTTGTTCGTGAGAAGGTTGCTCTCGGTCATGTTAAGGTATTGCATGTGCCCTCTTCCTATCAGTACACAGATATCTTCACGAAGGGTCTACCGAGACAGTTGTTCATTGACTTCAGATCCAGTCTCAGCGTCCGACCTCCTCCCGCTCTGACTGAGGGGGTGTATTAATGTGTACAATCCCTACACCATAATTAGAATATATTTCATATATTGTGTAAATATTTAATGATGTATAATTATGGTAACTATAAAATTCTTATTGTATTAGAGTTCTTTATTGTACACTATATATATTTGTATTAATGAGAAAGTCTCTACAAGGGAGATTAATATAATCTTACAGTTATAATATTAACTAGTGAACTTATCTGCGCACGCATGAAAGACATCGAATTTACAAATTGACATTTTTGATTATTTTCTTTGAAAAAGGAAGAAAAGAAATTCTCGGATAACCTGGACCGATCTTATATTTATTTGAATATTTTCTTTTCTTTTTTCTCTCTGAGTTATACGTTTGACTTAGATAAACATTCCATCCAAGTTTAGCAATAACAAAAAAGAAAAGTAGAATATGTTAAATATTTTGAGAAATGCAATGTCCGATCCTGGGCTTCATTCCAAGTTTTTTTTCTTTTATCTCCTATTCGTTCTCATTTCTTCTTCTTTATTTCATACCCGTTCTTTCTTTTGCCTCACATTACAGAAATATTTGTTTTTCGTTGAAATCGTGTTTTAAAAGGCGAGGCGTAAGACGGAGTGTTTTACATATGCTTCGGCGAGGCGTAAGCTTCGAAGCATGGGGTGTAAGTCCATGGGTATTTAATTTTTAGTAATTCATAAAAAATATAATTACTATAAGTATTTTTAAATAGATAAAATTACATAAAAAATAAACGAAAACTATATATATATATATATATATATATATATATTGTAATTATATATAACATAATTTTACAAGTATAAACAATACAATGAAATAACAGCTATTATGAAATGCAAATCAACTCTAACATATTAACTTTCAAACAATGAAAAAATCACAATTTCTTAAAATAATTTTACTATCATACTATTCATTTTATCTCCCTATAAGCAAATAATCAATAAATTTTCTCAGTAATATAATTAAAACGCAATTCCATGAATAGAAGTACAATTACTTTCAAATAGAAAAATAATAAATATGATAATTTTGATACATAGAACAAAAATCAATGACAAGTGAAAATGTACAATTCGGTTATGTATTTTTTTAAAAAAAATATTAAGTTTTTTTCACCCTCTCGATATTCTCAAATAGTAATATGCAATAGTACGACTTGTTATTTGAGTTACACCCAATCTTTTTTTTTTATAGATGAAAAATTATTTAAGTATCATTCATTTGTTAAAGAATTATGAGGGTCAATGATTTTAATTAAGGAATTTAACATATAATTTGTGTTAGAACTGTTAGGCGAGCCCCGAGTGTTGGGCGTTGAGCGTATTTAAGGCGTACAGTCGGACGCTTAGGGCGTAAGCCTAACAAGAATTAAGCCCCACACGTGAACCACAGGGCGTTTTGCTAGTGCTCCGCCCCGAGACAAGCCCTGAAATTACCTTTTAAAACACTAATTATAAAGACAAAGTAATTATATATGAATTAGCACTATAATTGACTATAAGCCTGCAATATGCTAAAAAGTAGTACTTAATAACAACATTACATATGTCCTTTTCTAGCACCTGATGAGTTAATCCATTTCCGATGCTTCTGCCACCTATCAGAAACTCAAAGTCATTTTAAAAGCAAACACAATTAAGCAAATAAAAGAGATTCTACCACAAAAAAACTACCTCAAAAATCTCTTACTTCCATCTATCAAAGTTTTACTATCTAGTGTAATTTACAAAATCTCTTACTTCCATCTATCAAATTTTTACTATCTAGTGTAATTTACAAAATCTCTTACTTCCATCTATCAAATTTTTACTATCTAGTGTAATTTACCCTTAGACTAAACCTCAACTAAAAGAGATTCTATCAGAATGTGCATCGCAAAAATCTACCTTGAAAGCCTCTTGCTTGCGGCTTGCAAATTTTCACTATCTTGTGTGGTTTGCCCACCGACTCAACCTACAATTATATTTGTTCACATAAATAAACGTGTTTTTTTAAAACTTGGGAAGAATAACTTCTTTCAACAGAAAATGGATAACTCAACAAATAAATAAGAGGAAGTTAAAAAAAGGAGAATCATCCGACATGGCATGAATCACCGAACCTGCACTCAGGAATAGTAATGCTTTGGGAGAAATAAGATAAATAAGATCATTGACCATAGAGAGGTGCCACATCACCTAATCTATTCCTAACTTTAATATATATATTGATTGATACTATAGATTATATTGGTCCCTCTTTTTATTAACTTTGAAATATTTATTTCTCCAAACTTATATTCCTTCATAGATGAATAATTGCAATTTATTGGTGTCCAATATGGCTAGTGAATACCAAGGCGACGTTGGGACGTGTAACATGTTTCTTCATACATGTTTAAAATTGAGACTGACTCGAGCTATGACCTTCCGTTAATAGTATTGTAACATTCCGATTTAGCTCTTTGAGTATATTCTAAATGTAACATGAAGCATGTTTTGTAAATTACACTGAAGGTGGAATGAGTATTTGGGAGCAAGATAATTATTTTGGAAATTTAAAGTAAACATGTATCAATGAGACATGATTCAGCTTTAGAAAGGTAGAAGTACTCTTAATACAAACGGAATTTAGTCATTAGTTTTAAGGGATAGCCGTAGTCTTCAAATTTAGTTTTCAACGGTTCAAATAATTTATGATTTATATATAGTTCTCAACGGTAGAATTGAGTAATTATGCCTGTCCTATAGTGTCCGATTGATGATGTTCGAAAGAAGTCAAATGGATGTTATTTTTTATTTTGGTGATATATATGGGACCTTATAATATGATTTCCGTTTTTAGTGTTTAATGACTATAAATTATGATATAATTTTATTTGTGGGGTGAGGGTGACGGAAGAGGGCTTAGAATAAAAGGAAGGAAAAGGCAATGATATATATAGTTAAAGGAAAGTCGAACATTGCTTTTGTAAGTGCAAATTAAACAAATCACTGCTGCTGAACTAACCCTTCAATCCTCACAAATTATATATTAAAAAATTAAATTTGTTATCTCATTTACTTAATTGAGAAGGAACCTTTTCTCCACTTTAAGTTGTTTATTGTAGTATATAAGTGGAAAGATGTGCCAGGTAATTTTATGTTGTCTTTCTAAAGTGGTTATACCAGCCTGAACAACTGCTTCCATATTGGTTCATTCATGCATAATGCAAATAATAGGATACCTATCATCTTTTTTCATAAATAAATAGTATTGCCATATATAATATATGGGAGCATAATCAAAGTACACAAGTTCAATGATTTATCTTCTATCAGTGCACAATTTAAAATTCAACAAGATAAATTAACTTTAGGGGGGGGAAATATTTAAAACAAGGAGTGTTTCTTTTCGTTTAATAGTGTATTCCTTTTTGTGTTTCTTCTGTTTAGAAGAAAAATATTTTGATAGGTGTAGTTCACGAGTCCCTTTTTGATTCACATATGTACAAACCGGATAACATTTTGCTATATGTGTCATATAGCTATTCTAATCTACGTAAATGTACGCACAATTAAAGTAAGAAATTTTATATCGAGTAAATTCACTCTATCTCAAATCTCAATCTTCATGAAAAGACTTTAAATTACAAAGGGGCATAGTGTGGCATGAATGAGATTTCATTGTCTTTAATCAGATGTTTCAAGGTTAAGGTAAAGGAATTTTTAATATAAAATTTTTTCTTAATTAAATGGCAGCGTAAATCTACCTATAGTTAGATACATGTTTAAAATATTGTCTTATTTGATTCAATCAGGAATGACATTGTAAAATTTTCCCCAAATCTCATTTTAATTTCTCTTTTCCTCTCTCCCCTTCGATCAAACCACTAGATGAACAATATTTCACAAGCAGGAGCGGAATATTCTTAGTCCAAGGGTAACTAATCGATATCTCTTCGCCATATATATATATATATATATGCTACTATCTTGTATATATATATATAGCTACTCGATATATATATATATAGCTACATAAGTCTCCTTGATATTGTATATATAAATTATGGCTCCGTCACTATTTCCAAATACGGTGGATGCAATTGAACCACTACAAAACAAGAACTTGTGACTAGATCTTTATCTATACATGCATTAATTGCTTAGATGACAATTCCCTTATTCTAGTTGTATGTGAAATTTGTCTGGAGTTAAATGGGGCCAAATGTTTTAGAATCTGCCTTTGTTGAGTTGCTATCTACAGCCGCCTAATTGGTTTGATTTGGAGGCTTTTTTTCTATTGGCAAATTGTGGTTGTGTTGGACCCATAGTCCCTCATGTTATCCAGAAAAGCTATGTGGTTATGTGGTATTCTTTGACTAGGCTGGCAATTTCGTATGCAACACTTAATTTGTTAGTTTTGGCATCTTCCTTTATATATTTTGGTGGTGGAAAGATCAAGAATTCTTTTTCTCTTTGTGGGGAAGGGAAGGAAAGGGAATGGATTAGTACTGAAGCATTCGAAATAATTGACAAAAAAACATGCATAAAAGAAGAATTAATAAAATATACTCCATCCCTTTCATTATTTGTCATTTATAGTTCGGTTACTAGGACCAATTGTTGCAGTTAAACTGGACTCTATGCCTTGGTCCAGCTTCTCCCGTGTAAACATTGAGGAGGGAAAACTGAGCATATCTTTTTAGGGAAAAGCTCCAAAATTATTCTTGTGTTCACGAAATGGTCTACATTTAAAGTTTAGGTCAATCATACGTTCGTCGTTATTAAATTGGCATATACCATATTTTCCAACTAAGCTGTCAGAATAAAAAATAACAACATATCCAGTATAATCTCACCAGGTGGGGTCTGGAAATGGTAGAGTGTACGTATCTTACCCCTATCTTGTAAAGTTACAGTTGTTTCTGATAGACCCTCGACTCAAGGAAAGATGAAAAAGCAGCATATAAAATACGATAACTATAACAAGATAATAAGATAAATAAAATAAAAGAAACAAACAGGTAGCCCTAGAGAACTAAGAATAAGCAGATGTAAAAAACTACTAATACTCCTGGTACGGAAAAGAGATACTCACGACAATCTACTAACCCTCTACCCTGATACTAAACCTACATACCCCCTATCAAGGGTCTCCTTAAGGCTTCTTTAATTTGGACTACTTCTCCCTCTCCTCACGCCCATCACGACCAACCTCTCACACCTCCTCACTGGAGCCTATGTGCATCTCCTCTGCACGTGTTTGAACCATCTCAACCTCCTGTTACACAACTTATCCTCCATAGGGGTCACACCCACCTTATCCCGAATCATTTCATTCATAATCTTGTCTCTCCTGGTATGCCCACACATCTATATCAACATCCTTATTAGTTATTTCTATAACCACTATCTTTTGGACATGAGCTTTCTTCACTGGCTAACATTCCGCCCATACAGCATAGTCGGTCCAACCATCACTCTATAGAACTTGCATGTACATCTTGACGGCACATCCTTATTACATAAAATGTTGCAAGCGAGCCTCCACATCATCCATTACGCTCCTATACGATGTGTGACATCATCATCTGTATCCCAATTGCCTTGAATAATTGACCCTAGGTACTTGAAACTTCCTCGACTTGAGTATCAAGCCTCACATCTCCGTCTACTTCATGAATTGTGTCACTAAACTTGCACTCCAAGTGTTCAGTCTTAGTCCTGCTCAACTTGAAAGCTTTAGACCCAGGGTCTGTCTCCAAACCTTCAGCGACGTGTTAATACTGTTGCGCATCTCGTCAATTAGTACAATGTCATATGCAAATAACATACACCATGACACCTCCCCTTGAATGTGATGCGTTAGTGCGTCCATCATCAAAGGAAAAAATAAACAGGTTAAGAGTGAATCCCTGGTGCAGACCCATCACTACTGGAAAGTATTCTAAGTCACCACCCAGGTCTTGGCTCCATCATACATATCTTTAACCATTCTAAAGTATGATATATGAATACCCCTAGCTTCTAGACATCTCTATAGAACCTCCATATAAACTTTGTCATATGTCTTTTGTTACGGTTCACTTTTATGCGGAGGCATAAAAGCTATTGAGAACTTGGGATGGTGCTCTAAGTCCGATAATGTTTTTAGAGCCGCCACCTAATTTATAGGTAAATTAGGAAAATCAGTGTGAAAGGGTTTATTCAAAATCATTTGAAAAATTCTATCTAAACCATAGTCAAGGTAAGGGTTCTGGTGATCTCCGAGGAAGGTGTTAGACACCCCGATAATAAGGATCCGTATAATACAATTGACCTACAAGTTTTATAGCATGCCTTAATGATTTAAATCTTAGAGTGTTTAAATATCCACAAAAATACTTGTCATTCATTTATTCAAAACTCAAGAGTTTTCATTTTAAAACAAAAGAGTTAGGCTTCCGCCAAAATAGTATGCACGAGGATCAATTTATTTTCGGACTAAGAACATCCAAATATCAATATGAGTAGAACTCCACTTTTAGTCTAATAATATCTTCCAATTACACTTGCATCTTTTGAAAATCCTTTCAAGGTTTTAAAATGAGTATAATTTCTTTGTAATGACAAGATCTGGGTTTTTTAAAAGAAGTATAAAAGAATGGTTTTACTTTTATTTCTTTTGCATGCTATATCTCCAAAGTCAAGTCATATTCCACGAGTCCAAAACCCAAAGCTCAATTTCAAGTCCAAGATAGGTAAATTTATTCTTTTGTCCAAAATTATTTAGTTGAGCTTAACCTGTAAAATCAGCTTTGAAGATGTTAACTTTGGTCCAAATTGAATTAAAAAAAATGTTTCCAGCTGTCCATTAATTAACTTCTGTCACTCAGGCCCGAATTTGAGTCCTTTTAAGATCATTAGCAGTCCAAACCGAGTCCAACTTATAAATTTAAACATCCAAATTGTGGGTTTTAAAATCCAGAATCAATCTCAATTTCAAATTATGCATTTGAGTTGCAACTTGTTATTTTGTTACTCATTCATTCCCTCAAATGTCAATACTCAAAATAAAAAAATCTGCATCCCACTGGATGTCTTCACACTTAATCAAAAGTTTCGATGTCGAGCATATATAGAATGGAGAAATTACAAGTATGAAAAGCAATCAGGCTTTTTTGGGTCGAACTGGGGAAAAGGAGGTGGGATGTTAGTAGATTAGCTCACCAACTGCACTTTAAGGAATCTTGATTTGGTAATCTTAACCTAAATGAATGCTGATTGATATCTATAAAGAAAAAGCTACATTGGTTAAGAGGATTTTCTTTCATAGCTAGCTAGCTAGTAGAGGTGACAATTTGAGCCCATATTTAAAGATTTAGCCCATTTAACTCATATTTTAGTTAATTTAGTCACTCATATTTCTGGTTGGTAAATATGGCTTCAATTTTTTTTTAATCCATAAAAATATGAGTAAAATTTGGGTACCCATATATGTGACTCACTAAACCCAATAACAATTTTTTTTCTCAAACAGATAAAAATTACATCAATGCACTCCACCAACCCCAACCCATTCTCCGTCACCCACCCCACCACCTACACTTACCCCCACCCCTACCCACCTCCCCCACCCCCGCTCCCTACACCCCCACACACCTCTACGTCACCCCTTACTCTCCTCACCCCTTCCAACTCTCCTCACTCACATAACACCCACGCCATTACCACTACCCTGCCCCCCACCCCAACCTTCCCGAATTTTTTAATTTATATATTTCATTGTACTTTTGTAAATAATTTATGAAAAATTAGAATTTTTTTTACCCCCACACCCTTACCCCCATGGCACCCCCCCCTCGCCCCGACACACACACACATATCTTTTATCTTACTTTTATAAAAATAATATTGAAAAGTGGAAATATTTTTTTACCCCCCCCCCCCAAAACAAACACACCACACATTATTTATTTCATATATTTTACTTTTATAAAAAATGAGATATTTTTTACCACACACACCACCCGCCCCCCACCCCGCCTTTGTCCCCCTCTCCTACCCCCATACAGACACCACACATTATTTATTTCATATATTTTACTTTTATAAAAAAATTATAAAAAATGAGAAATTTGTTTTTACCCCCTCCCCCGGGACACATTTTCCATTTCGTATATATTATCTTAATTTTATTTTAAAATTTTACAAAAAGTGGTAAATTTTTTCTTATCCCCCCTCCCCCCAAACACATGCATATTTTCTATTTTATATGTTTTATTTTTATAAAAAATGGAAAAAAATCATTTATATAATTATAAATATATGAAAAAAAAATTTTAATTTGACAAAAAAATATTAACTTATATAATATGGGTAATATGAGCTAACGCATAATCACCCAACCCATTTACCCACATAAAATATGAGTAGGTTGAAACCCAACTCATTTTTATTCAAATCATTTTCAACCAACCCAAATCCAACCAAACCCGCCCATTTGTCACCCCTACTAGCTAGTCATAGTAGAGTGTTCTTAAATTAAAGACTTAATTGATAAATAAACACTTGTACTTGAAAGGAATTACATTCCCGATCCTTTAATTCCACGAACTTTAATATGAACATGTTCAAAACTGTTAAGAGTCTCACATCGGATATGGAATGGGACCATGGACTCCTTGTATGGACTTGAACAATCCTCATCCTACAAGCTAGCTTTTGAGTTGAGTTAGGCCCAAGATCCATTTTTTACATGGTATCAGAGTCAGACCCATTCCAATTCTTTGTTCACGGATGTTGGGCCCCCAAATTACACGCTCCAGTTAATACGGTCGGGGCGTGCGGTGAGTGTTAAGAGTCTCACATCGGATATGGAATGGAAACATGGACTCCTTATGTGGACTTGAACAATACTCACCATACAAGGTGTTTTAAATGCCTCTATTAGAACATCTTTTGTGCTCTTGAAGTGGGGCATGCTTTTTTATGATTGTTCTGATCACAAATATGTTCTTACAAGTTAAAAACAGAAAGATGTCGAACTTTACACTCAAAGAGGTACCAGATGTCCTACCACTCGAGTTAGGTGGTTTGCATTGTACAATTTGGAACAGAAAGAAACAAATATATTTGACATAACTAAATTTCAAATTAAAATATATCTATAACAAACTGCCAGCAGGAACAAAGAGTTAATAGTGTTATTATACTCATTTGCATTGTTCTATAGTTTCTGTAGTACTAATAACGAAGACTATGAAGAAATGGTGGGCTTGCAGTTTTGCTTTTTCTATCTGTTTTAATGAGTTCTCTTCAAGTGAACAATTTAAAGTCTTTCAGAAAGAAAGGAAGAAAAAACAGTTTGGACACTTCTTGATATTAACAACTTATTGCAGGGCTTAAATTTTAATACAAATTATTGCCCATCGATAGTTTCCTTAGTTGTAACTTGGGGCCTCGGGCAATTTAGTTTAAACTTATATACACTAACAGTGTAAAGATTTCTTGCACTCTGATGTTATCTTTATCTATTGTAGCAAGTAATTTATCTGAACTTTTATGGGGTTACTAAAAAATATAATCAGATGACCTGATGGTATAAAAGTTTCTTTACACTATCGTATTGGTGCATATAAGTTAAATATATTTCATCAGTAAATCCTAAAAGCACCCCGTAAAAATAAAGGGATTATATACTAGTGTTCAGATCAGACACTTACAATTCCTTCTGGTGAAGGATTGATCAGACCAAACTCTACCCAGAAAAACAGTATAACAATTTGTGATAAGTCAACCTTTTATTTGACAATCATTCCAGAACTGAAGAAAAATCAGACTTCATTAATTTCCTGTGATGCGTTGGCAAGAATTTACAGAGTTTCAACCAAGACATTAAAATATGTTTCAAGAAAGAACAACGGAGTCCTTGCCTTTGTTATGTCCTGAGAATATGAATCTTCCTGTGGAAACAGACCTATTCATTGAGATGGATTGGATATCAGCTACTAGGAGTTGTTGCCTTGAAAATTCACATAAAGAGATTGATCTTCTGAATTCATTAGCCCCACTGAATTCAGAATTCTCACAAACAAGGCTAACAACAACCTCATCGTGATGGACTCGTTCACGATCATCCACCACCAAGATCAAGTCATTTTGTCTTTGAAATTGAAGAGCATTTATGTCCAAATTAGTTGGAGAATGAGGAGGAGCTGCTGATGAAGTAAGAGGAGGCGGCAATGATACTACATTAGCCCTACAAAGAGGGCAATTAGGATGAGATTTCAACCAAGTATCAATACATGGTAGGTGAAAAGCATGGCTACATTTAGGCAAAAGCCTAAGGTTCTCATCTTCTTGAAACTCACTCAAACAAACAGCACATTCAGTGTTTTCAACCAACCCTTCACCTTTCTTGAACCTGCATACTGTGATAGCCTTAATAGTAGACTCATCCAATCCAGCAGTAGCAACTTGCCACTGATCTTGAGGCGTCTCGTTTCGATTGGCTTCCATCCCTGTGGCTGCATTATTTCTCCTTCTCCTGCAATACTTAGTGATGATGGTATAGTAGCTAACAAGAAGGAAAGCACTCGCTAAGATACCGATGATCGCTATGATGAGAGGGGAGAAAGCTGTGGCAGATTCACCTGATGCATCATCATCATCAGGTGGAGGAGGTGGTAGAAGGAAGTAACACCATTGTGGACAATACACACTACATATCCCTTGTGAACAATCTTTATAACTATCATAAGGTGCCCATGGATTTGTATTTCCAACAGATCCCATGTTCACAAACACCTCTGCACTATAGCTAGCCTAACTACTTGTACTCGTAATCAAGAAAGCTTCCATTTTTCTCAAACTAAGAGAGCAAAAGAAAGAACCCCATTCAAGTGTTTTTCCCTTGTTTTGCTCTTTTTGTTGTTGGTAGGGAGGAGGAGTGTAAACTAAGGGGGCTTAGATGGAAAGGGAAGCAAAGTAGGTGAAGTTGAGGTGTCAATTCAGAATTCAGATTCTTCAACTTTTGGTAATTCCCTTTAGGTTCCCTAGGCTCATCTTCTTTAATTTCTTTGATTTTCTTGAATTTAGTTTAGACTTTTACTTGAATAAGCGATGATGGTTTGTTGAACAAATGAGGTACAAGTTAGTTGGGATTCTCTTTAGATAGAAAATTTATTCATATTTTTTTGGTATTTGTTCAAATGAGCTCTCAAATTAGATATGTGGAGGGCATTACACCTCCAAATCAAGAAAAACAATAAAGAAAGTGACCCAAAAATTACAGAACATACATAATGCTCTAACTATACACGCATATGTACATGTCTATATAAATTTGGATTTGATTAGGGAGATATAATAGTTTCCAATTCACCCGAGCTTAGGTGTTAAGGGGGTAACCGGTCGATAACTCTAGGCTAAGCTTTTAGTGAATAACTAAAGCCCGTCAATTTTGATAGAACACATATAATATATATATATCTTATCGCACAAGGTACAACACCTATAGTGCACATGTATTGCATGACATAGAGGGACATTAGATGTATGTTCTAGAGTTTGAGCTATTTTAGGATCTTGAGTAGTTATACGGAAAGCAACTGAATATAACCTGAGTTAGAAAAGGAATAAAATATATCTTGGTTTTCATTTCTAAATCTAAGTTTGTTACACCTTCCAAGAGGTTTAGCTGACCAATGAATATTAAAAGAAACCTAACTTGTAGCTTACAAAAGTTGTAATCTTTATAAAAAAATAAATATATAAATGCTCCTAGAATCCTTTCAATTTCAGTACAAGAATTACAATTCACATATTGGTGAGACTTTATATTATTTTGTTTTGCTTTCCATTTGGCAAAAGAAAAAAACAATAGTATATGTAGTGCCACTGCTGGAAAAATATGAAAATACAAAAGCAAATTGAATTATGAAAAAAAGGATAATGCAATGTTTACGTAACTCTTGGAGGATTAAATTTACTAGTACTTAGAATTCATATTAAATTATTTTAAATTAAGTGATACTAACATGTAATATTATGATTAAGTAAAAATAGTGTAAGTAAAAACAGAATAATTGCTTACTTTTAGTTTGTTGGCTTGGCAAATTGTGATCTTCATATAAAGTGGTGGTGACAAACCAAATAAAGAATGGACAAAAAGTAACCGCAAAAAGATAAGAAAATATTCCAACATAGTAACCACCGAATATAATGATGGAAATAAAGATACTTGAAGACAATAAGAATATAAACGGGAACAGTATGCACCGTAGTGATGTACCGTTTATTTCTTGCCAGGTCCCTTCTTTTTTCCTTTTTAACTTTTTGCTGTTTCAGCATCCATCGTTTACAATATTAAAAATACAAAAAAAGAAAAATATTTATTAATAAAGTGAATTAAAAATCATCAAAATCAAAGTTCAAATCCTAAATACATTTTTTTTAATTTGCCCGTGCTTGCACGGAAGAGAGATGGATATCCATTAAATAATCGAGACGAGCACAAGATAATATCAGAAAACCATTATTATATAAAAAATACTTAGATACATACACCAGATTTACAAGTCACATTTTAGTGCATATGATCATGCATTAGTAGCAAATATTGTTTGTCAGGTGTATAGATAGTGGCGTATGCAAAAAAAAATCGTAAGTGGTATTCTCTTTTAACGAAGTGAAGAAAGATTAAATTAGCGTAACACTATCTTATTTGAGAAAAAAGAATTTAGGGTTCTATCCTTTGGCCTCCTTAAATCAATACACTATAAAGTGCTTATGTTTAGTTGGTGTCATTATTTTTTAAATATTTTGATATTTTTATGTGTATCTTATGCGAAAAATGAAAAAGAATTTCCCTACTTTCCCTAAAGTGTATCCGCCTTGGTGTACAATATGAGTTTGTGTTCTAACACAAACGCATGTTGTCCCAAATAAAATGATATGATTTGAGAAACCTTGGTGTTTCTGTCTCATCTTTTCTTAAAAACAACATTATTAACTGCAAAGTAGCACTTCACCCTTGGTTCTTATTCTCCTTTTCCCCCCTAAGGTTACGTTGATTAGTACTATCTATCTCATGAAAAGGCAATAATCATAATTTCATGAATATAAAAATTGTTTGCTTATTTAGGTTCATGACATGAAAGTCATGCAATTAGTATAGACGTAAATATTTTTTTGGACAATGATTTGTTGGTACACCTAATCCTTCTAGAAAGTTTTAAGTATTTGTTAATTAGACTTCAAAGCAAAATAGTCCAAGATCATTTTTGCACGTTTCGTGCATCATTCAGCAAAAGAAATGACATGATCATATAATAGTTAAATTTGTATAAGTTGTGAGTAAGGTTTTTTAAATTACTTTTACCAAACACCATGTATAAGTATGCTATGGTTGATATAAGATCAAATATTAACTTTAACACCTCATTATTGATGGGCCAAGCAGCAACGTGCGAGATGCATTGAGACATGCATATAAACTAAACTAACTAGTAGCATACCTTATTAAATTTTAAAACTAATCTTTTATAATATTTGAAATTAAAAAATTAATCCTAAAATAAAAAATATTAGATGTTTAGTCTTAATCTATTTTATTATTAATTCTTTGTTTATATTTTCTCTAGCTTTTAATCGCATCAAGACTTGGTTCCTCGGAAAGTAGATCTATTCAAAGAGCAGAACAATCCCTTAGTAAAATATCTTAGTAATTGTATACACATTTATGCATATAACTACTTATATTATTTCATTATCTATTACAGTATATTTTATTTTTCAGAAGTTGTATCCCTTAGTCCCGAGAGTTTTTCTCCAATTTAAGGTCTTTACATAATCCAATTTAATCCTTATATTTAGCTTTAAAACATTTGTTTCTAGCATATTTACTATATAACGATAAATTTAGTGAAAAGGAAAAATATAATTTTTTATTATTGATAAGTAAAATAAAAGTATAGCATTAATCTCTACATATTAGCTAACAAAGCATCTGTTTCAATCAAGGAAAAAACATTTTATAATATTAAAAAAAGGAGAAATAAATACAATAGAAAAAACAACACAAGAAAATATGAATAAACCACTTGTTTTTAATCATGGTGAACCTTCATGGAAGGTACCTGAAACAAATATATAGGACATCAAGAAAATTAAAATTAGAACACCTCACACAAAGTAAACACGTTAAGAAAAATTATAAGTAGTAGGAGTAGTTACAATAATTGAGACTCCCCGTATTTTTCCTGCGTTAACATAGAATAGGAAAGTAGTAATTGAGATATTTATCATTTTCTGAATATGGAACGTAATAGGAAAGTAGTAATTGAGATATTTATCATTTTCTGAATATGGAACGTGAAAGGTTAAGAAGTAACTGAGACTTATTCTTACGATAAGATACATAAAAAAGTTAGGTAAAAAAGGCAAAAAATAGAATTTAGCACCCTTGCGTACTCCTAGTGGATAGGAAAGAACGGGGGAGACAGCGCCGCTTACCGTTTGAATATACACATCATACTTTCTTCTTGACAGTAGACGACCAATCATCACCTTTATCACAAACCCCATTTTATCTTAAATCACTGATTTTCTCATTTCATCATCTGACTTATGTTCTTCATGTAGCATTCAGACAGAATGACTATGTGAAATTACGTCAATACTTCCTAATATTATGAATAAAATTGAACAACTTGGAGCCGGGCCTTCTTTTCGCACTATTACGGATATGAAAATTGTTAAATAAGGCAATATACCCGTGATATACACTCAATATACAAGAATGTATATCACGGGCATTGATGGACAAAGGCCCAACACGCAACGCACACGCGACGCCCAGCAAAGGCCGTGATATCGGAGCCCATCACGGGATTGGTATCTTGTACCAATCTTGTATATATGGTATATATATTTGATGTATATTGTAGTGTATTTGTTACATAAATTAGAATTATACACTTACCATAATTGTATAGTTAGAATTATGGTAGAATAAGATTTAAGGAATAGGATTCTCCTATTTTGTAACTTGTATAAATACCTATTCAATTAATGAAAATAATCAAGGGGATTATTTCTTTCATGGTATCAAGAGACTAGGTCTAAACAAAAGCTTTCTCTCCCAACTTTTGCCCTCTCTCGGCCGAGACCCCCCCCCTCGGGTTTCTCTCCCAAATTTCGTCTTCCGCTCTAAAAATTAAAAACCTCTCTTAAATTTCCCCTCCTTTGTTTTTTCAATATGTCTAAGAACAATTATTATCCTGCCCTCCTGGTTTCTAACGTCAAGAACAATATCCCTATTGTACTTGAAATGGAAAACGTCCAATATGCGACGTGTGCGGAATTGTTTAAAATTCACGCTATCTCCCATCAAGTTATCCATCACATAATTCCTCCCGCTACACCTCTTTCCGAGGAGGATCCTCAATTATAGATTACGCTTAATGTTACCGTTCTCCAGTGGATCTATTCCACTATTTTGGTTGACCTTTTACAGACGATTATTGAGCCGGATACCACGGCTATGGCTACCTGGAATAGATTGCGTGACATATTCCAAGATAACCAACATTCACGTGCCGTCACACTCGAACATGAATTCTCTCTAGTTCGCATGGAAGACTTTTCAAACGTATCGGCATATTGCAAGAAACTCAAGGAGTTGGCGGATCAACTCCGTACTATTGGCGCACCTGTAACAAATAATCTTCTGGTTCTACAATTGGTTGTCGGCCTTTCGGAGGCCTATAATGGTGTTGAGACTCTCATTCGTCAAAGCAACCCTTTTCCCGCCTTTTATCAAGCCCGCTCCATGCTTACTTTGGAAGAAGCCAGTTTGGCTAAAAAGGCGGCTACCGGCGCAAGCCCCGTCGTCATAATGGCGTCCTCCCCAAGTTCTTCGGGTTTTGTTAATAATTCGGGCCAAAACTATAATAATAGTGGCGGCAAAAATAATCGTAAGAATAATAACAAAAACCGCGGGGGCAAACGCAACGGTTCCGGTGGTCAGCAAGCAGGCAGTGGGTCACATCCAGTGAACAGTGGCCCACCACCCCCTGGTCCCAACAGTAGGGCCCATGGCAGTGAGACCGGGGGCGGTGGGGAGCAGCCCCTACCTTCCAGCGAATCCCAGCAGCCAGTGGGCTGGCCAGCCTTTCGTGCCCAAAGAACCGCAGTGGCGGCCCACCGGCGGTGACCCAGCAGTGCCAGTTCTAGCAGCTACGGCCCAGTTCAGTCCCATCCTGGAATACTTGGGCCCCGACCTCCGTAAGCCCACCACGCAGCAGTCCCCACTCAGACCGATATCGAGGTTGCGATGCACACATTGGGGTTGACTCAACCGGACCCAAATTGGTATATGGACACCGGTGCCACTACTCATATGACTTCTGATTCAGGTACTCTCTCATCTTATTCCAATTTGAACACCCCTAGGGGTATAATTGTTGGTAATGACAACTCTATTCCAATTCAGGGTTATGGTCAGAAAACATTGTCTCCCCCAATCCACCCCTTATCTTGAAAAATACTTTACATGCCCCCAAATTGATTAAAAATTTAGTGTCTGTCCGAAAGTTCACCACTGACAATTCGTTTCTATTGAATTTGATCCTTTTGGTTTCTCTGTGAAGGATTTCAAGACAGGGAGTCATCTTATGAGGTTTGATAGTAGGGGATCTTTATCCTATCATGCCCGGTTTCAGTCCATCGAGTCAAGCCTTACCGTCAGCTTTTGCAGCCATTTATCCTTCCGTATGGCATGCTCGCCTTGGTCATCCGGGCTCTTCTATTTTATCAGTTTTAGATAAAAATAGCTTTATTTCTTGTAAGGGTTTGTGGACTCAAATTCTCATACTTCACAACCATTTGATATTATTCATAGCGACCTATGGACGTTTCCTGTTCTAAGTTCGTTAGGTCATCGATATTATGTTATGTTTTTGGATGATTATTCTAAATTTTTGTGGACGTTTCCAATTGCCAATAAATCTCAAGTGTTTTCTGTCTTCATAAAATTTAGAACATTCATTAGAACACAATTCGAAAGAGAAATAAAAAATATTCAGTGTGATAATGGGAAAGAGTATGACAATAGGGTGTTTCGGGAGTTCTGTGATAATAATGGGATCAATTTTCGTTTCTCATGCCCTCATACATCGTCTCAAAATGGGAAAGCCGAACGCAAAATTCGTTTCATAAATAACATTGTCCGTACTCTCTTACTTCATGCTTCCGTACCCTCGTATTTTTGGCATCATGCTCTGCAAATGGCAACATATTTCCTTAACATAATTCCGTCCAAAGGTCTGACATATTCTTCCCCCTCCAAATCCTATATAATAAGAACCCTTCTTATTCTCATCTTCGGATTTTTGGGTGCTTGTGTTATCCGTTATTCCCATCCACCCCAATTAACAAACTTCAGGCTCGGTCTACTCCGTGTGTATTTTTGGGTTATCCGTCTAATCATCGTGGTTATAAATGCTTTGATTTATCCTCCAAGAAAATCATAATTAATCGCTATGTCATTTTTTATGAAACCTAATTTCTTTTTACGAAAGTTCATACTCCCGAGCCTAGGTCGTATAATTTTTTGGATGATCAAATATCCCCGTATATTATTCGGCATTTTTTTAACATCTCCCGCACCCAAAACTCTCCAGCGGGCCCACTGCCCGCTGGCCCCACTGTACCGTCCTATGTTCCGATTCTTGGATCGGGCCCCAAGCAATTGGGCCGGTCCATTGCCCCACTCGGAACTGGTCCAGTGGATGCTCAGGTTACCGATTTGGGCCAGCAGGCCCACTGCCTGCTGGCCAGTCCGTCCCGAGCCCAGCAAATTCCCAAAATTCACTCAATTCTTTCTTGAGTCATAGATCAGTCACTCATAGTCTGTGGGGTATTTTTACACCTAAAAGACATTTTAATTTACATTCTGATGTCTCTAAATCCCCCTTGCCCCGTAATCCTATGTCCGCCTTAAATGACCCTAATTGGAAAATTGTTATGACTGATGAATATAATGCTCTTATTGATAATAAGACGTGGGAGTTGGTGCCCCGTCCATATGGTATTAATGTTATCAGGTCTATGTGGATTTTTGCTCATAAGGAGAATTCAGATGGTTCATTTGCTCGACATAAGACGCGGCTTGTGGGTGATAGTAAGACTCAGCAGGTTGGGATAGATTGTGGGGAGACGTTTAGTCCGGTGGTCAAGCCGGCTACTATTCGCATTGTGCTTAGCTTGACTCTTTCAAAGACTTGGCTTATTCATCAGTTGGATGTCAAGAATGCTTTCCTACATGGTGACCTCAAAGAAACAGTCTATATGCATCAGCCGTTGGGTTTCAGGGATCCCAACAGTACTCATCATGTCTGCTTATTGAAGAAGTTCTTATATGGGCTTAAGCAGTCTCCACGGGCCTGGTATACGAGGTTTGCTGACTTTGTTTCGACTATTGGGTTCACTCACAGCAGGTCAGATAATTCCTTGTTCATCTACCGTCGTGGTTCGTCCTTGGCCTACATTCTGTTGTATGTGGATGATATTATTTTGATTGCCTCTTCAGATGCATTACGTCAGTCTATCATGGCCATGCTCAGCTCTGAGTTTGCTATGAAAGACTTAGGGCCCTTGAGTTACTTTTTGGGGATCGCCGTCAAGCGTCACTCAGATAGTTTGTTTTTGTCTCAACGAAAGTATGCTGCTGAGATCATAGAGAGGGCTGGGATGTCATCATGTAAGTCCACTTCCACTCCAGTTGATGCAAAACCCAAGCTTAGTACCGCGGCAGGTGCACCATACGAGGACCCGACCCGCTATCGCAGTCTTGCAGGGGCCCTCCAGTATCTTACCTTTACCAGACCGGATATTACGTATGTTGTTCAGCATATGTGTTTATTCATGCATGATCCCAGAGTTGAGCACATGAATGTAATCAAACGCATCATTCGGTATATTCAGGGGACACTGGACTATGATTTGCACTTGTATCCTTCATCTACATCCACACTTGTCTCGTACACAGATGCGGATTGGGGTGGTTGTCCGGACACTAGAATGTCTACGTCAGGATATTGTATGTTCCTTGGCAACAACTTGGTCTCCTGGTCTGCAAAGCGTCAGGCGAATCTATCCCGCTCAAGTGCAGAGGCAGAATATCGAGGGGTAGCTAATGTGGTCTCAGAATCATGTTGGATACGTAATTTGCTTTTAGAGCTTCATTGCCCCATTCAGAAGGCAACCTTAGTATATTGTGATAATGTTAGTGTCATCTACCTCTCAGGTAATCCGGTTCAGCACCAACGCACTAAGCATATCGAAATGGACATTCACTTTTTCCGTGAAAAGATTGCTCGGGGGCAGGTACGCGTATGTCATGTCCTGTCATGATATCAAGTTGCAGACATCTTTACAAAGGGTCTTCCCTCGGTACTCTTTGAAGATTTTACGGACAGTCTCAGCGTTCGAAGACCGCCCGCTATGACTGCGGGTGTGTGTTAAATAAGGCAATATACCCGTGATATACACCCAATATATAAGAATGTATATCACGGGCATTGATGGACAAAGGCCCATCACGCGACGCACACGCGACGCCCAGCAAAGGCCGTGATATCGGAGCCCATCATGGGATTGGTATCTTGTATCAATCTTGTATATATGATATATATATTTGATGTATATTGTAGTGTATTTGTTACCTAAATTAGGATTATACACTTACCATAATTGTATAGTTAGAATTATGGTAGAATAAAATTTTAGGAATAGAATAGGAATAGGATTCTCCTATTTTGTAACTTGTATAAATACCTATTCAATTAATGAAAATAATCAAGGGGATTATTTCTTTCAAAAATAATGGTCAAAATCGGATTCAATTGTCAATTGCCCCTATCGAAAATAGGATTGACTACTGATTCCGAAGGAACTGAGAGAATGTGTGTATACAAAAAAAATGAAATTTCAAAAGCACAACAATAAAAAAAAAATGGGACTCATGCACTCACCATTTAAACTTGTCACTCCATAACAAATTAAATGCACTTCTATATAACTGGTGATCATGCGTTAAGTGAGTATCCTATAGATTTTCATTGTTGTCTTTTAGACTTTTACAACAATAACAATAACATACCCAGTGAAGTCCCACAACGTGGGGTATGAGGAGAGTAGAGTGTACGCAAATCTTACATCTACCTTGGTAAGTAGAGATGTTGTTTCCGAAAGAACCTCGGCTCAAGACAAAGCATAGACACAAGCAAAGCAAGAGAAACGGTCAGACCCGGACAAGAAATTTAAAGCTGTATGAAAACGAGAGTAACAAAAGCGAATAAGCCATGATAAAACATTCTGAAAAAAAGAAACAGTAACTAACACATGTAAATAAGATAAACAAAGTACACAAATGAACATACATCATCAGAAATCGAAGTACAAGTGGCTATAAAACAATATTGCGTCTACTAGTATGATAGGCTAAGCAGGGCTACCATAATAACACTACAACTACCAGTATGTAAGCGTAAGTAGGACTACGCTCAACTAACTACTACCCTAATCCGTGTCCTCCACAACCACCTATCTAAGGTCATGTCCTCATTAAGTTGCATCTGCGTCATATCTCGTCTAATCACATCTCCCCAATGCTTTTTCGGCCTACCTCTACCCCTCCTGAACCCATCCATAGCCAACCTCTCACACCTCTGCACTGGGTCATTTGTGTCTCTCATCTGCACATGCCCTAACATCTTTTAGACTTTTAGTGTACCCAAAATAATGAGGGAAACACTTAATTGTTATGAGAAAAATGGGAATGAGTTGCAGAGTTATTAGAATCTGGTAAACCGTTTGGAATTAATTAAAAGAAATGACTTGTCAAGTTTTAAACATAACACATTTAACATAATTAAGAGAGTTAATGTAGTGACTTTTGAAGTTTTTTTTAATATAACATATAAATGGGGAAAAATAGAAAAAAGATAAAAAATAGGAGAAAAAAGATAAATATGAATGCTAGCCATAGAGAGGTATCACATCACCTCATCTATGCCTAACTTTATATTATATATAGATTTACTTTTTTTTTTCAAAAGGAAAATACTTTCGTCGAGATAAATATCCCTCCACCTTCCACTAGGCATTTGCTAGAAACCTGAACTTATTTTTGTACCTCAAAAATTTATGTGTGAATATATTTTTTAACCGAAATTATGTTACACAAAAAAAACAGCATCATCTTAATCATTTTACGATGTTTGATTGAAGTACGTCGATATATTTCCCCGAAGAGTGAAGTTCAGATGTAATACTAGTAAGTACGTGTTGATCGATATTAAAGCACCATATGACTCGTGGAATACATTACTTAAGAGAATTACAAAAAAAAAACCATTATTAAAGTGTAAAATTGAATTGAAAGAAAATTCGAAGAGTGATATGTGCCCTCATAGTCATTGGTTATAACTTATATATAGAAAATTGAATCCAAGTACATTTGCATATTGTAATGATTATATTTATCAGTTCTCTTATTGCTTCTCCTAGTGATCATTATTATTCTTGTTGCATAACAATAATAATAGTCCACTATGTTAATAGAATTTTATGTGACTCCATAAGCTCCTAATCCTTAGTGATGGCCCAATCAGTTTCTCACCAAGTGACAATTTGAGGAAACCTTGCAAATGAACAGAAGTTGTATCCACATTTCTATAATTCATCAAAGTCATTCTTTAAAAAGAACAAATGCTCTGCCTAGCTCGAGTTTAATTCCAGAGTTCATTCGAATCATTCCTTTTTTAAATAGTGCTAGTAGTAATATTTTGACGTCGAAGTGGACTTTCCATAATTGAGTTATTCGTAACAAACAAAATCGCCGAAATTTCTATGCAATACACGTAGTTCGCCTGTAACATCCAATCGTGCGAGTAGTTTTCTAGCAGAACCAAACAATTAATCCCTCCATCCCAATATATGAGACACCGACAAAGTTTTAAAAAAGAAAGAAATATTTTTTGAAATTTATGACCTAGAATGTTTGTGTGACTATAAATCATTTCATCAATGGTAAAAGGAAATTTTTCTAGTTAAGTTATTTATAATTATGAAAAAGTGACATTATTTTTTAGACGGACTAAAAAGAAAAAAGTTCCACACAAATTGGGATAGAGGAAGTAATTAGAAGCAAGACAAGGAGGGTAGCTCATATAGTAAGTACCCTTCATCTTTAACTCAAAGGTTGTGAGTTCGAGTCACCAATGAAGCAAAAAAGGGAGCTCCTACGAAGGGATGTAAAAAGAATTTAGAAGCAAGACATGAAATGTGTGATAAAAAATCTATATATTGATAGATGAAAATAATAAGAAGCTTCGTATAAAGGGTAAAAACAGAGAGTACTTCTTTAATGTGGTCGTAGAGCTGACTACCTTCAAAGAGAGTAGGGATTGAAGAGGACAATCAATCGTCATGTATATAAACCTCATCAATTCTTATAATCTTTTTGCCTCGTCATAAGGAGCATCAAAACATAAAAAAAATATTATAAATTTCTCATTAACTTTAACTCATTACTCCTATATTCTATTTCCTTTACTTTGTCTCTCACGATATTTGTCAAGGACCCTATCGATTTGAACATCAAAATAGGCTCGGATTTGCTTCAACAAGTTGTTGTCTAAGCTAAACTTTCTTTGCCTTTGATTTGATGATAATCTGCAAGGTACTTCCCACGTAAGACGAGTCTCTAAGAACGAAGGGATCAACAAATGACAAAGCACATGCACAAAATATTGTTTTGAAATATGACACGTACAAATTGTAAATGTCACAATCTGAAAGACCGACACACATGAGGAGATGATGGATGAAAACCCCTTCCTCCTCTAAGGCGTAACATGGTCTTAATCAAGCCAACATCGTTTAATTTGGAGGACTTTGGTATGAAATTTACTTTAGCAAATCAATAATTCTCATCTACGGATAGAAATGATAGAGTATATACAAGAATACAAGACAAATGTTATGGCTGAAATCATGCTAATCTTGCTAAATCAGATTTTTAATTATGCTAATCATAAATCAGATCTTCAATTATGCTAATTATGCTAATCTAATCAGATCTTCAATTTTGCTAATCATGCTAATCTAATCATATACATATTTACTTGATTGAATATTTATATATTCTAATATACCCCCTTAGTCTAAACGGGAGGTTTGCGTACGTTGAGACTATCTCAAAAATTATCGAAGAGTTGCAGCGGGAGTCCTTTAGTGAAAATATCGGCAATTTGATAGCGTGAATGGACATGGAGGATGCGTACTTGACCTCGAGCAACTTTCTCACGTAAGAAGTGTATATCCATTTCAATGTGTTTAGTGCGTTGATGTTGAACTGGGTTACCAGAGAGATAAATTGCACTAACATTGTCACAGTAAATCCAAGTGGCTTTTACAACTGGACAGTGAAGCTCCAGAAGTAAGTTTCGAATCCAACAGGATTCAGAGACGACATTAGCTACTCCACGGTATTCGGCCTCAGCACTTGATCTGGATAATGTAGGTTGTCTTTTTGCAGACCAAGATATCAAGTTATCTCCGAGGTAGACGCAGTAACTAGAAGTTGAGCGTCTAGTATCCGGACATCCTCTCCAATCTGCGTCAGTGTATGATATGAGTTTGCTGATTAAAGTTGGGTAAATATGGAGTCTGAATTTGAGTGTACCGTGAATGTAGCGAATGATACGCTTTAATGCAGACATGTGTTGGGTTCTTGGGTCATGCCTAAATAAGCAAACTTGTTGAACCACTTATGATATATCAGGTCTTGTAAATGTTAAATATTGTAATGCACCTGCAAGATTACGATATTCCGTCGGGTCATGATAAGGATTACCGAAAGAGGAACTAAGTTTTGCTTTTGTGTCAACCGGTGTAGGAGATGGTTTGCAGGAGGACATACCGGCCCGCTCAATAATCTCCTATGCATATTTCTTCTGTTAAAGAAATAGACCTTCGGAATGTTGGGTGACAGAGATATCAAAAAATAGTTGAGTGAGCCCAAATCTTTCATAGAGAATTCAGATCCAAGCTTAGACATAATGGATTGTTGAAGATCCTCTGAAGAAGTAGCCAGAATTATATCATCCACATAGAGGAGTATATATGTCATATTTGTGCCTCGATGATAAATGAATAAAGAATGATATGAGATGTTGTGAGAAAAGTCCAATGTAGCCACATAATCTGCAAAACGTTGGTACCAAGCGCGATGGGCTTGTTTAAGTCCATATTGGGATTTCTTGAGCAAGCATACATAATCAGGGTGTTGAGGGTCACGAAAACCCGGTGGTTGGTACATATAGACAATTTCATTGAGATGTCCATGTAAGAATGCATTTTTGACATCAAGCTAAGTGAGACGCCAAGATTTTGATAATGCAATGCTAAGGACTGTCCGAATAGTAGCTTGTTTGACCACCGGACTGAATGTTTCTCCGCAATCTACATCAGTTTGTTGTTCTGCACCATCACTTACAAGTCTAACTTTATGCCTCTCAAAAGACCCGTCAGATTTCTTTTTATGCCTGAAAATCCCCAAACTTTGAATGATATTAGCATTAGACGGTCGTGGCACCAAGTCCTACGTCTTATTTAGAATAAGAGCATCGTATTCATCTTTCATGACTATTTTCCAGTTATGATCGTTTAATGCATGTATGGGATTTGTAGGCAAAGGAGAAATGGAATTTTTAGTAGTGGTGTGAAGATTGATAAGTCTTCTGGGCTTAAAAATTCCGTTTTGGGCTCTTGTTTTCATTTGAGGGGATTGATGATGAGTTACATGTGAACTAGTTTGGGTAGTTTGTTGGCCGTTTATCGAACTATGTGGTAAGGAATGGAGAGGGCTGGAGTGAGACAATGTGGGAGTATTGTCTATTGCGGCTGGTGCTAATTGAGCCGGAGTGAAGTCTATTCGAATAGGAGTTTGAACGGACTCATGAATCACATGTGAGGGAGTAGAGGTTGAGTCCCTTAGATTAGGTGTTGAACTTTGATATGCAGGTGTAGGTTGTAAAAATAATGGATTAATGAGGCATGTATCTAGAAACTCATATGTTGCGGGGGTTTTATCATGTATTTTTGAAAAAAAAGAAGGTATTCTCATAAAAAATTACATGTCTTGAAATGATTATTTTTCGACTCGATAAATCATAATATTTGTAACCTCTATGATTTGCAGGATATCCCAAAAAAAATACAAGGTGTTGATTTTGCTTGCAATTTATTCTGAGAAGTGGAGGGAAGTAGTGGATAGCATAAACACCCAAAGACCCGAAGATGAGAGTAGGATGGATCTTTTTGATAGAGAATATTCGTGGGTGTTTTATATGCAAGCTTTTTGTTGGGGATTATGTTATGCAAGTAGGTAGCCATTTGTAATGCATGATGCCAAAATGAGGGGGGGGGGGGGTAAGGAGGCATGAGTAAGGAGAGTTCAGATGATATTATTTATGGTACAAATTTTTCTTTCGGCTTTTCCATTTTGACA
The DNA here is from genome assembly GCA_034509755.1 of Anisodus tanguticus. Lineage (NCBI taxonomy): Eukaryota > Viridiplantae > Streptophyta > Magnoliopsida > Solanales > Solanaceae > Anisodus > Anisodus tanguticus. Next base: position 21,792,712 of record CM067539.1, on the reverse strand, counting down.
AGATGTATGAGGACAAGATAATCTAAAGCACATTCCATGGGATTCACAAAACTTGTGAAAGGACTCATTGTTGTATTCTCTCCAATTGTCACATTGATTTTTTTTATTTTTCTTTCAAATTGTGTTGTGACATAATTATGAAAAATTAGGAACATGGAATGGACTTGAGATTTATTGGCATTGGAAAAGTCCACAGAAAATTTGTAAAGTCATCAAGGAATAAAACATAATACCGATGACCACCCGAACTAAGGATATGTGATGACCAAAGATCAATGTGCACAATATCAAATGGCAAAGAGGTTAGTGATGACGAGTCATAAAAAGGTTGTTTTACTTATTTCCCAAGGGAACAAGAATGACAAAAAAAATAATCCCGAACTTTATTACAATCAATAAAATTGTTCCGACAGAAAGAGCTTGAAACAAGAGCTCCCGGATGTCCTAAATGACTATGCCATAATTCGGGAAATAAAGTTGCAAAAGTAAAGGGTGTGAAGCTTCTAAAATAAGATCTTGTGGTTATTGGATAGAGATCACCCATGCTGTTACACCTCATTAAATGCATCCCCATCAGAAATCCGAAAGGATCAAATTCAACAGAAACATAATTATCAATAGTAAATTTTTGCACGGAAACATGGTTTTTGATTAATTTCGGGATATGTAGAATATTTTTTAAGGTTAAGGGTGGATGGGATTTGGGTAATAATGCATTTCCACAACCAATAATTGGAATTGTATGGCCACTACCAACTGTAATATTATGATTATTGCTCTTAGTTAAATAAGACGTAAGATTACCTTCGTTTGCAGTCATGTGAGATGTAGCGCTAGTGTCCATGTACCACTGATCATCCAGAGGAGTAATTGACATAGTGTGCATAGCTTGTTGAATATCAGTTGGTGCATAAGTGGACTGGGCTGATGCAATGTGGACTTGAGGCCTGGGGCCCAATATAGAAGGATGTTGGGCTGTGTTAGGCCTTTGAAATTGGGCTTGATTTGCCATTGGATACGGGCAAGGAACAGAAGCAGCCCACGACCCATTTGGAGAATAAGCCCACGACGGATAAAAAGAGGGGTTTGGCCCATTGTAGCCCTAATTTGGATAACCAGACGGGTTTTGCCCTCCTTGTTGTCGACCATCCCCCTTTCCTTTCCTTTTGCCGCCCCGATTATTACCCCACTACCTTTGTTGCCCCGATTCTTGTTGTTGGTACGGTTGTTGTTGTTGTTTGGACGATGGCCACCTTGATTTCCGCTTGTATTCTTGGTGTCATCGTGTGAAGTATGAAGAGCAGAGATATCGGTGGAGTGTGCAATCCTCTTCGCCCGTGCCGTTTCTTCTAAAATGAGCATGAATCGGGCTTTGTAGAAGGGAGGAAGAGAGTCGCCGTGATGAATCTGGGAGGCAACAGTGAAATATGTGTCAGTTAAACCGAAGACCATTTGAAGTACTAACCTGTCATTTGACACGACGGCGCCGACGTTGGAAAGTTGGTCCGCCAATGATTTTAGATGCTGGCAGTAAGATGAAGCATCTGGAAAAATTTCCATCTTTGGACAGCGAAAAATCCTTGTTCGAGGTATAGTGCCCTCGAGTTCTTATTGTCAGAAAATATGTCCTTTTGCCGATTTCATGCTAATTCGGCAGTGGAGTCCCGTTCAAGAATTGTGTTTAGAAGGTCTTCGGATATGGTGATGTAAATCCATTGTAAAACAATGCCATCAATCCATGACCAGAGTTCAGGATCTGTATTTTTTAGCGATGGGGATGTGTCTGTTGTCGCTGTTTCCTTTGAATTTGGAGAGATATGGTCGAGAACTATATAAGCCCTAGCATGGATTTTAAAAAGTTCTGATCATGTTATGTACTAACCATTTTCAATGTCAAGATTGACCTTGATGAAACTATTGATGTTTGACACTGTTAAAGTGGGATGAAGAGTGAGATTGGATGGGGAAGAAGATTTCGAGTCGGTTATTTGGTTTGTAGCCATGGCGAGACAGTGAAGGAAAAGAACAGATTTAGACACAAAGAGAAGGCGTCGGCTAATTTTGAGCAAAAGATAAGTAAATTAACCTAGGCTCTTGATACCATGATAGAAATGATAGAGATGATGGAATGTTTTTGCATGTCTATTCCATTGATTCGATCAAGTTTATATACAAGAATACAAGCCAAATGTTACGGCTGAAATCATGTTAATCTTGCCAAATCAGATCTTCAATTGTGCTAATCATGCTAATCTAATCATATCTTCAATTTTGCTAATCATGCTAATCTAATCATATACATATTTACTTGATTGAATATTTATATATTCTAATATCTACAACAATACTAATGTTTTAAATAAATATAAGTAATTACAATTGTTTGGATTTATATTACTTACCCAATCCAAATAAAATGTTCAAATATTATGAAAACAATTTTAACACGTTCCAGAAATATTTTGGACATTAGAGTGAACGCTAAGTTTGAGGTTTGGAGACAAATTCTAAAGTCTAAAGGGTTTAGGCTGAGTAGGACCAAGACAGAATACTTGAAGTGCAAGTTCAGTAACGGGAGCGACCATATGACAGGCGTGGAGATGAGGCTTGGTACTCAGGTCATTCTAAAGAAAGAAATCTTCAAGTATCTCGGGTCTATTATCCAAGGGAATGAAGAGATTGATGATGATGCCACACATCGTATTGGTGCAGGTTGGATGAAATGGAGGCTCACACCTGGAGTCTTGTGCGATAAAAAAGTGCCACCAAAACTTAAAGACAAGTTTTATAGGGTGATGGTTAGACCGACTATGTTGTATGGGGCGAAGTGCTGGCTAGGCAAAACTTCGCACATCCAAAAGATGAAAGTTGCGGAGACGAGGATGTTGAGATGGATGTGTGGGCATACAAGGAGGTATATGATTATAAATGATGATATTCGGGACAATGGGAGTGGCCTCGGTGGAGGATAAGATGCGGGAAGCGAGGTTGAGATGGTTCGGGCATGTGCAAAGGAGACACAAACGCCCTAGTGCAGAGGTGTGAGAGGTTGGCTATGGACGGGTTCAAGAGGGGCAGAGGTAGATCGAAGAAGTATTGGAGAGAGGTGATTAGACGGAATATGGCACAGGTGCAACTTACTGAGGACATGACCTTAAATAGGGGGTTATGGAGGATACATATTAGGGTAGTAGGTAGTTGAACGTAGTTCTACTTATGCTTACATGCTGGTAGTGTTAGTTTATTATTGTAGCCTTGTTTAGCCATAGTACTAGTAAGCACACTATTGCTTTATAGTCCCCTTCATTTGATTTCTGCTGTTGTATGTTCTTTCGTGTACTTTGTTTATCTTATTTAGCTGCGTTAGTTATTGCTTCTTTTTTCAGAATGCTTTATCATGACTTATTGGCTTTTGTTAACAACATTTTCTTCTTGCTTTAAATTTCTTGTTCGGATCTGACCATTTTTCTTGCTTTATTTGTGCTTATGCTTTGATTTGAGAGCGTCTTTCGGATACCGATAGAGTTAATATCTAGTTACGCTCTACACTCCAAACACCACTTTGTGGAACTTGATTGGACATGTTTGTGTAGCCGTTCTAATGAGAATTGCAAATAGAATTGTCACAAAATACTGTACCAATGAGAAGAGAACTCAAACCTGCCCTAATTTAAAGACTTTACCTTAAATTAACGCCCAAAAGGGAAAGTAAAAGAAACAAGAAATCAATGGCAGCAAATATTCGATCCCTTCCATTTTCCTCATATAACAGATGATTCAATTGACTATCTGAAAATTGGAAGAATGTCTCAGCAAAACAGTAGCAATAACATACCAGTGAGCGAAGTATATTGGAGCCTTGTTGCCAAAGCTGACAAGAAGTTCTCCAAAATTCGTGATTTGCCCTACTACCAACGCAACAGGTCTAATACTTTACCTCTATTTTGTTTTTCCCCTTTTCAATTTTATCTCAAAATTCCCTTTAATTTATATGATCCTGAAGAACTCATATGTTGGAATTTGGTATATTGTTGATGATATTTATAGTTGCATACCTTGACATGTGTAAATGAATTGCTATAATTTTGGGGATTTCAGTGGAAAGGAAAGAAAGAAATGGGAAAAGGGAAGAGGGTTGAATAACCGGTTTTAGTGACCTACTTTGAATATGAGTAAAAAAGTCAGTCCGGTGCACTTAGCTCTCGCTATGAGCGGGGTCCAGGGAAGGACTGGACCACAAGGGTCTATTGTACGCATCCTTACATCACATTTCTGCAAGAGGATGTTTTCACGGTTTGAACCCATGACCTACTGGTCACATGACATCAACTTTACCAGTTATTCCAAGTCTCTCCTTCAAGGGTCTACTTTGAATATGAGTAAATAATACAAAATGAACAGTTTAGGAGTAATTTCTGTCAGTTTAGTGCATTAGCATCAAAATGGTTAGGCCTTATTTGGAATATCTTAGAATGGTTTTTCCTTGGAAAACATTTTTCTTTCGATAACCATAGTGTCCGAGCTAACTTGCGTGCACTTCGGCTAATTCCACGGGATACTTGCCTCCTCCTCCCACCAGCAACATGCACCAGGTACTCTATCCACCAAGAGTAGAACAGACGGGAAGAAATCACCTAGTTGAACCTGAGACCTCATGGTGTTCAACCCACTTCATTGACCACTAGGCCACACTTTTCTTATTTCAGTGGAAGGGCGTGACGTAGTGGTTAACGAAGTGGGAGGAAAACCATGAGGTCTCAGATTCAAATCCCAGCGGAGACAACACACTGAGTGATTTCTTTCCATCTGTTGAATCCTCGGTGGACATAGTTACCTGTTGCTAGTGAGGTAGCAAGTATCCCGTGGAATTAGTCGAGTTGCGTGTAAGCTGGCCCGTACACCACGGTTATAAGAAAAATGTAAAGATGTGGCACATAATAGTGGTGGTGTTTAGTAATAATTAGATTTACTAAAGAGGAAAATAATGGAATAATGGTTACATGTTGATAGGACTTGGGAGTGAGAGCATATGGAGCACAAGTGCAGTGGAGTTTCACTATAGGGGTTGTTTGGTTGGTGGGATAAGGGATAAAAATCCCGAGATAAAATGCGGGATTATTTTATCCGCGTTTGGTTGGTGAGATAAGGGATAACAATCCCATGGGATGTATTAAAATGGTGGGATTACTTGTCCCATATAGAAGGTGGGATAGCTAATCCCATGGGATATCTTTGTCTATCCCATTCCATATACCTTTTACATTATAGAAACAAGGCCTAGCTGTAGTATGTAGATGATTTTTCCCTTTTCTATTCTCTGCAGTTTTAGTGTTTCTACTTTGATTCATTTGAAGAATGTTTTGTCTTTTGACAGTCTTTAATTTGGGTGGTTGTGTAATATAAGGTATGATACATACTTCTACAAGGTTTTCAAGGTATACACACAATTGTGGAAGTTTCAACAAGAGAATCGACAGAAGTTGGTGGAAGCTGGTCTCAAGAGATGGGAGATTGGGGATATTGCATCTAGGATTGGTCAGCTTTATTTTGGCCAGTACATGAGGACAAGTGAGGCCAGCTATTTGTCTGAGTCTTATATCTTTTATGAAGCAGTATTGAATAGGGAGTATTTTAAAGATGGGTTGTTTCAGGATGTTAATCTTTCCAGCAAGCAACTTCGCTTTCTTGCTCGGTTTCTGACAGTTTGTTTGGTTTTGAATCGGCGTGATATGGTTTATCAATTGGTAAATCAGCTGAAAATGTTGCTTGATGAATGCAAGAGGGCTTTCCAGGTCGGTGACCATGATTCTTAATTGTTATTTACACATGTTTGTCCTGTAGGTGCATATGTACTGTTCCACTATATGTAATATTTTGATTCACCATAATTATATGAAAAATCGCCAGCAGGTCTGGAGGAAGGCACCGTATGTAGCATGTCAGAGTCAAATGTTCAATTTATGTTTATAATTTGGACCTCTGCTCACACAAGTATAGAAATCATTTTTTCTAATTTTTTTACTTTGTTTACTTTGGGGAGAAGTGATTAGACAGGACATGATGCAGTTCCAGCTTACTGAGGACATGATCTTAGATAGGAGATTATGGAGGACTCAGATTAGGGTAGAAGGCTAGTAAGAGTCCCGTTTGTCCGTTTATACTAGTAGTCGCAGTATTGCAGACCTCTGCTATTATTTGTTGTTTCTTGTACTTTGATTAGCTTGTTTCTCTATGGTAGCTACCACTCCTTTCTTTTCCAGAATGCTTCTTCACTGTCCTTATTTTCATTTTCATATTGCTTTGAATTGCTTAGCCTTCTCTGACCTTTTTTTGTGTTTTCTCTTGAGCCGAGGGTCTTTCGGAAACAACCTCCCTAGCTTAGGGGTAAGGTTTGCGTACACTCTACCCTCCCCAGACCCCACATTATGGGATTTCACTGGGTATGTTGTTGTTGTTGTTTTTACTTTGTGCCTTCAACAAAAAATTGTGGCATGTTCAGGGTCTAAAAGTTAGGATCTGTTTTCCTGCCATGGGAGGTGGGTGCTTTTATGGGATTGGATGAAATCATCAGCTTTTATCATATGATGTATATGTTGGACATATTCTATTGAACGATTAAGGTGGTGAACAACTTTCTATTTAGTGTAAAGTTTCTTACCAAACATGGAATTGACAATTTCCCAATTCTATTGATGGAGTTGTCATTTTGTGGGCTGAACGATATGAATGCCCTTTGTATGCTATGACCTGTTTCCACATACTTAACTTGGTCCCTTGCTCACTAGATGTTGTGATAAGAGAAAGAACAAATGGTCTATGCATAGATGAATGACTTCTAAATGGTCTTATTTCCAGGAAACTGATTTTAAAGAATGGAAGCTGGTGGTTCAGGAAATAGTTAAGTTTCTAAAAGCTGACCCAGCTTTTATGAATATCAGGCCATTGAGATATAGTGTCGTATTGGACCTTCATCCAGATTGCTTACCACAGGTTGTTGAAGCAAAGAGAAAGCTAAGATTACGAGATGCACTACTATGCAGCTACCATCCCAATGAGGTGAGCCTTTCCCCCATTTGCATGCCTACCTTCTGTTCTAATTGGAGGTGTCTGGGTTTATTGTGCAGTTTACTAGTGAACTTAATCTTCGTATTTCCATTTTCCATCTTGATCAACTGTATTAATATTTACTCATCTTCTCTTTCTATGCGGTGATCAGGTTAAGTATTCAGAACTGACTCTTGATACTTTCCGAATACTACAATGTCTGGAGTGGGAACCTAGTGGGTCATTTTATCAGACAGGCGGGATTCCTCCAAGTGGTGCTGGAACTGGTATTGGCCAGAATGGAGCTCCGGGGCCCAGTCGTGTTAATTATTCACAAGATATATCTGATCCTACTTTACCTCCTAACCCTCGCAAGTCCATCCTATATCGTCCTTCCGTTACAAACTTTTTAGCGGTGCGTAGTTGTACTTTCCAAAAATTTGCAAAAATGTTTTTTGTTGAAAAAGCAAATTGTATTTTTTGTGCTCTCATCTGATATTGATCAATATGCTCTTCTGACTTCACTTAGCTTCTTTGAAACTAATTTGATCATCTATTACATTTTCAATCTAATCAAGTTGGTGAATGTGAAAGCTTGAAACTTGTTTTAGCACTAATGTGAGATGGGAAAGGTAAATGCTTATCTTTGAGGAAAATTGGTTTTGCTTTCCTGGTAGCATATGCTCTCTTAATATAACTCAGAGCTTTATTGCAATTAAACTAGGTGGAAGTTTTTGAATATCCTTTTAATATCTTCTATAAAGATACTGCAAAAGTTGCCATCCTTCTGGCTTAGAGCTGGTGATAGAACATTGTATAAACAGCACTACTGCCAATGGCCTCCCTGGATATGGAGAGGGATTTTTAGCTCCTAGATTATCTGTGCATTCCTCGTGAATGTACTCTGTATACTATTCTCCATTAAAAGTTAACTTTGCCATCTATTGGCAGGTTTTGGCCACAAACTGCGAAGAGTTACCTCATGATGGAGTTCTTTTACTATATATATCTGCTGCAGGTAGTAGATGGTGTAAAGCTCTTATATGTTGACCAAGTTATTCCTTCAACACTGTAATTCACAGCTTAAACTGATCCTGTCAACAATTTAAATTTGTGACAGGAAGCTCTCAGAACTCTTTTTCTTCTCCATCCCATGGTTCAGGGAGGAGCTTTATGTCTCGTGCTGCCGACTTAGAAGCCACCTCTACATCTTCACTGAACTCTGAATATGAAATTGCAAATCCCACTTCTGCCAAGGGGTATTGCTTAAGTGACCAGAGTAGTTACTTATACATTGGTTCTCGTTCCAGTGGAGGTATTGAACACTTTCCCCATTGTGGGTCCAAAACGAAGTTTTGTGGCACAAAACATACTATATTCATTCTCTTGTTACAGAAGTATCAGCTGGTGGAATAGCACATAGGTCTTGTTACATCATCGTGCATAGGTCACTCTAAAAGCAATTCTTGTTTTCATATTGACAACATGTTTCTCTGCAGAAGTTCATTGTTTTTTCATCAACAAAAACTAGATAGAAGACCTGGGAGAAACTCATGAAATGCTTCAAGAACTTAGAAAAATTTAAGATAAACTTACCTGATTTTATCTATGTAAAATCAACTCTAGGAAGATATCAACTCGATTTTTACGATGAAGTCAATGTCAGCAAGTGTTTTCTGCTCATACTTCTTATCATCTTAAATATTGGAGTCATTTGTGACGACGGAGGGATGGTCTGTTGGCGAAGACCTTCCACCTCCAACCATATTATTGGGCATTATGTCGCCAAAGGAGCGAGGTGGTTAAATCACTGTTGGGCTCTCGAGTGAGTTTGTGGGGCGGACTGTACCTTAATAAAAAAATCAGTGTTCTTTATTGATATCTATACAAGACATGGACAGTTTACTCAGAGGTTGTTGGCAGCATCAGTTCTTCTGATCTAAATATTGGAAGCAAATTGTTACACTTCATTTCTGTCACTTCGCTGGTATTTTGTTTTTTACCCTCAGCACACATGCTGATCATCATCTCTTCTGAGCATCACATAAGAAGATTTTCTAAACTTGTCGATTGGAGTTGAAACTAATTGTCATATTTTGGCTGTACAAAATTCTGAATCCTGAAATTTTGTTTTCTATTTTAGGTCTGAATGGGATTTATCCATGTGACTTGTTGCCATTCACTAGAAGACCACTTTTTTTGGTCATTGACAGTGATAGCAGTAAAGCATTCACGGTATGCATCATGGACCTTGCTTGATATGACGACAATTGGTATATAGTTTATCTGATATTATTATTGTGTTGGACCAATTAAATTTGCGCTCAAGGATGATTAACTAAAAATGAGAGAGTGGTGGAAATGCTCACACTGATGGTTATATGTTCTAATACTGACATAGGAATATATTTGCATTGCAGAGTTTAAACTATCTCAAATACTAGTAACCTAATAGTGGCCCGCTCGATTTAAATTTATTGAATTTATAACTGCTGAAAGTTAAATTCCATGTTTAAAGCTTCCGAACTGTTTTACAGAATGAAATGGCCTGGTTTTTCCGGTCTTGTGCACGTTGCAAGAAAATTTCTGAGCGAGCCAAAACTCTCTAATCTAATTCAATGATTTTCTCACTCTATATCAACAGCAGCTAAAAGAATTCCTCCATCAAACTTGACGTGAATTCTCTCTTAATCTTCCTTTTTACTACTTTGTGTCTCCCATCAATAGTTTGCATGTTATCACATTGGCTTGTTCAAGGAATTGCACTTACTGTATGGATATTGGGTTATTTAAGAAGCAAATCTTTAAGGTAGCTTGAGGTAGTATTTTGGCGTTCAGATATGCATCCCCTGCATAGAAGAGGGGCCTCTATTTGGGTGCACACTTCCAATAGGGAGCCTGTGACATCTGAAACAAGATTGACATTTGTTAATGTGCTACTAAGGTTTGCAAGGTTTTTGTTCAACGGCAAAGTTAGTACAGTAAGGGATGTGTGCTCGGCCTTGTTGCAGCATGCTTCATATTTAAATGGAGAAAAGGATCCATTATCACCGAGTTCTGAAGTTGAAACAACGGATTCTCGTTAAAGGAAGTGTTACATGGATTGTCAGTATTGGTTTGACAGACAGAAGCAAATGCTGATAGAAGATTTAGAAAGCTTTTGTGGTTACAAAGGAATCATGATACAGGAAATAAATATCATAGCTTTTATTTAGACAACTGAGCTACTTATGCTCTTAGATGATATGATCCAGAATGACTATGATGTAATTCTGCATTTGCTAGTGGCAAGTTTTTAAGTTGTTGTTTCTTGATTTATGTGATTATCATTGTGGCCTCAAAATCATGGGCTTCAAATTATGATACCCTGATCTTCTTTTTAATGGCACTTTATACTTAATTTTCCAGCATATATTGTTTTGTTCTTGATGCATTTTACTCTAGCAAAATCTACAGCTGAATGGTGCTCTAGACGCCCTCGGAAGCATCTATACCTGAAATAGTCTACAAACTTTGATGATATTATATAGTATCAGTCTAGATCTCTGATGTTATATTAGAGTTTCTCCTAGTGCCGTTTTCAAGCTCGGACAATAGTTTGGTTGCACTTTCCTTTTTCCCAGCCTGTTTTCTTCTACAAAATTACTTCATCAGCTCATCATTTGTTGTGCTTAGTGGAAGCTACCTCTTTGTTTCTTGATATCCTTGTATCTGCTATTGCATAGTTAACTCTGAAGTCAACTCACATGCCTTAAAATAAAGGTTTATTCATTTGTTAATTTATTTAGGAAACAAACCTTTTGCTTTTAATTTATTGCTCTGACATGGATAAAATTATTTGATGCATGAATATGAACAGGCCTTAAGTGGATCAGAGAAGGGAGAATCAGTTGCCATGCTACTCTCTCCCGCAATCTCACTGCCTATATCTACTGTGGATTCTTCACGACAGCCAAGTGGAAGTTCATTCACGAGTTTTCTTACAATTCCCTTACAGGCTTTCGTTTTGATGCTTGGTTTCATGGGTTCTGACATTGACATGGTGTGTTAGCTTAAACCTCAACTTCATATTACCTGCTTTTTATAGCAATCATGTGGGTTATTTGGAAAGAGAGAAATAGGAGGGCTTTAGAAGGGGTGGAACAAGATTTTGTAAAATTGCAAAGTAGTGTTTTGTCTCTAGTTTCATTTTGGTGTACTTATGAGGTCCCTATTTATATAGAGGTCTCTTTTGTTGAGAACCATATTTTTGGTGTAGGTTCTCTTCTTTTTGGTATACAGTGTACACAGGGTTTCCCCAATTATCAATAAGATTATTTACCCTATCAAAAAAAAGAAATCTTACCTGTTTTTTATGTGCTTGGTTTCCTCACATATGGATTCTTGATTTCAGGATATGTATGGTAAGGCTGACAAACTGCTTTCTTCATCATTAAATGAGTGGGGTTTGTTATTAGCAGCATCAGATAATCTTAATCCTGTTTGGGCTCAAACTCTTGGAGATCCATTTTTACGGCGGCTCCTTTTAAGGTAGGTCGCTGCTGTTAGCCAACATTTTCTGCAGTACCCATCTAGTATCAAGTCTTGAAGTAATCCCTCGACTGGTTGAATATGAAATTAGTTGATTTGACATTGGCCACCTGGCAAATCTGATACTTCACTGGTAGAAACTACTGAATCACTTGTACATCAAGATTTTTAATCCAAAATGTTGGTTCAGAGTGTCAGTTAAATTGATCTCTATTTGTATTTCTCAAGGCTTATGAGCATATGGGTGGATGTGGATGTTATCCATGAATTAGAACTTTTTGAGAACGGTAACAATATTATAAATGTGTAGCACAAAGGCTAAAACCATCTGTACAAATTAAAGGGAACATAAACATAGCTTTCTTCTACCTCCTGCTACAGGGATTTTATGATATCTAACATTGAATCGACATCCTGTACAGAATCTTCCTTACACCAATAGTGAAACAGAAAACGGCAATTCATCTTGATCTTCTAAATGGAATTGTTGTTCCCATCAAAATACCTAGTCTCTCCAAATGGTCCACCATATGCATCCTGGGATAAGTCTTCCAACAGTTTTTGTGTCTGTTTAAACCTCCAGAAAAATTCCAGCAAGCAAACAGCTCCCCTGTGGTCTTAAGCATGCTCCATGACAGTTCAAACTCAAAAAAGTTTTCTGGCAACCACACAGTGAATAAATGGATGACGATTACTTTCAACCTCCTTCCCCCATAGATAGTACCTTGAACACAATTGCACTCCCCTTTTAAAAGTACCTCGCATTAGGCAAGCATCTCTCACTACTAGCTGTACAAAACAAGCTGTTTTGGCTGGTATTCTCACTTGTCATACTGCTTTCCGACTCCATAACTGAACTTGCTATATAGGGTGGTTACAACAACAACAACAACAACAACACACCCAGTGAAATCCCACAACGTGGGGTCTGGGGAGGGTAGAGTGTACGCAGACCTTACCTCTACCACCTTGTTAAGTAGAGATGTTGTTTCCGAAAGACCCTCGGCTTAAGAAAAGCATAAGCACAAGCGAAAGCAAAAGAAACGGTCAGACCCGGACAACATATATGCTGAGAGTTTACTGTAAATTGGCCCTTCCTGTGTCTTTTCCATCTATGTTTTTCCTCCTCTTCTGTTATCCCCTTGAACTGGTCAAGAACGGTCAAGAATTCAATGAATCTGGGAAGTTCCCAGTCATTAAGTTGTCTCCTAAGGTTGAGGTTCCACCCTTTATTATTTTCATATCCGGTATAGGTAACCTCCGTATAAAACTCAACCTGGTTCTTATAACATGAAGAGTAGCTTCCACGTACCCTACCAAAAGAAAAAAACTTATACAGGAATTTCTATATTATTGTACCAGCTTTATGGGATTATAATCCCCGTATTAGGCTATTAGTTATGTATAAGATAAAGTAGCTAAAAGACCACACCCTTGTTGTACTTGTTCTTTCAAACCCTTCAAGCATGCTAGGGGTATAATCTAAACAAAATCTTATCAAAATATAAAGACTGCAAACAAGTAATTCTGCAAGAATATAGACTAATCTTTTATCTTTTAGCAAATTTCTAGTCAATCTAATGAAATAAAGATTTTCTTTAAATAAGTAGTATATTCTTAAGTTGCAAATATGGGGTTGAGTATACTGGCAGGCTAGTATTCTGATTTCTATCTCCCAAGGAGTTATACCCTGTCTACTTTTCTGTTGCTGTTTTCCCCGCAAAAACTTGGATGGTAAAAACACTCTGAATATTGCAGATTCATATTCTGTCGGGCAGTGCTGGCACTGTATGCTCCAATCTTCAACAAGACAGAATATTTCCCTGAATGCATCCCTTCCCTTCCAGATGCTTTCCTGCCAACTGGTGACACCTGTCAAAGGACCGTGTTGCAACTTGCTGACATTTTTGGTGCAACCAGCAAGTTCAATTTTTCAAAAGAGATGATGCTTTCCGATGACAGAGCCAGGAGAACTGAAGTTGGCTACTGAATTTTTTTTTTTGGGGGGGGGGGGGGGGGGGGGTCAATTCTGGTAGCTTTGTAAATTGATTTGGAATGAGGAGGATTCTTTAATTTGTACGTTTTCTTTTTATTCCATGTTTGGCTGTTAATCTGATATTGGGTTCTGTAGGTTGATATGTAATGCTTCTGAATCTGAACAATGGCTCCTCCAACATTTCCATTTCGATTCCCAAATATTTTACATTTCCAGTTTGATTCATTTCCCAAATGTTTTCACTGCAAGCAGCTCGTGCTACACTCTGTGTTGGCTAAACTCTCTTTTGTACATCTTACTAGTGTCTTTTTGCTTTATGTTTCATATGTTAATGAGAAAATCGCGTAAAGAAGGATTTATTTCTTCTTGGAGTTTCATGGTTGCTTTCAGTAGTGCTTTGTTTATGAAGGGAGAGTCCTGAAGTTGTAAAAAGTTATATCCTTGTTCGGTAAGTTGGGGAAGGGAGAGGAAAAAGTTCCAAACTTTCCTTCTCTTAAGGAAAGTGGAATATCGATATTTCTTCATTTGATCCTGATCTTGATCGAAGTGGAGTTTCTGATAAAATGACTAATATTAGAGTCGGTATGAGCTTACTGTACCAAGCATTTTTAAAAAGGTGATTGTTGAAAAGCAAATAAGGCACATATTCAACAATCACTTACTCTAGAACAAAGAGCTATTTAATACATAGACAAGTTATCTATTACTCCCTCCGGTTAAAAAAGAGTGTTCACCTAGCTATTTACATGATCCTTAAGAAAATGCTAATTTCTAGGTAAAAATAGGTAGTTTGACTAAAATACCTCTAATTTAATAGATATTGAGATTTTGTCACCTAATACTTAATAAGGAAAAATCTGAAAAAATAAGGTTAATTCTTTTTTAATTTGATAAGTAGATATTTTTTTGACTAAAAAAATAAAGATTAAGTGAACACTCTTTTTAATTCGGAGGAAGTAATGATTATCATAAAGTTTATATATAGTTACTTCATCAATAATATAATTGTGTTAAGTGGTTTTTGCAATGTTAAATGGTAGAACTTAAAACTCATTCAGGATTTAATAATCGATTCAAAGTAATACGACGAAGTTCTCCCACTTTTTCTATTACATTCCTCGTATTATTTTTTCTTCCTGTCCTCCTCCCCTAGTTTCCAAACTACTAGATGTTAGTTACTAAAAAGAATATTATATTTTTCTAGTAATAATTTAATTTAATTTAATTTTTTATTTTACTGAAATAATTTATAATCATACAAATATGTATGACTTGTCTTAAATCATAAAATTCCAAGAGTATTTTTTTAAAATAAACTTTGGTGCTTAACATTGCGACATAAATTAAGTCGTAGGGAGCAAATACGTATTTCAACATCCAAAAGGTATGCCAAACAAATGAATGACATATCATGTTCATGAATATACAATAGCATCATTTAACCAAGGTGTATAAGGACCTGGAGTATTACTAGTACGACGTCGTTGCTGAACTCCATACAAATGGAGTGGCTGTTAATCGGTTAGGCTTACCAGTTGGATAAGGAAACATACTAGTAGGTATTTATTTAAGGATTAATACATACTTAAGTTTTTAATACTCTTTTTCTCTTTGATTGAACAATCAAAAACTTTAAAAAATTTCACAAGTAGGTACCTTTTTGTTGTGGGATTGGACTGACAAAGAATTACTGGACATATTTCATTGTTGCTGGTTTACCCCCTGTTTGGATGGTTGTTTCCCGTGGTTCATTATTGTATGTTTTTATTGATACCATGTTTGTTTTCATTATTCTTAAAATTATATTGTATGGTATTGTAAACACATTGTAACTCAATTGTTATATAACCATGAAAAAACTCAATTTTTTAACCACGGATTTGGTGGGTTTTGCATAAAAATGTTATTAAACCACAACAAACGATACAGTCTATCCAAACATTGTATTTATTAATACAGTAAAATACAATACAATACTATTCATTATGAAACCATGGGTAACGACCATCCAAACCGAGTGTGGTGAGAGGTGTCTGGCTTTTCCATTTTTTTTTTTTTCTGGTGGAGGGGAATGGGACTGATTGTGTTTGGAATACTGTGTGACATCTTCTTCTTATTCTTACTGACTATAGTATGAAAATGCACATTCGACTTAGGAAGAAATAGCGGCATGGGCTTTGCTTGGACTGCTTACTTTAATATTGATAAGAGCTATGTTGTTACTTGATCTTTGTGACTCTATTTATGTGCTTAGTTCTATACTCTGGTAATATGGATTGCTAAAATATGGTGAACAAAGACAATATATGAGTTGAAGCATAATTAAGCATCAGGTTAAATTGCAGTAGATACATCATAGACGAGACTGGAATTACTAAAGCAGAGATTTCAGGGTTGCTCATTGATTAGCAGTAGTTTTCAATACTATGAAACATGGAAATTTGTTTTTGCGAGGTTAAAAGCTGCTGGTACTGCGTTAGTTTACTATCTTTGGTCTTTATATGTTTTGATTTTCCTCTCTTCAATTGTAACCTAGGAATTAACTGTGTAGAATTAAAAGTTCCATTAAAGTTGTATATTTAACAGATACTGTCAGCCTTAAAATGAAAGGTTAGCTACATTAACAAGTCTACCGGAATCAATAAAGAAGGTTTCCTTTGCTTCTATTAATATTACTTGGATTTCCTTAGTGAATTGGCCAATGATTCTGGGTTTCAAAGCATTAACGTTGACACTTAAACTGTAGGCATTGGTTTGAAGCTGTGCATCCGGCAATACATGAAATGCGCTAAATTTCTATATCAACTATTTTAATGGCTTGAAGCAATCCCCATGATGTAAAAGAGTTAATCAGAATACATACTCTTGTTTTTTATTACTTTTTCCAACTTTCTTGCAGCTGTTTGAAATCTTCCTTATCACTATGTGCTTATTGTTGATGATGGAGCAGGTGCTTGGTCAGATGCCTTTTGTGTTCTCTTAGTTACATTTTGAGTGCGCTGAATCTTGAACAAATACAGTCTTGAAAGAGTTCCCAACCAAAGCTTTGGCCATGCAATGGCTGAAATCATGTCTGGAACTTCCCTTTTCTCCAACCCACTACTATACACTACTAATACTACCACCAAGTACAACCATAGCTCGTCACCAGACAGACTTAAATTCTTGATAGACAAATCAAAAAGCATCACACAGCTTCTACAGATTCATGCATTTCTTATTCGCCATGACCTGGAGAGTGACCCAGTCCTGAATTTTAAGCTCCAACAATCATACTCTTCCCTTGGACACCTCAAACATTCTGTTACTGTCTTTAAGCGGGCTCATACTCCAACTGTATTCTCTTACACTGCCATTATCCATAACCATGTGATCAATGATCTCTATAAACAAGCCTTTGTCTTATATATCCAAATGCTAACACAAAATATTGAACCTAATGCATTTACATTTTCTTCCATCTTTAAAACTTGCCCACTTGAATCTGGAAAAGCCCTTCATTCTCAAGCCATAAAACTCGGGTATGAATCTGACACGTATGTTCGAACTGCTCTTGTGGATGTATATGCAAGAGGCAGTGACATTGTCTCAGCTCGCAAACTTTTTAACACTATGCCCGAAAGGTCTTTGGTGTCTTTGACAGCAATGATTACTGGATATGCAAAGAATGGACATGTCCAAGAAGCAAGTGTGTTGTTTGATGGGATGGAAGACAGGGATGTTGTTTGTTGGAATGCCATGATTGATGGGTATAGCCAACACGGTAGGCCTAATGAAGCTTTGGTTCTTTTTAGGAAGATGTTGCAGTCAAAAGTGAAACCTAATGAAGTAACCGTGGTGGCGGTTCTTTCTGCTTGTGCGCAAATGGGAGTACTTGAATCAGGTCGTTGGATTCATGCTTATGTGAAAAGTAACAGAATTCAGATCAATAAACATGTAGGTACTGCTTTTATTGACATGTATAGCAAGTCTGGGAGTTTAGAGGACGCAAGAATGGTGTTTGATCAGATGAGAGATAAGGATGTCATAACGTGGAATTCGATGATTGTAGGATATGCAATGCACGGATTTAGCCTTGAAGCTTTGCAGCTGTTCAATGAGATGTGTAAGGTGGGTCTCCAGCCTACTGATATAACATTTATTGGCATTTTAAGTGCTTGTGCTAATGCTGGATTGGTCTCTGAAGGGTGGGATTATTTTCACTTAATGGAGAAGTACTGGATTGAGCCAAAGATTGAGCACTATGGTTGCATGGTGAATCTTCTTGGACGAGCTGGACAGCTAGAAGAAGCTTATGAATTCGTCAAAAGTATGAAGATTGATTCCGATCCTATTTTATGGGGAACACTACTGACTGCTTGTAGGATTTATGGGGACATAAGGCTTGCAGAGAAAATTATGGAGTTCCTAGTGGAACAGAATCTTGCTACTTCAGGAACTTATGTTCTGCTATCCAATATATATGCTGCTGCTAGTGATTGGGATGGGGTCGCAAAGGTGAGGGCATTGATGAAGAGAAGTGGGGTTGACAAGGAACCTGGCTGTAGCTCCATTGAGGTAAATAATAAAGTGCATGAGTTCCTTGCGGGTGACATGAAGCATCCGAGAAGCAAAGAAATTTACAGAATGCTGGAGGAGATGGACAAGTGGCTTGAGGCTCATAGTCACTTGCCGCAGACTAATACAGTCTTGCATAATCTTGGGGAAGCTGAGAAGCAGCAATCACTTGCAGTTCATAGTGAAAGGCTAGCCATTGCTTATGGTCTAATTAGTACTCAGGCAGGAACTACAATCAAGATTGTCAAGAATCTACGTGTTTGCCCAGATTGTCATGCTGTCACAAAGCTCATTTCAAAAATCACAGGACGCAAATTCATTGTGAGGGACCGGAATCGCTTTCATCATTTTCTGGATGGTTCATGTTCTTGTGGTGATTTCTGGTAGAACTATTAGCTCATGCTAACAATCAGGCAGGTTTCCTGTAAAGCATTCTCGTGTTCGTTTTTGTAAATTTCTTTTGCTGTTTTGGATGGAAATTTCCTTTTCATCTTTTTGGAAGTATTTGGCTTCTGTTTGTATTGTAACGTTATTGAGGAATGGGAAAAGGAGGAAAATCTTTATAGGAGAAACTGAATTCAGTTTTGGCATTCACGTATCGCCATCTGTATGATAGAGGCTTCTACCATACTCGCTTATTCATACATTTTATATTAATGAAAGCATCAATATGGTCTATGGACACAAAGTCTCTATGTTATGTGAATTCTGTACAGTTTCACTTATTCTGAGTAATCTTAGACATGTTCTCCCATCTTTGTATGGATAATCTTTCTAATATGTTTCTAGTCTTTTTTTCATGGGGTGGGGGTAAGCAGTTGCCTTCTTCTGCCTAAGTTACTTGAGCTAGTTTCATTTTTTGTCTCTCGCGAACTATTTGTCATGTTTCTCTGAAATCTATATTGAAATTTTGAGTTTTTACAATGTAATTCATTTTCATTTTCAAACTAAGTGCCTTTAGGTGTAGTCATTTGTTACTGGAATACCCCAATATGTGTCTCTCTTATTTTCTTTCTCATTTTATAACAAGCATCGGTCATTTTTCTTGTTAATGAGATGAATGCCTCATTGATTTATAGATGATGTACAGAGTATTGTAAGCATTGCATTCATCATGATACCTGTCATAGGCTCATAGCTTGATGACATCCTCATAGGCGTTATACTCAACAGGAGCTTATACAGTTGAAACTGACTACCGTTCCAACTTCCAAAGAAGGAGCCGGAGGTGAGATATCATCACCATCTTCCCAAAAGTAATCCCAATTATAAATGAATATCTGAGAATTATAAGTTATATTTTCCTCTTCACTTCTTCCAACATAATAAGAATGGTGCCAAGTGCTTGAAATGCCAATGTGGGGAAGATGCAACAACTTTAAGGACACTTTGAGCATTTCTGCTTCATAGGAAAGCTGCAAAACAGGTGTGTAATTGAAAGTATATTTATGTCCTAGACACGATCTGTATTAGGACAAATGTACTTTATACACATTCATATTATTGTTAATAGAGATTAATATTTTGGCATTTGCAATTATTGAATTATTATTTGATTGTTTGTAATTATTCATTAATGTGCATTCTTGAGCTTACGTTGTTATTAATAGAGTGAGATATTAATGATAGAGCGTAACTCTTAAAATAGCCTCGACTAATGATCATCGAGAATGAGATATCGATGATATGTGATAAGTCGACATGTGGTCTGCATCACATCCTTAGAGGATGTAGTATGTCTCACCTGCTATGGCCCGAGATGTTTTGAACATTCCCGCGTCATCAACGACATCTGAAAGTGCTTTCTCTGCCGGCAGATATCAAATAGGAGAGCACAGACACTCATTAGCCGGAGACAGCTTGGAGATTGTAGTATTATTCAGAGATTGGATACGAGTGGAGCAGAGAAGGTGCGGTCAACCGGAGATCAACGAAGAAGAAGACGAAAACTACAACGAAATCTTATCCGAAGGTGGTGGAAGCGACGTGGAGCAATTTGACCAACAAATACCAATTCCAATCGAAGAACCACATGAAATTATCAAGAAACTAGAACAAGTTTTTTTCAGAATGTAATTTTTTTACTTGCAATTTTACTATGTAATTTGCAACTATTGAAGAACACCACAAAGTTGCAATTTTGACAATTGTATTTGTATTACAAAAAAAATCATGTCTATTAAATAATATAAGAGACACAAAAACAGCATTGAGATGTTTTTATTACACTATCTTGTCTTGTTAATTATTGAGTTTTTATATATATATTATTTTTTAAATTAAGTGAGGAAAAAAAAAGAACCGCCCGGGATCCCGATTCCGACATGGCCCAATCCCGACCCGACCCGATTCTGACGGGATCAGGATCGGGGCGGGACATCGGCAAATTCTGCCTATCCCGATCCCGCAAAACCCGGCTCGAATGTCCAGATCCCGGCCCACTGGCCACCCCTAATTGTAACACTACTGTTGTTCTAATAATATTTTCAAAGTTGATCAAACGAAAAAATAAATCTCACTTCAACTCAATTCAATATCGAATAAATAACCCTCCTTAGTTTGATCATATTGTATATTGTAAATATGCAGTTACGAATAATTCAACTAAAGTAATAGGAATTCGACCTAATGCGATTTCAAATAAAAAAAGCTTCAGAACCTAAAGGAGTATGAGTCATATACTGTCGTTATTGTCAACATTGTATCCTCCTTGCAAATAATTGTTTTTGCACAAAGTAATATTGTAAGTTTAGAGTGCTTAGAACATAATTTTTTTATCCTCTTCCTTGTCCATACAGTAAAATAATATTGTTGCGTTTCGAATACCGCTATTTAAAATTTAGGTTTAATTGCCTTTTTTATCAAAATTTTGAGCTCTTTCTATTTTAAAAGATTTTACGATCTAATCATGATCTTAAATTATGCATATAATTATTCTTTAAAGATATAACTTAGATATTTAAATATTTAATGAAATATATCAAAAGTTATAAACCATATTGCATTCTTCTTTTTCTTCATCTTTTTCTTTCTCATATTCGTATCCTTCGAAATAATTAACCTTCCTTGAATAACTAAAGCAATTCTTCTTTTACCTATGATTAAATTAATCTTATGAAAAAAGGGCAACCCGGTGCACTAAGCTCCCGCTATGCGCGGGGCCGGGGAAGGGCCGGACCACAAGGGTCTGATGTACGCAGTCTTACCTTGAAACATCTTAAAATATTTATGTTTTGACTAACTTCTCTTACAGTTGCTCATTTATGACTACCCCTTGCCATGTTTTAAACAAAGAAAAAAGAAATATTTCATACCGACGCTAATAATTCATTTCTCTATAAATGATTAAAAAAAAGTAAATGTTGAATGAATGTCCAGTGAACAATAATTTCTCTCTTCTCTTGGGCAGAAAGGGTGAGACAAATACCTTTATTAAATTATTTTTATTCTGATCCAATACTGTTTCTACTAAGGCTGGCCAGTGGGCCGGGACGGCCCGACCCCGCCCAGGTCCCACCCCGACCCCGCCCAGGTCCCGCCCAGGTCCCGCCCCGACCCCGCCCAGGTCCCGCCCAGGTCCCGCCCCGACCCCGCCCAGGTCCCGCCCAGACCCCGAGTAAAAAAAAAATGGTAGCGGGACTCGAACTCGGAACGGGACAATGTCTCGTCCCGAGCCCGCCCCGACCCCGCCTCGAGCACGTCCCGAGCCCACCCCCGATCCCGCCCGAGAGCCCCCCTTTGCAAATATAGTTGTTGCACCAACGACCATTTTAGATTTTGGCCGTTGGGCAACGGCCATTTTTGGCCTCCCCCAAACCCCCCTACCCCTTAATATTTATTTTTAACCCATAAGTTATTATATTTACACTTTAACCCAATTTTCCAACTATAAATAACTCATTTTCTCTTCATCTTTCTCACAAATCTTCCTACAATCTCTCTAATATCTCAATATATCTCTCTACAAGTCTACATTGTTTACTAAATATTCAATTTTATTTATTCATTTGGGAATTGGGAGTGAAGTTGGCAACTAGCTTGAGGATCTTCCATCGAGCAAAGTTTCAATTTTCAACCTCTCGATTACACGTCGACGTTACGCCGGCGTTTGGTACATTCGTTCCTTCATTAAATTATTATTGTTTGTTTATTTTATTTAGCGCACTTAATTTTATTGTCTTTAATTATTTATTATCATAATTAAAATGAAAGGATTAAGATGTATATTTAAGGGTAAGGGTGCTTCTTCTAGTAGGGACAACCAGGGCAAGGGTACTTCTTCTAGTCATCTTATTCCTACACAGGATGATTTTGTTGATACTCAACATTTTCCTACAATACCATTAGATTTAGACGATGAGCTATTTTCTGAAACTCAAGAAGACTTTAATTTAGACGATGATCTAGATGATACACCCACTAATGTTGATGACAACACACCCACTAGTGCACCTTCAACTGAAATGCCTCATATTCCCCCTAGTATGAGACGAGGTCCAGCAAAATGAACATTAAAATCAGATGCATGGACATTTTTTGATAGGGACGTAGAGAATCAAGTAGCTATATGTAAAATTTGTAAAAATATTTTAAAATTTAAAACTGGAAAAGGTCACGGTGGGACGGGGGGTTTAATTAGACACGTAGTAAGTGCTCATCCAGCTAGGTATGCCCAATACCAGGCTTCAAAATCGGGTGCGCAAACGCCCGCTCCATCGGGACAAGGTTCACATGCTGATACTATCCCGGACCAAGTACAAGGTCAAATTAACCCTATGACGGGAGGAATTGTAGGCTCTAAATACAATAAACATAGAGATAGGGATGCAATATCAAAATTAGTTGATGTGGAGGGTTTGCCTTTTTCATTTCCTTCATCTCCCGATTTTATTCATTACATTAGAGATATATATAATCCTGCTTTTAACGGTTTTCCTAGATCAACTGTTAAGAGAGATGTATTTAAATTCGCACATGAATATCAACAATATTTACGTTATTCATTATATCATTTTAATGGCAAAGTATCTATCACGTCTGATATAGGTCGTAGTACTAACGGCCATGATTATTTAACGGTAACTTGTCATTGGATAGATTATAAACGGTCTATGCAAAAACGTATCTTAGCGTATAGATATATAGATGATAGGCACACTGGTACTTTTATTGCAGGAAATATTTATCAAGTGTGTCATTATTACGGAATAACCGATAAAATTATGACTATTACATTAGATAACGCTTCTTCTAATAATTACGCGATTACAATTTTAAAAAATAGTTTAACTCCATCTTTTCCATATCATTTTCATATAAAATGCGCGTGTCATATATATAACTTAATTGTAAAGGATGGTCTATCACTTTTTGAAGACATTCTTAGTAAAATACAATTTGCTATAAACTTTATTTTTAAAAGTAATAAAGTACAACGAAGAAAAGAATATAAAAAAACTTGTCACGGTTGTGGACTATCTTATAGAAAAATTCCACAAGAAGTATCCACTAGGTGGAATTCTTTATACGAGCAACTACTTGTTGCTTATCACTATAGAAAACCTATAACTTTATTTTTTAACTCTCATAATCAAAATCCAGCTAATATGATTGTAGATAGTGATTGGGTAAAAATTTCCGAACTTATTGTATTTTTAGAGAAATTTTTTCAAGCAACAAAAGAATTTTTCGGTATATATTATCCTACTATTTCAACTATGTTGTTTTATATAACTCTAATATTTTTATTACTTAGTGAATATATGGAAAAATCAGCTTATATGGCAACTATTAAAAAAATGTTTATCAAAATAAAAAAATATTTTATTCCTATTCGCACTATTTATATTATTGGTGTTGTATTAAATACGACTATTAAAATAGACGGTACTAAATCACTAATTGAAACTATTTACGATTGTATAGAAGTACTACCACCTCCAAGTCCCAGAAATCTAAATCACCCACCACCTATTGAGCAAACTAAAGAAGAAGTGTTGTCTAGCGTAGAAGATCAATGCAAAAAAATATATAGGTTTTATCAACAAGAAAATGCTAGTAACTTACCGGCTTCCATACCATTTTCTTCATCTTCAACACAACCTCACAAAAGAATTGTTGTTTCTGCGGCTAGTATTGAAAGCCTCAGAAATAGAAAGTGCGGTCGTACCGCTACTAACCAAATTAGCGAGTTGGATATTTTTGTTTTGCAGGGTTCTGTACCGTACCAAGAAGTTATCAATGATGATGGACATGGAGACTTGCTGAAATACTGGAGGGGGAATGAGAAGACCTTTCCGACACTTTCAAGGATGGCCCGAGATGTTTTGAACATTCAAGCGTCATCAACTGCGTCTGAAAGCGCTTTTTCTGCCGGCAGAAATCAAATAGGAGACCACGGACACCCATTAGCCGGAGACAGCTTGTAAATTGCAGTATTATTCAGAGATTGGATACGAGCGGAGCGGAGAAGGTGCGGTCAACCGGAGATCAACGAAGAAGAAGATGAAAACTACAACGAAATCTTATCCGAAGGTAGTGGAAGCGACATGGATCAATTTGACCAACAAATACCAATTCCAACCGAAGAACCACAGGAAATTATCAAGCAATTAGAACATGTTTTTTAGAGAATGTAATTTTTTTAATTGCAATTTTATTATGTAATTTGAAACTTTTGGACAACACCACAAAGTTGCAATTTAGATTTTAGACAATTGTATTTGTATTACAAAAAAATCATATGTCTATTAAATAATATAAAAGGCTCAAAAACAGCCTTGAGATGTTTTTATTACACTATCTTGTCTTGTTTATTGAGTTTTTTTTATACATATGTTATTTTTTTTTAAAAATGAAAACCCGCCGGAACCCGCCCCGATCCCGACCCCACCCCGCCCCGATTCCGACGGGATCGGGATCGGGACGGGACTGGAGCAAGTCTCGCCAGACCCTGCCAGACTCGACCCCGCCCCCTTCGCCCGTCCCGCCCCGACCCCGTCAGACCCGGCCTGCCAGACCCGATCCCGGCCCACTGGCCAGGCCTAGTTACTACATTTTTCAAGTAGTAAGCCCAAAGAGTATAGAATCTACAAATGGTGGTAATGATTTATGAAAATCCGTAAAATTTGAGGACTTTTATCAATAAAAAGAAATGAAAACTTGAAGAGTACAATTTTACATATCAATAAATAACATCCTATGAATTAAATTGTAGCTTGAAAATTATAAACTAATTTTACATTATCATGCTCTTTCATTAGGTATATTATAAGTTGATTCACATGACTATCGAATGACATATACTTACTTCCTTAAGCAACATGCACATATATGTAGTCTTGTTTTCCCTGCTTTCACTTTTGAAAATATCCTGGCATTGAGACATAATAAGTTAACTTCGCCAACAAAGAAAATAACACAAAAAAGAACATCCCGGTCCACTAAGCTCCCGTTATGCGCAGGGTTCGGGAAAAGACCGGACCACAAGAAAATAAAAATAACTAGCAAATGATACTTTAGAAAATACAATAATTATGAGTTAAAGTGGAAATAAGGACTATGTTGTCAACATAGCATAATCCAATTCTCTAAAAAAATAAAAAGAGAAGCAGAGAGAAAACTGAAATCATTTTTTAAAGAATTTCTCCATTCATATCATCAAGAGCCCAAACAAAATGCTCTATATTGGTGATGGCTATTGCACCACAAAGATATAGGATAACCAACATGGCTAGAAACAAATTTATATGAACAGAAATTAGTGTGATTTTAAGATATCATAAATTTGTACATTAAATAATTAGGGGTTATGAACATAAAAAGGCTTGAATGTTATGGATATTATTAATATTAATAAAGATTAGAATTTATGATAAATAAATAGGTATGAGGTATGGAAATGACTTTAACAATTGAAAAAAATAAGAGAAAAAGTAAAAAAAAAAAGAATAAAAAAAGATAGATAGGATCCTTGGCCAAAGAGAAAGAGGAACAAATGATCAAAATGGTTATAATAAAGAGGCAATGTGCTCTTGATAAGCTTACAACATAACACTTCATGAAACCTCATGAGAGGTGCATGTACCTGAAAATAATAAAGTAATGAGATCTCAGTAAGGTATATGTCAAGTTGCATGCCGATACAAAATGATATCTCGTCGACGATATATTTGATAGAATATGGCGCCCAATATTGTGTAAGATTGAGAGGATCTGAATTCTACATCTCTTAGAGCATGGTGCAGTCGAATAATTATCAAGTGAAATGATGCATCTATATAAGCGTAAAGTTTATTGGACCTGCAGTCTAGACATTAAAACATGTCACAATTTATATTGATGGATGTTGTCACAGTCTATATGGCTTACTTGACATAATTTATATGAAAATTTCTAAAGGATTCAAAATGTCTGAAGCATATATAAGTTTTTGGGACACTTGTTTATGATTCTTAAATGAATGTTCATTGACAAAAGGTACAAAATGAATATGTTTACCTTTGTCTCTTTATGATAATTAGAATCTTTCTATTGTTGTACAAGTTCATGACTTAAATATTATTGAAACTTTTGAAGAATTTCTAAAAGCAGTCGATTATCAGCTAAAAGAACTGATAAAATTAATCCTGAAGTATCATAGATTTGTGCAATTGATGCATTTAAATATCTTGCTATAATTATGGACATGATATAGTTTTACGCGTACATGGAGTTATTGAGAATATTCATATGATCGATGTAAATGTTTGATCCAAACATGTTACTTATACCCATGAGAGATTACTGTCGTACCGTGTTCCACAAACATCTTATTTATACCCATGGGGGATTACTGTCTACCATGTTCCACATGACAAAATAACAACAATTTATAAAGCAAGCGTGGAATGTACTTGACGTGATTTCAACAATATTATATGACAACAATGCAACTTTATCCAGAGAATTGTGACATATGAAATCAACCAATTCATTCAAATGAAGATTTGACTGATTTGATGTAAAGGCACTGCAACCTCAATTTACAATAAGTTGATATTCAAGATCGGAGTACATCATCTTCAAGAATTAAGCGATGATTTAATCAGGGGGAGTAAAATACACGCCGCACTCTTTTTTTCTTACCCAAAGTTTTGTCACATTGAGTTTTTTCTAATAAGGTTTTTAATGAGGCAGCTAGAAATGTGTATTACCAGATATGTGTACTCTTTTTTCTTCACTAGAATTTTTGTCCACTTGATTTTTTCTAGTAATATTTTAACGAGACACATTATCTATTAATAAGACATTCAAGGGGGAGGATTATAAACTATTTTGTCAAGTTGTATTTTGGATGTATTATTAATGTTTATACATTTGGTAGGTTTGATACTATATATTTGATAGGCTTGGTACTATACATTTGATAGGCATCAATAGGTTTACCATCTCTATAAATAGATGGGTAGATCCTCATTTGTAAGATACGCCAACAACAAGTGATAATACAATCTCTCTCCTCTCTACCAAGTTATTGGTTTAATTCTATTATTTATTTATAATTATATAGTTTTATAATAAATTAAAATTAGTCCAATAAAAAAGTGTCAAATTGGTGAATTGTGACAAAGTTGGATGGGTTAAAACAATTGGATCAATCAACCCGAACCACTTAAAATTTGTTTTGGTGTAGATGGTTGGGTCTACTAGCGCAAAACAATATTGGATCACTAGAGATAATGATGTAAATTTTATAGATGGTCACATAACTATTACTCACTCAGTCTTAAATTATTTATCATGATTATTAAAAATAATTGTCTCAAATTATTTATCATTTTAGAAGTTCAACGCATAATAATTATTTTTTCTTTGTCATTAATGAAGATGACACATACATAGAGTAATAATTTAATAGAGAGAAATTATAACTTAGACAAAAAAAAAGGGTAAAGTAGGTCAAATACACGTCATAATTAATATTTTTTAAGGACCGTGTAAACTAAAAATGTGAAAAATAATTTGAGACAAAGGGAGTACTTTTTTTCACCAAAGTCACTTAATTACGTTTTCTAACACAAAAATCATATAACTATCACTTCTTTTCACCAAAGTCACTTAGCTATGTTTTCTAACAGAAAAGTCACAAAACTTTGAGTCTACTAACACAAAAATCACACCTACATAAAAACTCAACTCCGAGGGATACTATTTTTTTTTATTTTTAATGTGAAAAATACAAATCCAATTATTAAACATACACTTCACTCACTCACATTGCATCAATATAGCCCAAAAACACTTCTATACATTATTATACACCCATATACAAAATTATACAAGATAGATACATTATGTATATGATTGTATAAAAATGTAAAATAATGTATAAGAGGTGTGTATACACTCATTCACACTATTATATAATGCTATACACTATTACACAACACACCACCATCACCACCGATGGAGCAGGAACAACTACCGGCCATCGTCGGATTTCCGTTTTCCAATGAAATCCAACACCACTAACGACGGAGCAGCAACAATGAAGGATCTTCGGCGACCACCAGCCACACCAGATCTGAGAGAAAGAAAGAGCGCGAGAGAGATGATGAGGAGGAACCGGTGTAGCAGCAGCGAATGAGCTTCGGTGAACACAAGCCACTTCAGATCTGAGAGAGAGGTTGGAGGAGGAACTGGTGAAAATCATCAGCCACACCATATTTGAGAGAAAGGAGTGGCGGCGATGCTCGCTCTCTACCACCATATCTACTACGGTGGCGCTCACTCTCTTTTGATTTCCTAGAGTCGGCGTTTGGTGGTTTCAAATCGCTGTTGGAATGGTTGGCGGCGTTCGCTATTTCGTTCTCTTTCTCTATTTTTCGGCGGAGTGAATCGAAAATCGAAGAGAGAGAACGTGCAAGAGAGAGGGAAGAGAGGAGGGAATGGGTAATTTTTTGTAAGATTTTAAAAGGTGGGTCAATTTTGATAGCATTATTACCCTAATTAACACACAACACAATTATTTCAAAATTAAAATACTAAAAGGTCGGACTGATCTTTATTTTTTGCCCTTTAAATGGGTTGATCTTTATTTTTTTTGCCCTTCAAATGGGTTGATCTTTATTTTTTGCCCTTCAGCAACTGAATTTATGCTAGTGAGTCATAAGTTCTTTAAGGGCACAAAACATAACTTGTGGGATATTATGATGTGAAAATATAAACTTATGTCTCGCAAAAATGAGGGCAAACATTTATCCCTTCATTTCAAATTATTTGTCGTTGTTTTGTTTTACACACTCTTTAAAAATATTAATTAAGAGTGTTATTTGACTACTTTTATCTCTATTTATGTCTAAGTTATAATCTCCATTCATTAAGGAGCCGTTTGAACATGATTTGAAGTTGAAGTTTTGTTTGGACATGCAATTTGAATTTCTTAAGTTGTATTTTTTTCTTATTGAGATATAAATCATCAAAACTTTCTCAATTCTATTACCAAATGAACAAGTCATATTTCATGACAAAATTTATACGCTACTAGAAGACATTTCTAGAATTACAACATCAATTGATCAAACTTTAGTTCAATAAAATAGAAAATTGAACATGAGTTGTAGTGTAACTACTCTTTAATATAATTCCCCCACATGACTGGTAAGAGTAAATTTATTATAAATATACTACCAACTTGTAGATATTTTAATATTTGATATAGACATGATTGATAAATATATCTACCAACTCATGGATCTAATTTTATAAAATATAAACTTATGGGTCAACTTTCACATTTAGAAATTTTAAAATCAATTTGAGATTTCACATGTAGAAATGCCTACTAAATATTTACGTGTCATCCTATTAATGACAAAATTCTATTAAGGATAAAATGAGGAAAAAAGTAATTAATGTGCCTTGAAATTGTAAAGCGATAAATAGTTTGATATAACTATTTTTAGTAACCACGACAAATAATTTGAAACGGATGTAGTAATAAAATAGGGGTAAAAGTATCAGTGACCCAAAAATTAATGTTATTTCTACTCCCCATAGTCCAGATAGTTAGAATTGGGCCGATATTATGCAACTTGTTCCAAGTCCATATTATAAGATGGTGGGGCTCTAACATAAACTCTTCTTCAAAGCGCCTAGGGTTTAGGAACCCTTCAAAGGCCACCCCCATATTCATCTGTCTCCTCTTCGCCGCCATCACATCAATACCCGTAATTTCTCCACTCTAATTTTGTTTCTATATTCAAATTAGTTTAAGTAAATCTTTGTTTGCTTCCGTGATTATGTTAATTGGATATGAAGTAAATTAGCCTTCGTCGTGGATTTCGATTATGCAGTTGTTTAATTTGTAACTTTAAAAAGTGTTATTCTCATCTTAATGTTATGTATATGAACGCTAAATGCTCGGTTCGTTCAAGAGTTCTTTTTTTTAATGCTGATTCCGTATATATATGAGAAACCTCTAATAATAGTTACTTTATTGTAATTTGTAATGAAGTTATCTAACTTGGATGAGGTAAACTGGTTCTTTGTAATAAGGTATTTCCATCTGTAATGCATGTCGTAATAGTAGTAGTATTAAGGTACTGAAGTAATTGACTGAAATAAACACAATGGTATAGTCTAGCTGTAAATTTTGGTCTTATGGCCGAAAAAAATTCTCTTTCCTCAATGGTAGATATTTTTGTAATTTGATCAGTAGGTTGATGTTTATTTTGCGTCTCCTAATGCAGTTTTTCACTTTTCTGTGCAGTTTCAACACTATACTGCAAATCCAGATTGTAAAAGATGGTGCAGTACAACTTTAAGAAAATTACGGTGGTTCCCAATGGGAAGGACTTTGTTGATATCATTCTGTCTCGCACGCAGCGTCAGACTCCTACTGTTGTGCACAAAGGATATGCTATCTCTCGTATACGGCAGTTTTACATGCGTAAAGTGAAATATACACAGTCGAATTTCTACGACAAGCTCTCCACCATTATTGATGAGTTCCCCAGGCTTGATGATATCCATCCTTTCTATGGTGACCTTCTTCACGTGCTCTACAACAAAGACCATTACAAGCTTGCCCTTGGCCAAATTAATACTGCTAGAAATTTGATTTCTAAAATTGCTAAAGATTATGTGAAATTGTTGAAGTATGGTGACTCACTCTATCGCTGCAAGTCCCTGAAAGTTGCTGCTCTTGGGCGTATGTGCACTGTTATAAAGCGGGTTGGCCCAAGTTTAGCTTATTTGGAACAGATTAGGCAGCACATGGCAAGACTTCCCTCAATTGATCCCAATACTCGAACCATCTTGATTTGTGGGTATCCAAATGTTGGCAAGAGTTCATTCATCAACAAAATTACTAGAGCAGATGTGGATGTGCAGCCTTATGCTTTCACCACAAAGTCCTTGTTTGTTGGTCATACTGACTACAAATATCTGAGGTATCAAGTGATCGACACTCCAGGTATTTTGGATAGGCCATTTGAGGATCGTAATATCATAGAAATGTGCAGTATTACAGCTCTAGCACATCTGAGGGCTGCTGTATTATTTTTCCTTGATATTTCTGGGTCTTGTGGCTATAGCATTGCGCAACAGGCTGCTCTTTTTCACAGCATCAAATCACTCTTTATGAACAAACCTTTGATGGTCGTATGCAACAAAACAGACTTGCAGCCAATAGAAGGGATTTCTGAGGAAGATAAGAAGTTAGTAGCGGAGATGAAAGATGAAGCTATGAAGACAGTGATAGGTCAAGGTGGCGAGCCAACAGATGAAGCAGGTGCGCTGTTAACTATGAGCACTTTGACCGAAGATGGTGTAATTGCAGTGAAGAATGCAGCTTGTGAGAGGTTACTGAATCAAAGGGTGGAATTAAAAATGAAGTCGAAAAAGTTAAGTGACTGCTTGAACCGCTTCCATGTTGCTATGCCAAAACCACGTGACCAGAAAGAGAGGCCAGCATGCATACCTCAGGCAGTGTTGGAAGCCAGAGCGAAGCAAGCCGAGGCAGATGCTGAGAAACAGAAAAGGAAGCTTGAGAGAGATCTGGAGAATGAGAACGGAGGTGCTGGTGTTTATTCTGCGAGCTTGAGGAAACACTATCTATTAGCAAATGAAGAGTGGAAGGAAGATGTAATGCCTGAAATTTTAGATGGACACAATGTTTACGACTTTGTTGACCCTGATATCTTAGAAAGGCTTGAAGAATTGGAGAGAGAAGAAGGTCTTCGTCAGGCTGAAGAAGGAGATGATGATTTTGAGATGGATGGTGCAGAGCTGACCCCTGAAGAACAAGCAGCATTAGCTGAAATCAGGAAAAAGAAAAGTTTGCTCATTCAACAGCATAGAATGAAGAAGAGCACCGCAGAGAGCCGACCCACTGTACCAAGAAAGTTTGATAAAGACAAAGAGTTTACTTCAAAAAGAATGGGAAGACAGTTATCTGCTTTGGGATTGGATCCAACTAAAGCTATCGATCGAGCCCGAAGTAAGTCAAGGGGTCGTAAGCGGGAGAGGTCAGCTGAACGTGGCGATGGCATTGGTAATGATGCAATGGATGTAGATGACATTACTCCCAACAAGAAGCAGCGTAGGTCTAGATCACTTTCCATGCAAACATCAAGGTCAATGTCACGACCTCGAGGTGAATTTGTTCCAGGGGAGGGCTACAAGGACAAACCCCAGAAGGAGAAGGCTATAAAGATGATGAAGAAATCTGCTAATAAGAGGAACAAGGATGCTAGGCGGGGAGAGTCTGATAGAGTCATTCCTACTCTTAAACCAAAACATCTCTTCTCTGGAAAGCGATCAACTGGCAAAACTGACAGGCGGTAGTCTCCGAGGTATATCTTTATTCCCCCTTTTTCCGTTCCTGAGATTTTCAAATACAGGTCTTAGAATATGCTTCCTCTATACCGTTCTTGCATTTTAAAAATTATTTTGTTATCTCCATAGATACTTAATGTGTGCAAGATTACAATTATTACCTTCTGTCTTGCAGATGACATTCTTCAGTCCTGTGGGATGACCATGGAATTTGCTGATGTGTTGAGATGGCAAAATTTTGGGTGGCGGATAGAAATGCAAAAAGAGAATCTTTGTTGGAAAGCCGGTTCAGCTCAGCTTATTATTCTGCCGTCTCTGTTATGCAATTTTGGATATCTAGTCTTTTTATTTAAAGTTTTGTATTTTTCATATTGTTTTTGAACTGAAGTTGTGGAGGAATTTTAGTTTGCCTTGACGAAAGATATGAGGAACATGTCAAGACTGCAAGCTGTTGCAGTTTTGTAATGGCAATGCAAGACTACAGATTAAGTATTTTAATTTGTTTTTGAGATGCAACTGATCTTGCTGCCTTCTATTATACAATTCTGGATCTTAAGATGCTGGTTATAAGCCTCTATTTTCCCGTGTTAAATTTTGTGCAAGATTAATAATTCCACATCTAGTTCCGTAGCTTCACCAAGTGGTTAACCTGTACTTGTTTGTTAAACACAGTGTCGCGCTTGAAGAGATAAAATTTAAACAAACTTACAAAAATTGTGACAAATTGGACGATGGTTGATAAAATTTTTCGTGTTTTCACAATTGATCATAGCACGTCTCGCCTCTACGTTGGCATATATCTGCCTGTAATCATGATGCTTTACTAATTACACATGAATGCATTTAACTCGGTCGTTGGTGACTTTAAGAGTTGAAACCTAA
This sequence comes from Anisodus tanguticus, assembly GCA_034509755.1. Lineage (NCBI taxonomy): Eukaryota > Viridiplantae > Streptophyta > Magnoliopsida > Solanales > Solanaceae > Anisodus > Anisodus tanguticus. Next base: position 21,758,883 of record CM067539.1, on the reverse strand, counting down.
TTACCCTACTTATAATCATATTATAAAAGCAGGAGCCTTAAAAAGGTTTTAGATTAAGGATTAGTTCCATAATTGTCGCTCAAGACTCCGAAAATTTGGAAGGAAGATAATGTCCAAAGTTCTGTAGGGTGGTGGTTAGACCGACTATGTTGTATGAGGAAGAGTGTTGGCCAGTCAAAACTTCGCACGTCCAAAAGATGAAAGTTACGGAGATGAGGATGTTGATATGGATGTGTGGGCATACAAGTAAGGATAAGATTAGAAATGATGATATCCGGGACAGAGTGGGAGTGGCCTCGGTGGAGGATAAGATGCGGGAAGTGAGTTTGAGATGGTTCGGACATGTGCAGAGGAGAATCACAAATGCCCCAGTGCGGAGGTGTGAGAGGTTGACTATGGACGGGTTCAGGAGGAGTAGAGATATGCCGAAGAAGTATTGGGGAGAGCTGATTAGACGAGGTATGACGCATGTGCAATTTACTGAGGACATGACCTTTGATAGGGGTTGTGGAGGATACTGATTAGGGTAGAAGGGTAGTAGATAGTTGAACGTAGTCCTACTTACGCTTACATACTGATAGTTGTAGCTCTGCTTAGCCTATCATACTAGTAGACACATTATTATTTTATAGTTCTATGTCCTTTGTTTTCTGCTGTTGTATGTTCTTTCATGTACTTTATTTATTTTATTTATCTGCGTTAGTTACTGCTTTTTTTCTTTTTCAGAATGCTTTATCATGGCTTATTCGCTTTTGTTACTCTCATTTTTATACTGCTTTAAATTTCTTGTCCGGATCTGACCATTTCTCTTGCTTTTGCTTGTGCTTATGCTTTTTCTTGAGCCGAGGTTCTTTTGGAAACAAACTTTCTACTTACCAATATAGAGGTAAGGTCTAGTTACGCTCTATACTTCCTAGACCCCACGTTGTGAGATTTCACTGGGTATGTTGTTGTTATTATATACTTAAAAGGAATTGAAAGTGCTAATTATTATTGTTATTATAATTATAATTATAGTGAATATAAATATAAAAAAAAAAAACATACAAACAACTCACCTCAATGTTCCGCTAGGGGAAAAGTTGCGACCTGAACTATGATTAGAAATCAATTGTCTTTACGGCGACTGCCTCTCCTTGCTCTTGATCTTCTCTTCAGGTTTTCCTTCTGCCATTAGCACCTTAATTTAAATTTTCTTTTCATAGCATATGTATATGTTTTATTTTTTGGTGAAGATTCATTGGGATTATTTTGTCCGTGCTTGGGTCCTCTTCCTCAAAATGCAATTTTAGAAGCAATTTATTCACCCAAGAACCGGGGCAACTATCTTGTTAAATATACATGCAATATACATGTGTATATTGGGCTCTCGGTGCTCTCGGCACAGCCCTTGTACCGTGTAGTATTTTAGTATTTGTTTATGTAATGTTGTAATGTAATTAGTATTGTACACTCACCATAATATTTGTATTACCATAATTGTATAGTTAGTATCCAAGTAGAATAAGATTTTAGGAATAGAATAGGAATATGATTCTCCTATTATGGAAATATGTAACTTGTATATATAGTCTTTCAATTAATGAAAATAATAAATGTATTGTTTCTTTCATGATATCAGAAGTCTAGGTCAAACAAATATTTTCTCTCCCAAAATTCTTGTTCTTCGGCCAGCAAATTCGAGAGTTTATCCTCGGTTTCTGCGTCTTCTTCTGCTCTCAAATTCTTCCTTCCAAATCCCTCAACCACATATTGTTCTATCAATATGTCTACATCACGGAACACGTTTCATCCTGCCTTTACAGTTTCTAACATCAAGAATAACATCCCTCTTGTTTTTGAAATAGAAAACGTCCAATATGCGACGTGGGCCGAACTGTTCAAAATCCACGCACGCTCGCATCAAGTCATCCATCACATAATCCCCGCGGCTCCTGAGTATACGGAGATGCCAAAACGCGAGGATGATCCTAAGTTGTGGACGACTCTTGCTGCTACCGTCCTTCAGTGGATATATTCCACAATTTCTACCGACCTTTTGCAAACGATTATCGAACCTGATGCTACGACGCATGCAACTTGGGATAGATTATATGATATATTCCAAGATAATCAGAATTCTAGAGTTGTTACTCTTGAGCAGGATTTCTCCCACGTCAATATGGAAGATTTCCCTAACGTTTTGGCCTACTGCAAAAGATTGAAGGAATTGGCGGACCAACTTCACAACATTGGTGTGCCAGTTTCGAATGACTGTTTGGTCCTCCAATTGGTTTCAGGCCTCTCCGAGGACTATAGTGGTGTTGGCACGCTTCTTCATCAAAGCAATCCACTTTCGCAATTTTATCAAGCTCGTTCTATGCTTACACTCGAAGAAGCGGGCATGGCTAAAAAAGCGGCTACCGGTACTAGTCCTATAGTTATGATGACCGAATCCACTGTCCATCCTCCCGGTTCCAACAACTTGGGCCAAAACCGCAACAACGGTGGCGGCAAAAAGGGAGGAAATAAGAAAAATAATGGCAAGTACCGCGGCGGTAGCCGGCAGAATGGTGGTAACGGTGGGGTCCTAGCGGTGGTCAGCAACAACAACAGTTCTGGGACCCACAGTGGGCCCCACAGCCGCAGTTTGGGGCCAGTTAGTTTTCGCCCAACTGGCAGTGGGCTGCCCAACAGCAGTCCAGGCCCAATTCTTCCTGGTCCACGTATAGTCCGTCATCTGGGCCGATGCAGGAAGCAGGGGTACTTGGGCCTCGTCCTCCGCAGGCCCATCACGTCGCGGCACCCACGTCTACCGACATCGAAGCCGCAATGCACACGCTTGGTTTAAATCCTTCGAACCCAAATTGGTATATGGACACCGGTGCCACTACCCACATGACATCCGATTCAGGTACGCTCTCGTCTTATTCCAATTTGAGCAACCCTCAAGGCATAGTTATTGGTAATGGTAATTCTATTCCAATTCGTGGTTATGGTCATAAAACTTTATCTCCCCCTCATCCACCTCTTATCTTGAAAAACACCCTACATGCCCCCAAATTGATTAAAAACTTAGTATATGTCCGTAAATTCACTACCGACAATTCCGTTTCTATTGAATTTGATCATTTTGGTTTCTCTGTGAAGGATTTCAAGACGGGGAGTCCTCTCATGAGGTGTGATAGTAGGGGAGATCTTTATCCTATCACACCCAGTTTCGGTCCATCGAGTCAAGCCTTGCCATCCGCATTTCCAGCCCTTTCTCCTTCCTTGTGGCATGCTCGTCTTAGCCATCCGGGATCCTCTATTTTGTCGTCATTAGATAAAAATAATTTTATTTCATTTAAGGATACGAATAGTACTCCAAATTGTCAATCTTGTTCTTTAGGAAAAAATGTTAGGTTGACATTTGTAGACTCAAATTCTCATACTTTAATGACATTTGATATTATTCATAGCGACTTATGGACGTCTCCTGTTCTTAGTTCTTTGGGTCATCGGTATTATGTTCTCTTTTTGGATGATTATTCTAAGTTTTTATGGACGTTTCCGATAGCGAAAAAATCTCAAGTTTTTTCCGTCTTCTTAAAATTTAGAGCATTCATTAGAACTCAATTCTAATGAGAAATAAAAAATATTCAGTGTGATAATGGCAAAGAATATGACAATGAGGTGTTTCGGGAATTCTGTGCTAATAATAGGATCAATTTTTATTTTTCTTGTCCTCATACGTCTTCACAAAATGGGAAAGCCGAACGCAAAATTCGTTCCATAAATAACATTGTCCGAACTTTATTAATTCATGCTTCCGTACCCCTGTCTTTTTGGAATCATGCTTTACAAATGGCTACCTATCTCCTTAACATAATTCATTCCAAAGGTTTGACATATTCTTCCCCCCTTCAAATTTTATATAATAAAATTCCTTCATATTCACATCTTCGGGTTTTTGGGTGTTTGTGTTATCCGTTATTCCCGTCCACCACAATTAACAAACTTCATACCCGGTCTACTCCGTGTGTTTTTTTGGGTTTTCCGTCTAATCATCGTGGTTACAAATGCTTTGATTTACCCTCTAATAAAATCATCATTAATCGCCATGTAATTTTTGATGAATCCCAATTTCAATTTACTAAAGTTAATACTCCCGTGCCTAGTTCGTATAATTTTTTGGATGATAGTATATTCCATATAATTTTTTGTTATGATTTTCCTAATCAAGATTAAGAAATATTTTCAATTATAGGAATTTAATCCAAGAAAAGTAACACTAAGAGGAATAGACATATGTTAAACAAATTAATCACGATAAAGGTTAATGTACTCAAATAACCCCTCTAATTGATGTAGTAATAAATTAAAACTAGTGAATTAGTCCGCGCTTCGCACAGTCATTAAAGTAAAATTTAAATATAGCTAAATAATAATTATTAATTTTTCTAATTAAAAAGCATCAATATTTGTTCATCAATTAATTTTATCTTTTCTATATTCTTCAATTGTAACACTCTAATAATATTTTCAAAGCTGATCAAATGAAAAAATAAATCTCACCTCAACTCAATTCAATATCGAATAAATAACCCTCCTTAGTTTGATCATATTGTATACTGTAAATATGCAGTTACAAATAATTCAATCAAAGTAATATGAATTGGACCTAACGCGAGCATGAGTCATATACTCGCGAAATGTCGTTAATATCAACATTGTATGTCTTTATTCAACCTACTCATTACCTTCTTGACATTATTGAAGTTTCTCTTTCTCTTTTTTCTTTTTATAATTTTGCTTGATTATCTATTTTTATGATTCGTATCTTTTTTCCTTTAATTTTCAATCTTAATAGTTTTCTTGTGTAATAATTGTTTTCTTTATATTCATCCTAACATTATTTTTCAGCTCCCTTTTACCTACTCTCTTCTCCTACACTTTTTACCCTTTTTTTAATCCCTTAAAAAAATTAGTAATTTAAGTTATATTTCCTAAAAATTCTTCAGTTGATATGCCTATTTCCTTCTACTAATTTTACAAAAATACCAAATATCAAATTTTCTCTTAATTAACTATATCTTATAAATTCATGATTTATGTGTTATATTAAACATCCAAAATTATTTTATAAATAATTTGGTTATAAATGGTTATCTTCCTCTTTCATTTCCCACGTTTTTAGTACATAAAAGTCACTTGCCGATAAAGTGCATCAACGCACGTATTTCAATGTTTGTCGAAGATTATTGTAAGAACTTTTATCAATGATTTTGCTCTTATAATTTTATACGGCCTTTTCAAATTTACCTTTTTTTTAGATGTTTTGTATCCTCCTTGCAAATAATTGTTTTTGCACAAAATAATATTGTAAGTTTAGAGAGCTCATAACATAAAAATTCAATCATCCTCCTTGTCCGTACTGTAAAATAATATTGTGGCGTTTCGAATAGCGCTATTTAAAATTTAGGTTTAATTGGCTTTTTCATCAAATTTTTGTACCCTTTCTATTTTAAAAGATTTTACGATCTAATCATGGTCTTAAATTATGCATATAATTATTCTTTAAAGATATAACTTAGATATTTAAATATATAATGAAATATATCATAAGTTATAAATCATATTGAATTCTTGTTTTTCTTCATCCTTTCCTTTCTCATATTTGTATCCTTCGAAATAATTATAATTAACCTTCCTTGAATAATTAAATCAATTCTCCTTTTACCTAGGGTTAAATGAATCTTATGAAACATCTTAAAATATTTATATTTTGACTAACTTCTTTTACCGTTGCTCATTTATGACTACCCCTTGCCATGTTTTAAACCAAGAAAAATGAAACATTTCATACCAACGTTAATAATTCATTTCTCTATAAATGATTAAAAAAAAAGTAAATGTTGAATGAATGTCCAGTGAACAACACTTTCTCTCTTCTCTTGGGCAAAAAGGGTGAGACAAATACTTTTATTAAATTATTTTTATTCTGACTCAATACCGTTTCTACATTTTTCAAGTAGTAAGCCCAAAAAGTATAGAATCAACAAATGGTGGCAATGATTTATGAAAATCCGTAAAATGACTTTTATCAATAAAAAGAAATGAAAACTTGAAGAGTACAATTTTACATATCAATAAATAACATCCTATGAATTAAATTGTAGTTTGAAAATTATAAACTAATTTTACATTCTCATGCTCTTTCATTAGGTATATTATAAGTTGATTCACATGACTACTGAATGACATATACTTACTTACTTCCTTAAGCAACATGCACGTATATGTAGGCTTGTTTTCCCTGCTTTCACTTTCGAAAACATCCTGACATGGAGACATCATAAGTTAACTTCGCCAACAAAGAAAAGAACATGAGAAAATAAAAATAACTAACTAAATGATACTTTAGAAAATACAATAATTATGAGTTAAAATCATATCCCATCGATGATATATTTGATACAATATGGCGCGCAATATTGTATAAGATTGAGAGGATCTGAATTCTACATCTCTTAAAGCATGCTGACGTAGGAATAATTATCAAGTGAAATGATGCATCTATATAGGCGTAAAGTTTATTCGACCTGCAATCTAGACATCAAAACATGTCACAATTTATACTGATGGATGTTATCACAATCCATATGGCTTACTTGACAGAATTTATATGAAATTTTTTGAATGATTCAAAATGTCTGAAGCATATATAAGTTCTTGGGACACCTGTTTATGATTCTTAAATGAATGTTCATTGACAAAGGGTACAAAATGAATATGTTTACCTTTGTCTCTTTTATGATAATTAGAATCTTTCTATTGTTGTACAAGTTGATGACTTAAATATTTTTAAAATCTTGATGAATTTCTAAAAGCAGTCGATTATCAGCTAAAAGAACTGAGAAAATTAATCCTGAAGTATCATATCTTTGTGCAATTGATGCATTTAAATATCTTGCTATAATTATGGACATGATATAGTTTTACTCGTACATAGAGATATTGAGGATATTCATATAGTTTTATCTTTTGAGCCGAGGGTCTACCGTAAACAACCGTTCTACTTACCAAGGTAGAGGTAAGATCTGTGTACACTCTACCCTTCCCAGACCCCACGGTGTGGGATTTCACTGGGTATATTGTTGTTGTTGTATGGAGATATTGAGGATATTCATATGATCGACGTAAATGTGTGATCCAAACATGTTATTTATACCCATGAGAGATTATTGTCATACCATGTTCCACAAATATGTTATTTATACCCATGAGGGATTACTGTCTACCATGTTCCACATGACAAAATAACAACAATTTATAAAGCAAGCGGGGAATGTAATTGACGTGATTTCAACAATATTATATTACAACAATGCAACTATATCATGAGAATTGTGACATATGAAATCACCCAATTCATTCAAATGATGATTTAACAGATTTGATCAAAAGGCATTGTCAACCTCAACATACAATAAGTAGATATTCAAGATCGGAGTACATCATCTTCAAGAATTAAGCGATGATTTAATCAGGGGAAGTAAAATACACGCTGCACTCTTTTTTTCTTACCCAAAGTTTTGTCACATTGGGTTTTCTGATAAGGTTTTTAATGAGGCAACTAGAAATGTGTATTACCAGACATGTATGCTCTTTTTTCTTCACTTGATTATGCATATAATTATTCTTTAAAGATATAACTTAGATATTTAAATATTTAATAAAATATATCAAAAGTTATAAACCATATTGCATTTTTCTTCTTCTTCTTCTTCTTCTCTTCTTCATCCTTTTCTTTCTCATATTCGTATCCTTCGAAATAATTAACCTTTCTTGAATAATTAAATCAATTATCCTTTTACCTATGGTTAAATTAATCTTATGGGGGAAAAAAAGGACAACCCGATGCACTAAGCTCCCGCTATACGCGGGATTCGAAGAAGGGCCGGACCACAAGGGTATGTTGTACGCAGCCTTACCTTGAAACATCTTAAAATATTTATGTTTTGACTAACTTCTCTTACAGTTGCTCATTTATGACTACCCAGTTCCATGTTTTAAACCAAGAAAAAAGAAATATTTCATACCAACGCTAATAATTCATTTCTTTATAAATGATTAAAAAAAGTAAATGTTGAATGAATGTCCAGTGAACAACAATTTCTCTCTTCTCTTGGGCAGAAAGGGTGAGACAAATATCTTTATTAGATCATTTTTATTATGATCCAATACAGTTTCTACATTTTTCAAGTAGTAAGTCCAAAGAGTATAGAATCTACAAATGGTGGTAATGATTTATGAAAATCTGTAAAATTTGAGGACTTTTATCAATAAAAAGAAATGAAAACTTGAAAAGTACAATTTTACATATCAATAAATAACATCCTATGAATTAAATGTAGTTTGAAAATTATAAACTAATTTTACATTATCATGCTCTTTCATTAGGTATATTATAAGTTGATTCACATGACTATGGAATGACATATACTTACTTCCTTAAGCAGCATGCACATATATGTAGGCTTGTTTTCCCTGCTTTCACTTTCGAAAACATCATGGCATTGAGACATAATAAGTTAACTTCGCCAACAAAGAAAATAACACAAAAAGAACATCCTGGTGCACTAAGCTCCCGTTATGCGCGGGGTTCGAGAAAAGGCCGGACCACAAGAAAATAAAAATAACTAGCAAATGATACTTTAGAAAATATAATAATTATGAATTAAAGTGGAAATAAGGACTATGTTGTCAACATAGCATAATCCAATTCTCTAAAAAAAATAAAAAGAGAAGCAAAGAGAAAACTGAAATTATTTTTTAAAGAATTTCTCCATTCATATCATCAAGAGACCAAACAAAATGCCTAGTGAGTCATAAGTTCTTTAAGGGCACAAAACATAACTTGTGGGATATTATGATGTGAAAATATAAACTTATGTCTCGCGAAAATGAGGGCAAACATTTATCCCTTCATTTCAAATTATTTGTCGTTGTTTTGTTTTACACACTCTTTAAAAATATTAATTAAGAGTGTTAGTTGACTACTTTTATCTCTATTTATGTCTAAGTTATAATCTCCATTCATAAAGGAGCCGTTTGGACATGATTTGAAATCATGATGATTTGAAGTTGAAGTTTTTTTTGGACATGCAATTTGAATTTCTTAAGTTGTATTTTTTTCTTATTGACATAAAAACCATCAAAACTTTCTCAATTCTTATACAATCTTACCAAATGAGCAAGTCATAGTTCATAACAAAACTAATACGCTACTAGAAGGCATTTCAAGAATGTACAACATCAATTGATCAAATTTTAGTTCAATAAAATAGAAAACTGAACATGAGTTGTAGTGTAACTACTCTTTAATATAATTCCTCACATGATTGGTAAGAGTAAATTTATTATAAATATACTAACAACTTGTAGATATTTTAATATTTGATATAGACATGATTGATAAATATATCTACCAACTCATGGATCTAATTTTACAAAATATAAACTTATGGGTCAACTTTCACATTTAGAAATTTTAAAATCAATTTGAGATTTCACATGTAGAAATGCCTACTAAATATTTACGTGTCATCCTATTAATGACAAAATTCTACTAAGGATAAAATGAGGAAAAAAGTAATTAATTGTGCCTTGAAATTGTAAAGTTAACTTCGCCAAATAAGAAAATAACACAAAAAAGAACATTCCGGTGCACTAAGCTCCCGTTATGCGCGGGGTTCGGGAAAAAAGGCCGGACCACAAGAAAATAAAAATAACTAGCAAATGATACTTTAGAAAATACAATAATTATGAATTAAAGTGGAAATAAGGACTATGTTGTCAACATAGCATAATCCAATTCTCTAAAAAAATAAAAAGAGAAGCAGAGAGAAAACTGAAATCATTTTTTAAAGAATTTCTCCATTCATATCATCAAGAGCCCAAACAAAATGCTATATATTGGTGATGGCTTTTGCACCACAAAGATATAGGATAACCAACATGGCTAGAAACAAATTTTTATGAATAGAAATTAGTGTGATTTTAAAATATCATAAATTTGTACATTAAATAATTAGGAGTTATGAACATAAAAGACTTGAATGTTATGGATATTATTAATATTAATAAAGATTAGAATTTATGATAAATAAAGAGGTATGAGGTATGGAAATGACTTTAACAATTGAAAAAAATAAGAGAAAAAGTAAAAAAAAAGGATAAAAAAATAGATAGGATCCTTGGCCAAAGAGAAAGAGGAGCAAATGATCAAAATGATTATAATAAAGTGGCAACGTGCTCTTGATGAGCTTACAACATAACACTTCATGAAACCTCATGAGAGGTGCAAGTTACTGAAATTAATAAAGTAATGAGATCTCAGTAAGGTATGTCAAGTTGCAAGCCAATACACAATGATATCTCGTCGACGATATATTTGATACAATATGGCGCGCAATATTGTATAAGATTGTGAGGATCTGAATTCTACATCTCTTAGAGCATGTTGCCGTCGAAATAATTATCAAGTGAAAAGATGCATCTATATAAGCGTAAAGTTTATTGGACCTGCAGTCTAGACATCAAAACATGTCACAATTTATACTGATGGATGTTGTCACAGTCTATATGGCTTACTTGACAGAAATTATATGAAAATTTCTGAAGGATTCAAAATGTCTGAAGCATATATAAGTTCTTGGAAAACTTGTTTATGATTCTTAAATGAATGTTCATTGACAAAAGGTACAAAATGAATATGTTTACCTTTGTCTCTTTATGATAATTAGAATCCTTCTATTGTTGTACAAGTTGATGTCTTAAATATTATTGAAACTCTTGAAGAATTTCTAAAAGCAGTCGATTATCAGCTAAAAGAACTGATAAAATTAATCCTGAAATATCATAGATCTGTGCAATTGATGCATTTAAATATCTTGCTATAATTATGGACATGATATAGTTTTACGCGTACATGGAGATATTGAGAATATTCATATGATCGATGTAAATGTTTGATCCAAACATGTTACTTATACCCATGAGAGATTATTGTCGTACTGTGTTCCACAAACATGTTATTTATACCCATGGGGGATTACTGTCTACCATGTTCCACATGACAAAATAACAACAATTTATAAAGCAAGCGTGGAATGTATTTGACGTGATTTCAACAATATTATATGACAACAATGCAACTTTATCAAAAGAATTGTGACATATGAAATCAACCAATTCATTCAAATGACGATTTGACAGATTTGATCAAAAGGCACTGCAACCTCAATATACAATAAGTTGATATTCAAGATTGGAGTACATCATCTTCAAGAATTAAGCAATGATTTAATCAGGGGGAGTAAAATACACGCAACACTCTTTTTTTCTTACCCAATGTTTTGTAACATTGAATTTTTCTAATAAGGTTTTTAATGAGGCAGCTAGAAATGTGTATTACCAGATATGTGTACTTTTTTTTCTTCACTAGAATTTTTGTCCACTTGATTTTTTCTAGTAATATTTTAATGAGACACATTATCTATTAATAAGACATTCAAGGGGGAGTATTATAAACTATTTTGTCAAGTTTTATTTTGGATGTATTATTAATGTTTATACATTTGGTAGGTTTGATACTATATATTTGATAGGCTTGGTACTATACATTTGATAGGCATCAAGAGGTTTACCATCTCTGTAAATAGATGGGTAAATCCTCATTTGTAAGATACGCCAACAACAAGTGATAATACAATCTCTCTCTCCTCTCTACTAAGTTATTGGTTTACTTCTATTATTTATTTATAATTATATAGTTTTATAATAAATTAAAATTAGTTCAATAAAAGAGTGTCAAATTGGTGAATTGTGACAAAGTTGGATGGTTAAAACAATTGGATCAATCAACCAGAACCACTTAAAATTTGCTTTGGTGTAGATGGTTGGGTCTACTAGCGCAAAACAATATTGGATCACTAGAGATAATGGTGTAAATTTTATAGATGGTCACATAATTATTACTCACTCCGTCTTAAATTATTTATCATGGTTATTAAAAATAGTTGTCTCAAATTATTTATCATTTTAGAAGTTTAACCCATAATAATTATTTTTTTATTTGTCATTAATGAAGATGACACATACATAGAGTAAATATTTAATAGAGAAAAATTATAACTTAGACAAAAATAAGGGTAAAGTAGATCAAATACACGTCCTAATTAATATTTTTTAAGGAGCGTGTAAACTAAAAATGTGAAACATAATTTGAGACAAAGGGAGTACTTTTTTTTTCACCAAAGTCACTTAACTACGTTTTCTAACACAAAAGTCATATAACTATCACTTATTTTCACCAAAGTCACTTAGCTATATTTTCTAACAGAAAAGTCACAAAACTTTGAGTCTACTAACACAAAAATCACACCTACATAAAAACTCAACTCTGAGGGATACTATTTTTTTTTATTTTTAATGTGAAAAATACAAATCCAATTATTAAACATACACTTCACTCACTCACATTGCATCAATATAGCCCAAAAACACTTCTATACATTATTATACACCCATATACAAAATTATACAAGATAGATACATTATGTATATGATTGTATAAAAATGTAAAATAATGTATAAGAGGTGTGTATACACTCATTCACACTATTATATAATGCTATACACTATTACACAAACACCACCATCACCACCGATGGAGCAGCAACAACTACCGGCCATCGTCGGATTTCCGTTTTCCAACGAAATCCAACACCACTAATGACGGAGCAGCAACAATGAAGGAGCTTCGGCGACCACCAGCCACACCAGATCTGATAGAAAGAAAGAGCGCAAGAGAGATGATGATGAGGAACCGGTGTAGCAGCAGCGAATGAGCTTCGGTGAACACAAGCCACTTCAGATCTGAGAGAGAGGTTGGAGGAGGAACTGGTGAAAATCATCAGCCACACCATATTTGAGAGAAAGGAGTGGCGGCGATGCTCGCTCTCTACCACCATATCTACTACGGTGGCGCTCACACTCTTTTGATTTCCTAGAGTCGGCTTCGGTGGTTTCAAATCGTCGTTGGAATGGTTGGCGGCGTTCGCTATTCCGTTCTCTTTCTCTATTTTTTGGTGGAGTGAATCGAAAAGAGAGGAGGGAATAGGTCATTTTTTTGTATGATTTTAAAAGGTGGGTCAGTTTTGATAGCATTATTACCCTAATTAACACACAACACAATTATTTCAAAATTAAAATACTAAAAGGTCGGACTGATCTTTATTTTTTTGCCCTTCAAATGGGTTGATCTTTATTTTTTGACCTTCAGCAACTGAATTTATGCCTAGTGAGTCATAAGTTCTTTAAGGGCACAAAACATAACTTGTGAGATATTATGATGTGAAAATATAAATTTATGTCTCGCGAAAATGAGGGCAAACATTTATCCCTTCATTTCAAATTATTTGTCGTTGTTTTGTTTTACACGCCCTTTAAAAATATTAATTAAGAGTGTTATTTGACTACTTTTATCTCTATTTATGTCTAAGTTATAATCTCCATTCATTAAGGAGCCGTTTGAACATGATTTGAAGTTGAAGTTTTGTTTGGACATGCAATTTGAATTTCTTAAGTTGTATTTTTTTCTTATTGACATATAAATCATCAAAACTTTCTCAATTCTATTACCAAATGAACAAGTCATATTTCATGACAAAATTTATACGCTACTAGAAGACATTTCTAGAATTACAACATCAATTGATCAAACTTTAGTTCAATAAATTAGAAAATTGAACATGAGTTGTAGTGTAACTACTCTTTAATATAATTCCCCCACATGACTGGTAAGAGTAAATTTATTATAAATATACTACCAACTTGTAGATATTTTAATATTTGATATAGACATGATTGATAAATATATCTACCAACTCATGGATCTAATTTTATAAAATATAAACTTATGAGTCAACTTTCACATTTAGAAATTTTAAAATCAATTTGAGATTTCACATGTAGAAATGCCTACTAAATATTTACGTGTCATCCTATTAATGACAAAATTCTATTAAGGATAAAATGAGGAAAAAAGTAATTAATGTGCCTTGAAATTGTAAAGCGATAAATAGTTTGATATAACTATTTTTAAGAACATGACAAATAATTTGAAACGGATGTAGTAATAAAATAGGGGTAAAAGTATCAGTGACCCAAAAATTAATGTTATTTCTACTCCCCATAGTCCAGATAGTTAGAATTGGGCCGATATTATGCAACTTGTTCCAAGTCCATATTATAAGATGGTGGGGCTCTAACATAAACTCTTCTTCAAAGCGCCTAGGGTTTAGGAACCCTTCAAAGGCCACCCCCATATTCATCTGTCTCCTCTTCGCCGCCATCACATCAATACCCGTAATTTCTCCACTCTAATTTTGTTTCTATATTCAAATTAGTTTAAGTAAATCTTTGTTTGCTTCCGTGATTATGTTAATTGGATATGAAGTAAATTAGCCTTCGTCGTGGATTTCGATTATGCAGTTGTTTAATTTGTAACTTTAAAAAGTGTTATTCTCATCTTAATGTTATGTATATGAACGCTAAATGCTCGGTTCGTTCAAGAGTTCTTTTTTTTAATGCTGATTCCGTATATATATGAGAAACCTCTAATAATAGTTACTTTATTGTAATTTGTAATGAAGTTATCTAACTTGGATGAGGTAAACTGGTTCTTTGTAATAAGGTATTTCCATCTGTAATGCATGTCGTAATAGTAGTAGTATTAAGGTACTGAAGTAATTGACTGAAATAAACACAATGGTATAGTCTAGCTGTAAATTTTGGTCTTATGGCCGAAAAAAATTCTCTTTCCTCAATGGTAGATATTTTTGTAATTTGATCAGTAGGTTGATGTTTATTTTGCGTCTCCTAATGCAGTTTTTCACTTTTCTGTGCAGTTTCAACACTATACTGCAAATCCAGATTGTAAAAGATGGTGCAGTACAACTTTAAGAAAATTACGGTGGTTCCCAATGGGAAGGACTTTGTTGATATCATTCTGTCTCGCACGCAGCGTCAGACTCCTACTGTTGTGCACAAAGGATATGCTATCTCTCGTATACGGCAGTTTTACATGCGTAAAGTGAAATATACACAGTCGAATTTCTACGACAAGCTCTCCACCATTATTGATGAGTTCCCCAGGCTTGATGATATCCATCCTTTCTATGGTGACCTTCTTCACGTGCTCTACAACAAAGACCATTACAAGCTTGCCCTTGGCCAAATTAATACTGCTAGAAATTTGATTTCTAAAATTGCTAAAGATTATGTGAAATTGTTGAAGTATGGTGACTCACTCTATCGCTGCAAGTCCCTGAAAGTTGCTGCTCTTGGGCGTATGTGCACTGTTATAAAGCGGGTTGGCCCAAGTTTAGCTTATTTGGAACAGATTAGGCAGCACATGGCAAGACTTCCCTCAATTGATCCCAATACTCGAACCATCTTGATTTGTGGGTATCCAAATGTTGGCAAGAGTTCATTCATCAACAAAATTACTAGAGCAGATGTGGATGTGCAGCCTTATGCTTTCACCACAAAGTCCTTGTTTGTTGGTCATACTGACTACAAATATCTGAGGTATCAAGTGATCGACACTCCAGGTATTTTGGATAGGCCATTTGAGGATCGTAATATCATAGAAATGTGCAGTATTACAGCTCTAGCACATCTGAGGGCTGCTGTATTATTTTTCCTTGATATTTCTGGGTCTTGTGGCTATAGCATTGCGCAACAGGCTGCTCTTTTTCACAGCATCAAATCACTCTTTATGAACAAACCTTTGATGGTCGTATGCAACAAAACAGACTTGCAGCCAATAGAAGGGATTTCTGAGGAAGATAAGAAGTTAGTAGCGGAGATGAAAGATGAAGCTATGAAGACAGTGATAGGTCAAGGTGGCGAGCCAACAGATGAAGCAGGTGCGCTGTTAACTATGAGCACTTTGACCGAAGATGGTGTAATTGCAGTGAAGAATGCAGCTTGTGAGAGGTTACTGAATCAAAGGGTGGAATTAAAAATGAAGTCGAAAAAGTTAAGTGACTGCTTGAACCGCTTCCATGTTGCTATGCCAAAACCACGTGACCAGAAAGAGAGGCCAGCATGCATACCTCAGGCAGTGTTGGAAGCCAGAGCGAAGCAAGCCGAGGCAGATGCTGAGAAACAGAAAAGGAAGCTTGAGAGAGATCTGGAGAATGAGAACGGAGGTGCTGGTGTTTATTCTGCGAGCTTGAGGAAACACTATCTATTAGCAAATGAAGAGTGGAAGGAAGATGTAATGCCTGAAATTTTAGATGGACACAATGTTTACGACTTTGTTGACCCTGATATCTTAGAAAGGCTTGAAGAATTGGAGAGAGAAGAAGGTCTTCGTCAGGCTGAAGAAGGAGATGATGATTTTGAGATGGATGGTGCAGAGCTGACCCCTGAAGAACAAGCAGCATTAGCTGAAATCAGGAAAAAGAAAAGTTTGCTCATTCAACAGCATAGAATGAAGAAGAGCACCGCAGAGAGCCGACCCACTGTACCAAGAAAGTTTGATAAAGACAAAGAGTTTACTTCAAAAAGAATGGGAAGACAGTTATCTGCTTTGGGATTGGATCCAACTAAAGCTATCGATCGAGCCCGAAGTAAGTCAAGGGGTCGTAAGCGGGAGAGGTCAGCTGAACGTGGCGATGGCATTGGTAATGATGCAATGGATGTAGATGACATTACTCCCAACAAGAAGCAGCGTAGGTCTAGATCACTTTCCATGCAAACATCAAGGTCAATGTCACGACCTCGAGGTGAATTTGTTCCAGGGGAGGGCTACAAGGACAAACCCCAGAAGGAGAAGGCTATAAAGATGATGAAGAAATCTGCTAATAAGAGGAACAAGGATGCTAGGCGGGGAGAGTCTGATAGAGTCATTCCTACTCTTAAACCAAAACATCTCTTCTCTGGAAAGCGATCAACTGGCAAAACTGACAGGCGGTAGTCTCCGAGGTATATCTTTATTCCCCCTTTTTCCGTTCCTGAGATTTTCAAATACAGGTCTTAGAATATGCTTCCTCTATACCGTTCTTGCATTTTAAAAATTATTTTGTTATCTCCATAGATACTTAATGTGTGCAAGATTACAATTATTACCTTCTGTCTTGCAGATGACATTCTTCAGTCCTGTGGGATGACCATGGAATTTGCTGATGTGTTGAGATGGCAAAATTTTGGGTGGCGGATAGAAATGCAAAAAGAGAATCTTTGTTGGAAAGCCGGTTCAGCTCAGCTTATTATTCTGCCGTCTCTGTTATGCAATTTTGGATATCTAGTCTTTTTATTTAAAGTTTTGTATTTTTCATATTGTTTTTGAACTGAAGTTGTGGAGGAATTTTAGTTTGCCTTGACGAAAGATATGAGGAACATGTCAAGACTGCAAGCTGTTGCAGTTTTGTAATGGCAATGCAAGACTACAGATTAAGTATTTTAATTTGTTTTTGAGATGCAACTGATCTTGCTGCCTTCTATTATACAATTCTGGATCTTAAGATGCTGGTTATAAGCCTCTATTTTCCCGTGTTAAATTTTGTGCAAGATTAATAATTCCACATCTAGTTCCGTAGCTTCACCAAGTGGTTAACCTGTACTTGTTTGTTAAACACAGTGTCGCGCTTGAAGAGATAAAATTTAAACAAACTTACAAAAATTGTGACAAATTGGACGATGGTTGATAAAATTTTTCGTGTTTTCACAATTGATCATAGCACGTCTCGCCTCTACGTTGGCATATATCTGCCTGTAATCATGATGCTTTACTAATTACACATGAATGCATTTAACTCGGTCGTTGGTGACTTTAAGAGTTGAAACCTAATTACCCTACTTATAATCATATTATAAAAGCAGGAGCCTTAAAAAGGTTTTAGATTAAGGATTAGTTCCATAATTGTCGCTCAAGACTCCGAAAATTTGGAAGGAAGATAATGTCCAAAGTTCTGTAGGGTGGTGGTTAGACCGACTATGTTGTATGAGGAAGAGTGTTGGCAGTCAAAACTTCGCACGTCCAAAAGATGAAAGTTACGGAGATGAGGATGTTGATATGGATGTGTGGGCATACAAGTAAGGATAAGATTAGAAATGATGATATCAGGGACAGTGGGAGTGGCCTCGGTGGAGGATAAGATGCGGGAAGTGAGTTTGAGATGGTTCGGACATGTGCAGAGGAGAATCACAAATGCCCCAGTGCGGAGGTGTGAGAGGTTGACTATGGACGGGTTCAGGAGGAGTAGAGATATGCCGAAGAAGTATTGGGGAGAGCTGATTAGACGAGGTATGACGCATGTGCAATTTACTGAGGACATGACCTTTGATAGGGGTTGTGGAGGATACTGATTAGGGTAGAAGGGTAGTAGATAGTTGAACGTAGTCCTACTTACGCTTACATACTGATAGTTGTAGCTCTGCTTAGCCTATCATACTAGTAGACACATTATTATTTTATAGTTCTATGTCCTTTGTTTTCTGCTGCTGTATGTTCTTTCATGTACTTTATTTATTTTATTTATCTGCGTTAATTCTTTTGCTTTTTTTTTCTTTTTCGACGAATGCTTTATCATGGCTTATTCGCTTTTGTTACTCTCATTTTTATACTGCTTTAAATTTCTTGTCCGGATCTGACCATTTCTCTTGCTTTTGCTTGTGCTTATGCTTTTTCTTGAGCCGAGGTTCTTTTGGAAACAAACTTTCTACTTACCAATATAGAGGTAAGGTCTAGTTACGCTCTATACTTCCTAGACCCCACGTTGTGAGATTTCACTGGGTATGTTGTTGTTATTATATACTTAAAAGGAATTGAAAGTGCTAATTATTATTGTTATTATAATTATAATTATAGTGAATATAAATATAAAAAAAAAACATACAAACAACTCACCTCAATGTTCCGCTAGGGGAAAAGTTGCGACCTGAACTATGATTAGAAATCAATTGTCTTTACGGCGACTGCCTCTCCTTGCTCTTGATCTTCTCTTCAGGTTTTCCTTCTGCCATTAGCACCTTAATTTAAATTTTCTTTTCATAGCATATGTATATGTTTTATTTTTTGGTGAAGATTCATTGGGATTATTTTGTCCGTGCTTGGGTCCTCTTCCTCAAAATGCAATTTTACAAGCAATTTATTCACTCAAGAACCGGGGCAACTCTATCAATGGCGACATATGTGATCAACCAGTTCATTCAAATGATGATTTGACAGATTTGATCAAAAGACATTGTCAACCTCAACATACAATAAGTTGATATTCAAGATCGGAGTACATCATCTTCAAGAATTAAGCGATGATTTAATCAGGGAAGTAAAATACGCGCTGCACTCTTTTTGCCTTAATCAAAGTTTTGTCCCATTGGATTTTTCTGGTAAGGTTTTTAATGAGCAACTAGAAATGCTTATTACCAGATATGTGTACTCTTTTTCCTTTCACTAAAAATTTTTTCCACTGATTTTTTTCTAGTAAAATTTTAATGAGACATGTTATCTTTTAATAAGACACTCAGGGGGAGTATTATAAACTATTTCGTCAAGTTGTATTTTGAATGTATTATTAATATTTATATATTTGATAAGCTTAATACTATACATTTGATAGGCTTGGTACTATACATTTTATAGACATACTATCTCCATAAATAAATGGGTAAATACTCATTCCTAAGATACACCAACAACATGAAATATGTTTCTTTAAAACAAGAAACTTATATATACACCACACCCTTAAGAGTCCATGTTAAACCCCATAACACTCTTCTCCAATTATCTCTCTAGGTTTTGCGAGTTTCCATTGCAATAGCTATCAATATCGTTACTATGATGGATTAACCGGAATTTAACGTCATCACCTCTGATGATGACGAACAACTCTAGTTCTTGCTATGTTAGAGAAACTGTCACCATCATTCGACATTATCGATGAATATGATAATAAAGACACGACCAACAACATTACTGGACGTATGATCATGGTTGCCGGGTCTTTTTATATTCCTAAACATATTGAAGAAAAGCCATTAGGTGAAGATGCAATTTTTATTTGTGAAAAAGAACAGACCATCGGTGTTGCTGATGGTGTTGGTGGTTGGGCTAAAAAAAGGTATTGATTCAGGAGAGTACTCAAGAGAGTTAATGAAAAACGCCGAATCAGCAGTTATAAAGCAGAAACTAGACGATACTACTTGTTGAGAGTAGCAGGGAGAATAGTAAGCTCATCACAACAGAGAACTGTGCAACACACAACATCAGCATGCAGCTGCACACACACAAGAGATTGCCTTTAGTTTGTTAAGTTAGTTACAATTCTGTTTTTCCCTTTCGGTTCTTAAGTCTTCTGATTTACCTTTGTGCATTGTAACTATAAATAGGGGTCATTTGATCCTTAAAGATATATAGAAAAATTGAGAAAAGCTCCCACAAACACTGTGTTCTTCTCCTTCATATCTGCTTCTGTGTTGATTATGCAGAGGACTGTTACTTGGTAGACTGCTTGCATGCAAGCATATTGAGACTCAGATCGAGACTTCTAACATGGTATCAAAGCCTTAGGAGAGTGGATCGAGGATATCTCCGACAACATTGCAATCGGAGATCGAGAAACTCATCGCGAAGGTCTGAGTTAATTTTTGCATGTACTGAATAGGTTTGTCAATTCTTCGCATTTTTCGATTTAACACTGAACTGTGTTGATTCGATTTTACTTCGATTTCATTTTTGGAAATTACAATTGAGTACGATTTGTGAGATTATGGAGAACACCTCACAAATTGGATCGAATGTTGCTGATGAAGGTTCGAATTCTAATTCAAACATTGTCGACCACAATCACCCACTGTTTTTGAGTGCTTCAGACACACCTAATGCTGTTCAAGTGGAAATCCAGTTGGCAGGGATGGAAAATTACACTTTGTGGAGCCGAGTCATGAAACTGAACTTGTTGACAAAAAATAAGATTGAATTTATTGACGGAACTGTGAAAAGAGATACATATGGCCCCAATCAAGTGAAGCAACAGGATCGTTGTAATGCAATGGTCATTTCCTGGATCACGAGGAATGTTAATAAGAACTTGTTAAGTGGTATATTGTACAGATCTACTGCATGTGCTGTATGGAAGGATTTGAAGGAGAGATTTGACAAAATAAATCTGTCAAGAGTGTATCAGTTGAGAAAGGATCTGGCAATGCTGAATCAAGGTGTGTCACCAATGTCAAGTTATTATTCCAGAATGAAGGATATGTGGGATGAGATTGACTCAATCATTCCTCCACCTACATGCGATTGTGCTAGTCCTAGAGAATATATAGAGCACCTGGCCAATCAAAGGTTATTAGAGTTTTTGATGGGATTGAATGATGGATATAATCAAGCAAGAAGCCACATCTTGTTGATGACCCCTGCATCTAGTGTGAATCAGGCATATGCAATGATAGCTCAGGATGAGAGCCAAAAGCAGATCACAGGAGGATACACATCCATGGGAGATGCCACTGAGAATCTGGTTTTAACTAGTAGATTTTCACAACACAGACAGAAGAAACCATATGCTTCCAATGCCTTCTGTGATTTCTGCAAAATGAAAGGACATGTCAGGGACAATTGCTATAAGCTAATGTACTGTGATTATTGTAAGAATAAGGGACATGTTAGAGACACATGCTACAGAATCATAGGGTATCCTGATGATTTCAAAGGAAAGAAAAAGGCAAATATAGTCACAACAGGTGCCACAGGTGATGAGAAGAATTTTTTGCAGCCTTATGATGGTGGTGGATATATGACACTTTCAAACCAGAGAAGTGGACATTACAAGCAGCAACAGCCTCAGGGGCAACATGATCAGCTGAGCTACTTGTTGAGATCATGTACTCCTGAGAGGTATCAGAAGGTACTTGAAACATTAAATCAGGATGTAGCAGTCTCTGATATGCAGTATACAACAGCTCATACAGCAGCTCCGAAAGTTCACATGGCAGGTAAATCTATGTTTAATAATAAGAAGAAAGCTAATTCTACTTGGATAGTGGATTCTGGTGCAACTAACCACATGGTTGCTGATAAAAATATGATTGAAAAAGTGGATTTGCTAGAGGATACAGGACAGGTTCAATTACCTATTGGAGACACAGCACCAATCACTCAAACAAGACACGGCAGGTTTCCAGGAGGTGATCTCATAAAGCATGTGTTGTGTGTGCCAAGTTTCAAGTTTAATCTTCTTTCTGTTTCAAAGTTAACAAGGGAATTAAACTGTTGTGCAAGTTTCTTTCCTGATTTCTTTGTGTTACAGGATCTCTTCACTGGGAAGGTGAACTAGATTGGTAAAGAGGTAGATGGGCTATACATGTTAGAGTCCAGATGAGGCATACAGAGGCAAACACTTGTTTCAACCACAACCACTATCACAGCAGCTGAGCTAAGAGCTGGACTACCAATGAGTGTCTTAAGGAAAATAAACAGCTTTGGAGAAAAGTCTAGTTTCTCAATTCAACATTGTGAAGTTTGTCCTATGGCTAGTCAAACTAGGACACAATTTCCTGTTAGTAGTAGCAAAACTGAGGTAGCTTTCCAGCTTGGGATAATACATCAAAGCTCATGTCCATATACTCCACAACAAAATGGAGTAGTGGAGAGAAGGTACAGACATATCCTAGAGATTGCCAGAGCCATTAAGTTTCAAAGTAATTTGCCAGCAAGATTTTGGGGAGACTGTGTAGAGGCAGCTGTATATATTATCAACAGGGTTCCCTCTGTGGTGATAGAGAATGTTTCACCTTATGAAAGGTTATTAAAAAAACCACCTGATTTGTCTCATATGAGAGTGATTGGATGCCTTTGCTATGCCACAAATCTGATAAAGGGGGACAAGTTTGATGCCAGGGCAGTTAAATCAGTTTTGCTTGGATATGCTACCAAGCAAAAGGGGTACAAATTATTGAATTTAACTAACAAAACTATTTTTGTGAGCAGGGATGTCTGTTTTTTATGAAAACATATTTCCTTTCAAGCAGTGTACAGAGAGCAACACGGAATCTCATGTCTCTTCTGCTGATAAAGAATATGATAGTAAGGGTGCAGATGAAAGCATGGCAGATCACATAGAACCAACCACTACAGAAGGCTCACAAGTAGCAGCTGATGATGTAGTGATACAGAATGAAGGAGACATTGTCCATGAAGAGAATGCAGAAGAAATGACTTGTAATATAGCTGAAGAAAGGAGTGCAACACCCACAGAGATAAGAAGATCTGTCAGAAGCAGAAGACCTCCTTTATGGATGAAGGACTTCATTCAGCCTAATGTCAATTCAGGAAATGGACAAACTTGTTTATATCCACGGTCTGATACTGTAAACTATGCAGGGCTTTCAGTGGGTTATCAGAGTTTTATATCCAAGCTTGAAGAAAAATGGGAGCCCCAATCATAATTTGAGGCAGCAAAAAACCAGAGGTGGATAGATGCTATGAAAGCTGAGATTAAAGCTCTTGAAGAAGATCACACCTAGGAGATAGTTAATCTACCCATTCACAAGAAGGCAATATGATGTAAATGGGTGTACAAGATTAAGTATAAGGCAACTGGTGAAGTAGAGAGGTTTAAGGCAAGACTGGTGGCAAAAGGATACAACCAAAAGGAAGGGATTGATTACCAAGACACTTTTTCACCTGTGGTGAAGATGGTAACAGTTAGATCAGTCATCTCTATTGCTGCAGCAAAATGATGGGTTGTACATCAGATGGATGTGTTCAATGCTTTTCTACAAGGAGATCTTAATGAAGAAGTCTATATGACCTTGCCTCAAGGGTTTACACATAAGGAGGGAAAGGTATGTAGGCTGTTGAAGTCATTATATGGACTCAAACAAGCTTCAAGACAGTGGAATATTAAGTTAACCACTGCCTTGATAACTTCTGGCTTTGTGCAGAGTCATTTGGACTACTCCCTTCTTACAAAGAAGGTTAAAAATAACAGATTGGTTGTAGTTCTTATCTATGTGGATGATCTGCTGATTACAGGAAATGATGAGAGTCTCATAAAGGAAACTAAAACTATATTACAACAGCACTTCAAAATTAAGGATTTGGGAGAATTGAGGTATTTTTTGGGTTTTGAATTTGCCAGAAACAAGACTGGAATTGTTATGCATCAGAGAAAATATGCCCTTGAGTTAGTAGCAGATATGGGATTATCAGGTGCCAAGCCAGTTGGATCACCAATGAAACTGAATAACAAACTCACTTCTGTTGTGTATGACAAGCAAGTGAATGATGAAGCATTGGTAAAAGATCCCTTGCTAAAAGACCCTGCAAGTTATCAAAGGCTGATTGGGAGGTTGCTGTATTTAACAAATAGCAGACCAGACATTGGTTTTGCTGTTCAGAGTCTTAGCCAATTCATGCAGGCACCCAAAGAGTCCCATATGGCAGCAGCTCATAGAGTGGTAAGGTATATCAAGCAAGCACCAGGTTTGGGTATTTTTATGTCGGCTGGTGAGTCCAAATGCTTGTCTGGATATTGTGATGCAGACTAGGCATCATGCCTTAACACCAGGAAGTCTGTTACTGGGTATTTTGTGTTTTTTGGTTCTTCCTTAATCTCCTGGAAGTCCAAGAAACAGTCGACTATTTCTAGAAGTTCTGTAGAGGCAGAGTATAGAAGTTTAGCTTCCCTTGTTGCAGAAGTAGTTTGGGTTTCTGTTTATTTGCTGAATTAAATATACAGTTGGATATGCCTGTTCCCTTGTACTGTGATAGCAAGTCTGCTATCCAAATTGCAGCTAATCCGGTGTTCCATGAGAGAACTAAACATATTGACATTGATTGTCATTTTATTAGGGAGAAGGTTCAGCAAGGGTTGGTTTCTAACTTCTACATTCCCACATCAGACCAGCCAGCTGATATCCTAACCAAAGGACTAACTCAGGGTCATCATGCACATCTCTTGTCCAAACTAGGTAAGAAAAACTTGTTTTCGGTACCTAGTTTGAGGGGGTTGTTGAGAGTAGCAAGGAGAATAGTAAACTCATCACAACAGAGAACTGTGCAACACACAACATCAACATGCAGCTGCACACACACAAGAGATTGCCTTTAGTTTGTTAAGTTAGTTACAATTCTGTTTTTCCCTTTCGGTTCTTAGGTCTTCTGATTTGCCTTTGTGCATTGTAACTATAAATAGGGGTCATTTGATCCTTAAAGATATATAGAAAAATTGAGAAAAGCTCCCACAAACACTGTGTTCTTCTCCTTCATATCTGCTTCTGTGTCGATTATGCAGAGGACTGTTACTTGGTAGACTGCTTGCATGCAAGCATATTGAGGCTCAGATCGAGACTTCTAACACTACTACTAGTATTGATGTAATGAAAGTTCTCAATGAAGCTTTCTTGACTACAAAAGTGAAAGGTTCTTCTACAGTGTGTATACTGAATCTTGATAATGATGCATTACGCGCTGTTAACGTTGGAGATAGCTGGTTTGTTGTGATTAGAGATGGGGTTATTGTGTAAGAGCCATGCTACCGACCCGAGGCGCCGATCGGGAAAGTAATAAAGGTCGGAGATTCAACAATCAAGGTTTAACTGTCCGTTTCAGTTAGGGGATGGGAGGGGTTCGGATGATCCTTGTGCGGCGATGGAAGTTAGTGTACCGGTGAAAGCCAGGGGATATTGTCGTGTTGGGAACAGATGGATTGTTTGATAATGTGCATGATTTTGAGTTGGAGACGGTTGTGAATGGTGGGGTGGATTCTTGGGAGACGGACGTGCCTGATACGTTGGCGTGGAGGATAGCGCAGTATGCGTTGGATAATTCGAAGAGTAATGAGCTTTATACGCCTTTTTCTAGAGGTGTTTTAAAGCTGGATTGGAACACAATGGTGGGAAGATTGATGATACTACTGTCATTGTAGCCAATATTTGGCCTTTCTAGTAGGGGATCTGGTTTTTGATGTTTGATCTTAACTTACTTGGAAAAAGAGTTAACTGTTCTTAGTAGTTGTAAAAAGTTGATGTAATTTGATTCTTTATGTTTGGTCCCTGTTGATCATTCATTCATTTATTATAAAAATAATTTTGTTTCCTCTCTCTGTTCTTTTGTTTTGTATCTCTTTTCTGGTTTCTTGATTTGGACTGTGTATTGATTCTTTGGCTCCAAAGTTCATGTTTAAGGATGTTCACGTTAAAAATAGACCTTTAAGAGAATATTTACAGAAATTAGAGTTGACAATTCTTGGTAGTTGTAAAAATTGACTTTGTAATTTGGTTCTTTATGTTTGGTCCCTATTGATTATTCATTCAATTCATTAAATCTTTTCTGCTTTCTAGATTTAGCCTTTGTTTTATACGATTAACAAGATAACTGAAAAGAGTTGGTATGATTCATTGATACCTGAGAGAGCCAGTGAAGACTAAGGGTGGCCAGTGGGCCGTGACGGCCCGACCCTGCCCCGCCCCTGTCCCGGTCCCGCCCCGGTCCCGCCCCGACCCTGTCCCGGTCCCGCCCCGGTCCCGCCCCGACCCCGACCCCAAGTAAAAAAAAAAAACGGTAGCGGGACTCGAACTCGGGATGGGACAATGTCTCATCCCGCCAGACCCGAGCCCGCACGCCCTGACCCCGCCTCGAGCCCGTCCCGAGCCCGCCCCCGATCCCGCCCGAGAGCCCCCTTTGCAAATATAACCGTTGCACCAACGACCATTTTAGATTTTGGCCGTTGGGCAACGACCATTTTTGGCCTCCCCCTTCCCCCAACCTCCCTCCCCCTTAATATTTATTTTTAACCCATAAGTTATTATATTTACACTTTAATCCAAATTTTCAACTATAAATAACTTATTTTCTCTTCATCTTTCTCACAAATCTTCCTACAATCTCTCTAATCTCTCAATATATCTCTCTACAAGTCTACATTGTTTACTAAATATTCAATTTTATTTATTCATTTGAGAATTGGGAGTGAAGTTGGCAACTATCTTGAGGATCTTCCATCGAGCAAAGTTTCAATTTAAAACCTCTCGATTACACGTCGACGTACGGCGTTTGGTACATTTGTTCCTTCATTAAATTATTATTGTCTGTTTATTTTATTTAGCGCACTTAATTTTATTATCTTTAATTATTTATTATCATAATTAAAATGGAAGGATTAAGAGGTATGTTTAAGGGTAAGGGTAAGGGTGCTTCTTCTAGTAGGGGCAACCAGAGCAAGGGTACTTCTTCTAGTCATCTTATTCCTACACATGATGATTTTGTTGATACTCAACATTTTTCTACAATACCATTAGATTTAGACGAGGAGCTATTTTCTGGAACTCAAGAAGACTTTAATTTAGACGATGATCTAGATGATACACCCACTAATGTTGATGACAACACACCCACTAGTGCACCTTCAACTGAAATACCTCCTATTCCCCCTAGTATAAGATGAGGTTCAGCAAAACGACCATTAAAAACAGATGCATGGACATTTTTGATAGGGACATAGAGAATCAAGTAGCTATATGTAAAATTTGTAAAAATGTTTTAAAATTTAAAACTGGAAAAGGTCACGGTGGGACGGGGGGTTTAATTAGACACGTAGTAAGTGCTCATCCAGCTAGGTATGCCCAATATCAGGCTTCAAAATCGGGTGCGCAAACGTCCGCTTCATCGGGACAAGGTTCACATACTGATACTGTCCCGGACCAAGTACAAGGTCAAATTAACCCTATGACGGGGGGAATTGTAGGCCCTAAATACAATAAACATAGAGATAGGGAAGCAATATCAAAATTAGTTGCTGTGGAGGGTTTGCCTTTTTCATTTCCGTCATCTCCCGGTTTTATTCATTACATTAGAGATATATATAATCCTGCTTTTAATGGTTTTATTAGATCAATTGTTAAGAGAGATGTATTTAAATTCGCGCATGAATATCAACAATATTTATGTTATTCATTATATCATTTTAATGACAAAGTATCTATCACGTCTGATATAGGTCGTAGTACTAACGGCCATGATTATTTAACTGTAACTTGTCATTGGATATATTATAAATGGTCTATGCAAAAACGTATCTTAGCGTATAGATATATAGATGATAGGCACACTGGTACTTTTATTGCAGATAATATTTATCAAGTGTGCCATTATTACGGAATAACCGATAAAATTATGACTATTACATTAGATAACGCTTCTTCTAACAATTACGCAATTACAATTTTAAAAAATAGTTTAACTCCATCTTTTCCAGATCATTTTCATATAAAATACGCGTGCCATATATATATAACTTAATTGTAAAGGATGGTCTATCACTTTTTGAAGACATTCTTAGTAAAATACAATTTGCTATAAACTTTATTTTTAAAAGTAATAAAGTACAACGAAGAAAAGAATATAAAAAAATTTGTCACGATTGTGGACTACCTTTTAGAAAAATTCCACAAGAAGTATCCACTAGGTGAAATTCTTTATACGAGCAACTACTTGTTGCTTATGACTATAGAAAACCTATAACTTTATTTTTTAACTCTCATAATCAAAATTCAGCTGATATGATTGTAGATAGTGATTGGGTAAAAATTTCTGAACTTATTGTATTTTTAGAGAAATTTTTTCAAGCAACAAAAGAATTTTCCGGTATATATTATCCTACTATTTCAACTATGTTGTTTTATATAACTCTAATATTTTTATTACTTAGTGAATATATGGAAAAATCAGCTTATATGACATCTATTAAAAAATGTTTATCAAAATAAAAAAATATTTTATTCCTATTCCCACTATTTATATTATTGGTTCTGTATTAAATTCGACTATTAAAATAGACGGTACTAAATCACTAATTGAAACTATTTACGATTGTATAGAAGTACTACCACCTCCAAGTCTCAAAAATCTAAATCACCCACCACTTATTGAACAAACTAAAGAAGAAGTGTTGTGTAGCGTAGAACACCAATGCAAAAAAATATATAGGTTTTATCAACAAGAAAATGCTAGTAACTTACCGGCTTCCATACCATCTTCTTCATCTTCAACACAACCTCATAAAAGACATGCTGTTTCTGCGGCTAGTATTGAAAGCCTCAGAAATAGAATGTGCGGCCGTACCTTTATCGCTAACCAAATTAGCGAGTTGGATATTTTTGTTTTGCAGGGGTTCGCATACCGTACCAAGAAGTTATCAATGAAGATGGACATGAAGACTTGTCGAAATACCGGAGGGGGAATGAGAAGACCTTTCCGACACTTTCATTGATGGCCCGAGATGTTTTGAACATTCAAGCGTCATTAACTGCGTCTGAAAGCGCTTTTTCTGCCGGCAGATATCAAATAGGAGACCATAGACACTCATTAGCCGGAGACAGCTTGGAAATTGCAGTATTATTCAGAGATTGGATACGAGCGGAGCGGAGAAGGTGCGGTCAACCGGAGATCAACGAAGAAGAAGACGAAAACTACAACGAAATCTTATCCGAAGGTGGTGGAAGCGACGTGGATCAATTTGACCAACAAATACCAATTCCAACCGAAGAACCACAGGAAATTATCAAGCAATTAGAACAAGTTTTTTTGAGAATGTAATTTTTTTAATTGCAATTTTATTATGTAATTTGTAACTTTTGGACAACACCACAAAGTTGCAATTTCGACAATTGTATTTGTATTACAAAAAAATCATATATCTATTAAATAATATAAGAGGCACAAAAACAGCCTTGAGATATTTTTTATTACACTATCTTGTCTTGTTTATTGAGTTTTTTTTATACATATGTTATTTAAAAAAAAAGAAAAAGAAAACCCGTCGGAACCCGCCCCGATCCCGACCCCGCCCCGATTCCGACGGGATCGGGACGGGACTGGAGCAAGTCCCGCCAGACCCGACCCCGACCCCTTCGCCAGTCCCGCCCCGACCCCGACAGACCCGAGCCCGCCCCACTGGCCACCACTAGTGAAGACTGTAAGATGAGTGAACAAAGTGCAAGCTTTTGCTAGGAAATATTCTCTCATAAAGGGAACCTGGCACGCCCGATATGTAACAATTTACTCCGTCTTCTACTTCTATCAGATTCCGATAGAACGATAGAATCAATTTGAAAATAGTGTTGAAGCCATTACCAGGGAGATCATTGAAAAAAGCTTGAATCTTTGGCACTCTTTGTACAATCTTCATGACATTTGATAATTGGTTATATAGTCTTAGCAATTGTAAATTACATAACTTCTTACCTATCGATAACAGAACTTCACTTCACATGGAGGTGCAGAGGCAACTATTGAAACAACTAGAAGAAAGTAATTGAGGTTCACTACATTAAATTTTTACTAAATGCCAGCTCATCGTCTAGCTGAGGTACTTATTATGAACTTATTATGAAAAAAAACACAATCAACCCAGACTTTCACGTCCTGTGGTGTTGGGGGGGGGGGGGGGGTTGACTCGGATCCCTACCCTGTCCATTATAATCAAAGAGAAATTACAACAAGGAGGGGGACATGAACCTAACCTCTATGATCCCATCAATGTGGAACCAATAAAACACAAAAGAAAACTGCCTATCATTAGAGAATGAAGGAGACCTTCTTATCAGTATAGGGCTATAGGCTATGCACTAAGACTAAGGGAGCACCAAAAATAGGATGTTCCCCTACTTGCTAGTCTAACAAAGTCGAGTTAGCAAAGGTAAGGGAACAAGCATCATCTAAATAAGGCGGATCAAAGTTTTTGTGCTCTTATCCTGAATGATGGAATACCATCTGTCCGTCTATAGGCACCTTTGGCTCCACATGTTAAGTCTCTTGAGTGAAAGAAAACCATTTCATCAGACAATGAGTTAACATATTTAGTTAAGGCATCTGCAACTGTGTTGCCTTCCCTATAGCAATGAAGAACTTGCATACCTTTTTTTCTAGAGTGTGTTTTAAAGCTGGAATTGAACACAGTGGTGGATAGTATGATGATATTACTGTCATAGTAGCCAATATTTGGCCTTTGTAGTGCTCTGCCTTTTGATGTCTGACCTAACTTACTTGGAGAAATTAGAGTTAACAATTCTTAGTAGTTGTAAAGAAATTGATCTTCATAGGTTAGATATTAGTTGAGGAACAAGCAAGAAACTTTATGTAATTTGATTCTTTAGGTTTGGTCCCACTTTATCATTCATTATAGAGCTTATTTTGTTTCCCCTTTCTGTTTTAATCTTCAATCTTTTTTACTTTCAAGATTTGGCCTGTGTTTGGCCTTTGTAATGCTTTGCTTTTTTGATGTCTTTTCTGAAATCCAGTGGAGAATTAACATAGATGTTGTGAAAGTTTGGTTCTTTGGATGCAAAGTTTCTATGGTTAATTAAGGTTGTTGATGTTAAGAAGAAACCTCTAGAACATAACATCTCCTGAAATTTATTCAATAACAATAAACTATCACTACCTCAAAGATATTGGAATACAGTCTCCTGAAATTTATTTACTATTAGCAATAAACGCACTCCCTCAAAGATATTGGAATACAATAACATAAAAATAAATATCTTTAACAGCTTAATACTCCAGAATCCACTAGTGTGGTACTGCACTATATTTGCAACTGCAACATCTTGTTGTCTCTTTCACTGTCATTTCTTTCTTAAAGATATGACAATGTTGAAGAACTTACCTTTTTGAACCAACAAATGACGAGCAAAATGGTAGGCATATCTCTCAAACAAATAGTCCACAATGGACTCTCCAAATCGGAAATGGTTAACAAGCATTTGTTCTACAACAGCTCTCATGGTTTTTGCTACATGTTTACCACTGCTGTAGGCATCGAAAGAAATGTCATCGCCGTTGTTCCTCTCATCCCAGTTCACTTGGAAAAAATTTAGGTTATCAAGATCAAATGAACCTTCCATTTGAACAATCTTTAAGTCCCTCATGTACTAAATCGATAAGTGACTCTGATAGAAGATCCAGATGAGCACAGTGATTTCCATAGGGATCAGGAATGCTCCTTCCAATAACTGTTAAAAGCATGTGTCCACCAGATACTATTTCCTCAGAGCGTAATTGCAGAAACCTTGAGAAATCCTTCTCAAATTGCTTTGTGTAGGCTTCAAATACTTGAGGAGGACTTGTCCTTGTTATGTATATGCTGTTGTTGTTCTCAGTCTTTTCTGGAGCCTACATGTTTCAGTATGTAATGGATATCAAAATGTTTAGTCTATCTAATAAAATATGACAAAAGGTTAGAACTACATATCCTGCATATGGCTTGCATACAATTATTTTGTAATATATGATTAACAAGATATCTGAAAAGTTAGTATGATTCATTGATACCTGGGAGAGCCAATGAAGACTGTAAGATGAGTGAACCAAGTGCAAGCTTTTGCTAGGAAATCTCCGCTCATAAAAGGAACCTGGAACCCCTGATACGAAACAATTTGTTCCATCTTCTTCTTCTTTGAGATTCTGATAGAACGATGGAATCGATTTGAAAATAGTGTTGAAGTCATTATCCGGGAGATCATTGAGATAAGCCTGAAACTCTGGCATTTTGCAACTCTTCTCGTGGCATAATATTTGTAATATCTTCATAACATTCGACACGGTGAAAAGAGTGTTTGGCCCTGAAGAGCAGCCCAAATCTGCCATGTTAAAACACTGGGGAAACTCACCATTATTGAACATTTTCTTGATGGCATCCTTTAAAGCAGGTTTTGCCTTTAGTATTACCTTTCTCTGGAAATAAGGAAACACGAATCGTTAATTACTTAGTTCATACAACGCCGACAACAACAACAATAGTTACAACTCAATTCCAAGCAAGTTTAGTTGGATCGAGAAAATGTAAGCAAGCTCAAACTGATAACTACGTTTTAAATTATTTTGGATTACTATTAACTTAGAGGATAACCTTATCTTTTCATGTACATGTCACTATATATATAGCGTTCTATCTGTAACCAGTTTGATCAAGGAATATACATTGTTTTCATGGTATGAAGTCTAGGTTTTTTTCTACTGTTGAACCATGGCTCCCAATTCCTCTACTCAATCAACTTCTTCTTCAACACCAACCTCCACGACTGATGCTTCCTCCATTCTTTCATCCTCTCCATCTGCTATTTCCGTCTCCAATATTAAAAATCTAGTTCCTACTATTCTTGATTATACAAATTATATATTGTGGAGAGAACTTTTTCCACCCGTTTTCAAAGGTCATGGTGTTTATGGCTTCATTGATGGAAATTTCCCATGTCTCGAGCCGACTATTTCGCGTGATGTTGGTACCTCTGCCCCTAATCATTCCTTCCAACAATGGATTCAACTTGATTCCATTTTCATAGATTCAAGCAACTATTTCTTAGGAGATTCTTCAAGCAATAATCAAACCAAATCGCTCTCTCACTTTTCGAGATGCGTGGCTTCAAATTGAGCGTTTATTCCGTGATCAAGTCAGTTCTTGAACACTTCAACTCAAAGTTCAGTTTCATAATCTTAAGAAAGGTAATCTTTCGATTAATGAATATGTCCATCGTCTCAAGTCCATAGCCGATGACTTGACATCCATTGGAAATCCTATCTCTGATTCGGATCTTGTTCTCCAAATACTCTCTGGCTTAACTCCTGAATATATGTCTGTGAGCACCTCTATTTCCACTCGTGTTCCTCTTACTTCCTTCGTCGAGACACGCTCCCTTCTCTTTCTCCATGAATCTCAATTGAGCAGTTTCTCCAGTTCTTCTATGGATACTGCCAACACTGCTTTTGTGGCCAAGCAACAATCTTTTTCCTCCTATGGTCGCGGCCGTGGTCGACAAAACAATGGTGGTCGCCATTCCAATGGCGGGCGTGGTCTCCATACTCAAGGGAATACCAAATCTTTAAATGTTGCGCATCAACAGTTCACTCCTCATCCTCGTCTTTCTTCTATCCTGGGTCCTCCTCCCTTTTCCTATCCCGCTACTTATTTTCCCTCTCAACCTACCAATGCAGTATATTGCCAACTTTGCTATCAACCAAATCATATGATTGTCCATCTCTAAATTCTAAGGCTTTTGTGTCGGACGTTAGATCTGATTACTCAATTCCTTCATCTGGTGATGCTTCTTGGTATGTGGATACTAGACCCTCTTCTCACATGACGCCAAATACATCCAATTTTTCCTCTGTTACTCCATACAATGACTCTGATCGCGTAGTTTTGGGTAATGGCACTCAACTCCCTATCTTCTACACTGGACATGGTACTCTCTCTACTTCTAATTCCAATTTTTCCGCTTAGAGATATTTTAGTTGTTCCTCTTCTTTTCACTAATTTACTAAGTGTTCGTAACAAAGTTACGGATAATAATTGTTCCATGGATTTTGATCCTTCTGGTTTTTCCATTAAGGAACTCATGACGAAGAGGCTTCTACTCCGGTGCAATAGTCTTTGCCCGCTTTATGCAATTTCTTCTTCCTTTGGTGATTCTGCTGCAACTTCTCACTCTGCTTTTGCTGCTGCTCACGTCTCTCCGAATCTTTGGCATTGTCGTCTAGGACATCCAAGCTCTGCTGTTTTAGCTAGTCTAATTAGGGGCAATAAGTTACCTTGTTCTTCATTCAAAAGTTTAGATAATATATGTAATGCTTGTCAACTTGGCAAGCACCAGAAGTTGCCATTTATGGCTTTTTGTTCTTTTTCTTCATCTCCATTTGAGTTAATTCATTGTGATATTTGGACTTCTCCCGTTCCATCTTTTACTGGTTTTCGGTACTATATTTTATTCCATGATGATTTCACAAAATTTTCTTGGGTATTTCCTCTCAAGCATAAATCTGATGCCTTCTCTACGTTTAAGCAATTTTATTCCTATATATTGACCCAGTTTTCTACAAAATTAAAAGTTTTTCAATGTGATGGGGCTGCGGAGTTTGTTAAGCTTCTGACTTTTCATTCATTTCTTAATGATAATGGTGTTTTGCTTCGAATTTCATGTCCTCACTCACCAACAAAATGGCAAAGCTGAACGCATGCATCGTACCATTTTAAATATGGTCCATTTGTTATTATTTCAAGTCTCCCTTCCCTCTCAATTTTGGGTCGAAGCGCTACAAACTGCTGTCCATTTGATAAATATTCTCCCTTCTTCTAAAATTCATTTTAGGACACCGTTTGAAGCTCTTTTTGCGGAAGTTCCTACCTATCATCATTTACGTGTTTTTGGTTGTTCATGTTATCCGAATTTACGTGAATATTCCTCTAACAAGTTGAGTCCTCGTTTGAAACATTGTGTCTTTTTTGGTTATCCCTCTAACTACAAAGGATATAGATGTTTAGATCCTAAAAGTAACAGAGTGTTTATCTCTCGACATGTTAGGTTCAATGAGGACTTCTTTCCTTAGCCTTATCTTCTCCCCTCAACTTCAGCAGAACCTGGCTCTTCTACCCTCTTTAAACTTCCCTCTTCAATTAATATTCATCCTCTTTAAACTTTATCTCCTAATTTCAGCATAGGAATTTTCAAAGATGTGCACGGATGTTATCTCCTATTAATGCTGAAAATTCTCCTATATCAGATCATTGACCACAATTTATGCAACAAACTCCTATTTTACCTCCTAATTCTTCTTGCCATCAAACTACGTTCTCACCTGGACAGTCCCTTCCTAACCCAACTACCTCTCCTCAAACCATGTTGCCACCTCAAATTAATTCCAATTTCCCTACACTTGCTGGACACCAAACTCCAATATCCACAACAATTGTCCAGCAACGTGACATTTCCAGCCCTCTCAAAATGTTGTCCAGCACACTTCCTTATCTCCTAATACTAACTTATCTGGCATTCTACATCACTCCTCTTCTATTTCTCAAACTCAACTTCCGAACTTACCTTCTTTTAATTCTAAGACACATCCCATGATTACCCGTAAGCAAACAGGATCTCTCAAGCCTCGAGTCCTTCCTTCTCTACTTTGTCATTCCTCTTCACTTCCATCTGAACCTTCATCTCTCACGGAAGCTTCTAAGTATCCTCATTGGAGACGTGCAATGGCAGACAAATACAATGCTCTTATGGCTAATCGCACATGGGACTTAGTACCACCTCCCTCTCATGCCAACATTATTGGTTCTCGTTGGGTATATCGCATTAAACAAAAATCCGATGGTTCTTTGGAGCGTTATGAGGCTTGTCTTGTAGCCCAAGGCTATAAACAACAACAAGGACTAGATTATGATCAAACGTTTAGTCCTGTGGTGAAACCAGTCACCATTCACACTATTATTGCCCTTGCTGCATCTAAGAAATGGTCTGTCCATCAATTAGACGTTAAGAGCGCCTTTTTACATGACAATCTTGACGAACTGGTATACATGAAGCAGCCTACTGGCTTTGTTCATCCGCAATTTCCTCATCATGTTTGTCGGTTGAACAAAGCTCTTTATGACTTAAAGCAAGCCCCTAGGGTATGGTTTCATCGGTTCACTTCCTTCATTTTACGTAATGGATTTCAAAGTAGCAAGTCTGATCCTTCTCTTTTCATTTGCAAACATAATACAGATATTGCTATTCTTCTATATGTTGATATTCTCCTCACGGCCTTTTCTAACTCTTTACTTGAGTCTTTAATTCAGACGCTCAAATCTGAATTTTCAATGAATGACTTAGGGGTAAATTATTTTCTTGGTGTTTCTATAGTTGCTCGCCATGGGGGTTATTTTCTTTGTCAGTCCAAGTATGTATAAGATCTTCTCAATTGTGCAATTTTTTTGTCTTCCAAACCAGTTTCAACTCCTCTTCCTAAGTCTATACTTCATTCCGAAAATTCTTCTCCCTTTTCTTATCCGACTCTTTATAGAAGTCTTGTTGGTGGTCTCCAGTACTTAACCTTCACCCGTCCGGACATAGCTTTTGCTGTTAATCAAGTGTCTCAATTTATGCGTTCTCCTTTGGACATTCATTACACTGCTGTCAAAAGAATTCTTCGATATTTGCAAGGTTCTTTGGATAATGGTTTATTTATTTCCGGTGGTTCTATTGCCAGTTTACAAATTACAGTGATGCCGACTGGGCTGGCTGCTCCACCACTCGCCGATCTACCTCAGCCTACTGTATCTTTCTTGGTTCAAATCTTATTTCTTGGTCTTCTAAGAAACAAAATGTTGTTTCTCGTTCAAGCGCCGAAGCTTAATACAGAGCCGTTGCTCATGTGACTGCTGAAATAACATGGTTACATTCGCTTCTACAAGAACTTCATGTTTCTCCCTCTTCACCTTCTACAATTTTTTGTGACAATATTAGTAGGATTTATTTGGCGCAAAATCCTGTTAAGCACGCTCGTACCAATCATGTTGAAATTGATATTCATTTTGTTTATAAAAAAGTTGCCTCCGATGTTCTTCAAGTTCAATATGTCCTAGAGATGGCAGTGGATCCTGGACCCGATGGATCCAGATCCGTTTTATAGGATATGGATCTTCAAAATTTGGACCCGACGGATCCGGATCGGACCCAGATCCATTTCTGACGGATCGGATCTGGATCTTGTATTTGAGATCCGTATCCGGTCCAGATCCGACCCGTGGATCCATTTTTTATTAAATATATTCATAACCTAGAATGTAATTTTATAAGTATTTTCTTAAAATTGCTAAGCACATCCTTGCAAGTTTAATTCTCAAAACAAGTTTAATTTATCCCCGCGTTAACTCAAAAACCAAAAAATAAAGAGGTAACTTCGATAATAAAATCAATGTTATATTAGTGAATGACTAACATCTCCATAGACAAGTAGTTAAAATTATATTCACTTCATTTGTGAAGATTACAAGCACATGCAAGTTCTGCATATGAAAAATTGAAACACAGTAAACTGTTAGCTAAATAAAAATCGTTTGTCAGCTTAAAAAAAAATTATTAGCAAGATTACATTCTTAGCAAGGCAATTTTTTTTTACATGTGGATCCAGATCCGATCCGTGGATCCGGATTTGGATATGATTTTTATGGACCCGACGGATCTGGATCCGGATCTGGATCTAATAGGATCCGGTCCAGATCCGGATCTGGATCTAGTAGGATCCGGTCCAGATCCGATCCGTTGCCATCTCCCTACTCAAGATCAACTTGCTGATTTATTGACCAGGGCTCTTCCTTCACCTCGACTGTCGTTCTTACGCAACAAGTCTGCATTCTTTCAGATCGTGCATCGCTTGAGGGGGAGTGATAACTAATAGCTACGTTTTAAATTATTTTGGATTACTATTAACTTAGAGGATAACCTTATCTTTTCATGTACATGTCACTATATATATAGCATTGTATCTGTAACCATTTTCATCAAGGAATATACATTATTTCACTTACTTAATTTGCAACGGATAAAAATAGCTAAAGAGTTGAAAAGAGAAAAAGAGTATTGAGACCTGAAGAGTGGAGCTGCTGGCATAACTGCATTCTCCATTTCCTGCTTTCATATGCATTACTAATTTGCCTCCTGCCATTACTTCTGCCACACCCCTATCTTTTTGCTGTCCCATTGCTTGATATATATACAAGTTAGCCAAATGATAATAAAATAACGTTTCTACCAAAAAAATAATAATAAAATAATGCTCTTTTTGTCTTTGCACGTTATACATATATGGTAGATGTAACATAATAATGAATATGTAATAACATGCTTGTTGTAAATTTGCCTTTGGCGGAGAGATGCGTCCACCCATCTTTGATGAATTAAACACTAGTGTTCCGCATATTGGAGGCTTTGTCTCTTCGCACATGCATGATCTACGAAGTGAGTAGATGACCGTAGGGCCAATAATCGTCAAATTTCGTTGAGAAATGAAAGAGATATTGGTCCACGAAGTAAGGTGTTTGAGGCATGAAAATGTGGTGTGGGACAAATCTACCACATCGGTGGGAATAGGAAGAATTGCTCTCTATATAAGTCTCTAATGTGGTAAAGGGTTTGGGACCCCAAGGGTATCCCATGTGTTTAAAGGAGAGAGGACCTAGACGTGCTTACGTTCAAGGCTAAGCCCACACGCGCGCCGCCGCCCGCCCGTCCGCTGTGGGCTGTGGGGACTTTCTGATATTATCCTTTTGGACCCCAAATTGCTTAATATTTACAGTTTGGTCCTCAGAGTTTCTGGAAATTTGATTTTGGGGTGACGGAGCCTACCGTTGGAGTGCGTTTTGGAGCATTAACCAGCCATTACTTGGCTGATTAACTCCTTCATTAACAGCCCATTACTTGGGCAGTTGAGCAGCCTCCTTCAAGACCTTAAATCAGCCTCACTAATGGCATTAAACATGCTATTTATAGCCCTCCTAATGGCCATTAACAGCCATGTTTGGGAAGTTGATCAGCCCCTCTACATGCTATATATTGAGGCCTCCTTTGGCTCAATAACTGACGGGAAAAACAGACAGAAAATACATAAATTCAGCACAAAACAGTCACGAAAACAGTGGCCAAAAACTGCTCGGAACAGTGACTGAAATTCAGTGAAAAACAGTGACCAAACCCTCACATATACACAAGATATACACAACAGAGACACATTATATACACAGAGACAAACGAGAAGAGAAGATAGAATCTCTTCCTTCCTTTTCCATATCTTCAGCAAGTCAATTCATATTTGTTTTATTCGCCAGGCTCAACCTATTGGCTTTGTAGCGTTGAGATTAAAGTGTTGTTTTATCTTGGGAGACTATTGCCCGCTAACGTAAAAGCATATATACGGGGCAATCTTGTCTTAAGGACAAAGGCCAATTCCTCGACTCAACACACAACATTGTAACAATCCAGATTTAGTTGTTTCTTGATTTCAGGATATCAAGATTCAAGACACAACAAGCTTGCGGCAGTTCTCAACATTGGCTTTGCAAGGTTATCAACATTCAAGACACAACACGCTTGCGGCAGTTTTGAAGATTGACCATTTATTTATCCTTTCGAACATTTGTAATAGTTATTTACTTCCCGTACTGCTTTATAAAGTAAAATAGAGTACCAACAATGCTTTGCTGGCTCAGCGTGCTTACCAAATCAAGATCGATAATTCTAGATTTTCTGCTAATAATGGTAATGTTCAACTTGTTCACTCGAGATATCATGGATCAAGCCATGTTCTATGCACTTTTTGGACATAGGAGTATTATTATAATATTAAAGCAACAATACAGAGACTAAAAGATTCTGATAACACAGAAGTTTCTCCTCATAATTGAGTGTGTTGATATATTATCCAATCATTCACTTGATCTTTACTAGCAACGGTTATTAATGAAGACGTATTGATTAATATGTGAAGGAGGACACTGATATCTTATCGGAAAGAGAAAGAATCAGTCTAATATCTGTTGGTAGAAGAAAATATTTTCTATATCTCTTAGATTAGTAGTTAAATTATACGTGTGACATCCCTAACGGAGGGCTGATGAAGGCGAGTCAAGCAGGAATGACAGACTTCTAAGTTATTAAGCTTTTGAAGATGAGGTGGCCATAACACCTTACGCGAATCGCACATCGGAATGGAAGAGAAAAGTGAAGAGCTTTATAAGGAACAACTCAAGTTCATTTGGATGCACGTTTTTTGGGCTCAATGTGACATAGCCCAAAAGATAAATTTGCGCTCCTAGGTCCAAGGCAGACAATACATTCTATAGACTTGGGCTGTGATAAATGTAGTACTAGTAATCCCTCAGTACGATAGTGGGGCAAACCTCAATGAGGATCCTGAGTCCCTAGGGGGGGGGGGGGGGGGGAGGGAGGATTGTATGTGACGGCTCCAATGGAAGGCGGAGCTTCACAATTTTATCACGCTATATTTGTCTAAATTTGGTTATTTTTAAAAATAATTAGAGTTCATTATTTTGTAAGTTATAATAGTTGGTAAATAGCTTAACCAGTTTGCGACATGTTAAAGTATATTGATAGCCTAATTATTTTTAAGTTATTGATATGAGTTAGATCCTTAAAATAATCTCAATGTGCACGACTAAATTTGTAATTGATTGTTTAATTGTTCCAAATGGCTGATCTTGATCATGCTGTTGTGCCACTCTGGATGGCTCATTGGGAGCCATTTCAAAGTTTTAATGGCAAATTCTACAATATACGCCAGCGTCACTATATTATTATTTTTATTAAGATTTGCAACTAGCAATCCGAAAACAGTGATACTACATTACAGTAACAAAAATCGAAGGTAGAAATAAATTAGGGAAAACTAGGGGAATGACCATTTTTTTTGGTATCCTTTACAACACTTTGCCTTCTATGTCATTTAATCATTTTTGGTCAATAAAAAGTTATCGATGATATATAATATTAAAAAAACCTAGGAAAAAGATTTTTTTTTATGGGTATAATTGAAATGTTGGAAACACATAGGCGAAGTAATATATGAAATTGAAAAATATTAGAGGTGATTTGGAGTCAAAATTCGTAGATGAAATCGAGTTGATTTTTTTTGCAGCACATCTACCTCACGCATAGGTAAACACATACATACAGAGGTACATATGAGATATATAGGTGTATACATGGAATACACAAGAGATACATAGGGAGATACACAACTTGTCTGTCATGTTCATCGTCTACTTCGAATTTTCAATTCAAACTTGTTAGACCCCGTACTTTAAACGTCGTTTTCGTGTAGGTTAGCTTCGTACCTTCTGGCTAAGGTTTGACCCGTATGATGGAATCATAATGGAACCAATATGAGGAATGTAAGAAGTGTTTTGAAAACTAATCAAGGTATAAGAAGAGTCTTTGGGCAAAGTATAGTAGGAAGCTATCCTACAAAGCATGTTTTCAAGTGAGTTTTCACGAGGCCTTATTCAAGCGTGAATAACACTATTATAAGTTGTGAATTTGGAATAACACAAAACATGAAAGTTGTATCTCTTTGAAATGCCTTTCTAAAAGTATATGGTGGAGGTCCATCGAACATCAGTATAAAAAGTTATGATCATTTTACTGAAAGGTCGCAATGCTGGGAAAAAGTACGGACAGAGCATCCCATTCTGTGATCCGCAGAACCGAACTGCGGGGCGCAGAATGGTCCGTAGAATTGCCTATTATGATGATATAGCCCACAGAGGCCTACGACCTTATATACGTAATTACATTTCATTTATGCATATTCTGACCCACAGAGGCACTTAGAGTACATGTTGTCTTTCTACTGCTTTACTTTACAGATATACATTCAGTTATAGTTTCACTGATGCCTTATCTACAGGGTTGTATTTATTTACAGTTTCAGCCTTACATATTCACTATATCTTTCGTAATGATGTCCCTTTCTGGGGACACTGCATTTCATGCCCACAAGTATAGATAGCGATGCAGATAATTCCTCACAGTAGGTGACTCGACTCAGCTGAAGGTTATCACGCTCCTTTCTTCCGGAGCTATCTAGTGAGCTGATAGGTATGATGGGTGTGCGTATATATATATATA
Organism: Anisodus tanguticus; assembly: GCA_034509755.1. Lineage (NCBI taxonomy): Eukaryota > Viridiplantae > Streptophyta > Magnoliopsida > Solanales > Solanaceae > Anisodus > Anisodus tanguticus. Next base: position 21,716,376 of record CM067539.1, on the reverse strand, counting down.
TAGTCAGGTATGGCGGGGCCATGTCCCGACTAGATGTTGTAATTTCACTTTTTAGAGGCTTGTATACAGCCGTGTTGTGTATTATGGTTTAGTGTGTGGCCTTGTCGGCCCCTCCAGTAGATTTATGGTGTTCATGTCGGCCTTGTCAACCTTGTGTATATATGTCTGTATAGGTTGAGCCTTTTTTGCTTGTAAGTGATTGTGTCTCTGTACAACTAATTATTTATTATAAGCCTTGTCGGCCTATGCGTTATTGATTATGTTACAGGTATTAGGATTGGTATGCTCGGGCCTTAAGGCACCGGGTGCCGACCACACCTCCCAAGGTTGGAGTGTGACATAGAACTATCATAAGTGATGGAGGCTCTCACTTTTATAATAGAGTGTTTGCTTCCCTTCTTGAGAAATATGGGGTAAAGCATAAGGTGGCAACTCCTTACCACCCCCAAACAAATGGTCAAGTGGAAGTGTCCAATCGGGAAATCAAGAGCATTTTGACAAAGACGATAAATCTCATGAGGACTGATTGGTCAAGAAAGTTAAATGACACCTTGTGAGCGTATAGAACATCATACAAGTCTATGATTGGTATGTCACCGTACAAGTTGGTATTTGGCAAGTCATGTCATCTTTCGGTAGAGGTACAATACAAGGCACTTTCGGCATTAAAGAAACTCAACATTAATTTGGAAAATGCTTCGCGATTAAGGGTGGATCAACTCAACGAGATGGATGAGTTCCGTCTCTAAGCTCATGAAAGTTCTGTTCTTTACAAGGAGAGGATGAAGTTTATCCATGACAAGAGAATTTTGAAGCGGGAATTTTCACCAGGGACTTGGTATTGCTCTATAATTCTAGACTCAAGTTGTCCCCCGAGAAGTTAAAGTCAATATGGTCCGGCCCTTTCAAAGTGATGAAGGTAATCCCTTATGGTACCATTAAATTTGATAGCAAAGCCGATCACTTTTTCAAAGTGAACGACCTAAATGCCAAGCATTATTTAGAAATATGGATGATCATAGGGTGAACACAATCATCACCCTCCATGAACCTTGATGAAAATTTGGTAACATTCATCGTGCCGCGACGTTAAATCAAGCGCTAATGGGAGGCAACCCAAAGTTTTAGTTTGTTTCTTTTTTTTTTTCTTTTTCACTTGTGTGTTTTGATAGCTTGTTGAGTGTGTAGGATCTGGAACCATAGGCAAAAAAGGGCAGGAAATATGGAAAGATATTCAAACAAATCGAAGGAAGAATAGAGACCATTGTGCAACCTTTTCTGCGAACTGCAATCACGGACTGTGGACCGCACAATAGACCGTAAATCTCCACAGAAAGTTGGAAAATTAGAACTCAGAAAAAGGAGGAATTGCGACCAAACTATAGATCGCATTCCTGAACTGCAGACCGCACTTCTATTCGCAGAATTACACAAAGTACCTGGGAGTCTTCGGGCAAAATTGCAGAGAAACTGACCCTTTTGCGTACCGCAGTCCAGTTCTGAGACTTGTTCTGTGATCACAAAGTGGGTTCCACATCAGTTAAGTTAGGGCAAAGGTAAGAGGGCCACAGACTGGAACTGTGACCAGACTCCGACCGCAAATTCAGATGTAAGGTATAAAAAAGGCTTTTCAACCCAAATTTTTCCACGCTCTCTTTCTCCCTCGCGATTCAAACACAAGTACTCCCTCTTATCTCTCACCCGTTACACTCTATTGCACACACAACTCTCTTACACTAGATCCACTTCACCTCACATCCCATCCCCCTCATCTATCAGTCGATCAACAAGTATGTTTTGCCTCTTTTTTTTATTTTTTCTGCAAAGATAAGTAAAAAGGGTGATGTTTGTCATGAAATATAACTTGTGGGGTTAGGTTGATGATTATGTGGTGCTTATGTGTGGCCATGTAGCTCTTAGGTTGTGTGATTATCCCTCATTTCCCTATTTACCCTATTTGATTAGAAATCACAAAGAATGTGACTTTGTACATATTGGAATTTTGTGAAATTGATTGTATAGAGAGGTTGGGCTAGGGTTAAATTGCACTATTCTTGAATTGGATCAATGATTTGTGTGGGAAGCTTGTGAATTGATCATCCTTGAAAAAATTGCTTATGCATGCCTATAATGATTGAATTTGTCTAAATTGAAGCCGTAGTGAAGTCTGAGTACCTACGAACTCTAATTGAAAGCATGTATTGGGTTGTTTGTATGTATGGTGTGCTGATGTGGGTATGGCGACACCGAGAATTAAAAAATCGAGGCAAAATCCTTGAGAATACCCAAAATTTGCTGATTGGGCTCCCTTTTATGAGCCGCAGAATTGTTCTACGGAGAGTAGAAGGGCAACCCAGTCCATAGAAATACCCAGTGGAGGAATCTATTTGAAAGGAAATTATGCGATGCCTTCGCGGGTCGCAGAATGGTTCTGCGGACCGCAAAATAGACTACAGAATTTTCCAGTGACTTTGAATTTTTTGGGCAAAAGTGCGATCGCAGTTTGCGAACAGAAGTTTGGGTTTGCAAGGTTGCAAACTTGTACCGCAGCCTGCAGACCAGGTCTGTGACCACTGAAGCTGTTTCTAAGTTCTATATCTGTTCTTTCTTTTTCAATTTGTGGTATAGCTTTTGCTTGTTTTGCGTATTTTATTCTTGCAATTAGTTTATGAGAAACACAAAAATATTTAATTTTGCTTTTCATACTATAGTCCTAGACTCATCACGTCTCTTGTTTATAGATATAGCTCCAAAGAAAACTCAAGCACAAAAGGGTATTTCTATTAATGAGCCATCACAACCGGCTAGATATTTGAGGCCTACTTCGGCCCGGCTAATACTCCAAATCCAAAAAAAAAACTAACATTGTAGACTCACAAAGCAACCGCTGGGCTAGGCAATAAAATAAAATGCCCCAACAATATTATGTCTAGTCATGAGGGGTCACAAACCTCCCCATGCCATAGTGCATTCATCCTCCCAATCTAATGAGGGGTATTTTTATGAGAAAAGTGTGAGCGGATGAGTTAAGGCAAAAGAGGGCCCAAAAGGTCAAATGGTTCAGTATCAATGGGTCTAAAGAACACTACCAAAAGAGTAAGGATATGGCTATCATTGAGGAGAAATGGATTTCTATGAATGGTTTGAGAGACCAATTCAATAGTCTGGACTTGATAGTCTTCCATGGGTGGCAGTGCTTTATTGAACCATTGCCTCAATACAACGAGGAATTGATCCGTGAGTTCGACGCTTCTTATGCCGCCTCTGTGCCAAAGAAAACAAAAGGGCAACCAAAGACATTACTTAAAGAGGTAGTGGTTTGTGGAGTCCTTATCCCATGTGGAAGCACCGAAATCAATAACATCATTCATCCTAGCCTCGAGCGTGATCACAATGAGTTTGCTATCAAAATCACAGGTCAATTGAATAATGATCGCCCATGGGCAGCCATAATTGTGACAAATACGACACCAGAATGGATCACCGCGGGCAAGAAGATATACAAGAACACCTTGAACACTGAGGCCAGGTTTTGTGAGTAGTCGTCTATAACCGTCATACAATGAGACGGACATCCAGTTGGAGAAGATTATTTTGATTTCTTGTATAATGAGCCGAGTCCATGTGGATGTTGGAGTTGTGAAGTTTTGCCATCGAGCCAAGGTTCCTAAGTTCCCTCGAGTGGATAATATCGTCGACGCCCTTTTGATATGTGATATTTTAAGGGTTCAGGCTGAGGAATGGCAAGGGAGAAAGAAACAGAAACCACCAGCACCTCATTAGACACCTGTCCACATATCAAATTGGTTGATTTGGAGGGATCCACATCTGAGCGGATAGATACACAGGACACCACATCGGCCGACCCCAGTTCATCTATTACCTACACAGACGACACCTTTACACTAGTAGGTACTTCCGCTCCAGTAGCCCTTACTCCTCTTGTACCTTTGACTTCTACGAGATCAGAGCATGTTATATCGAGTGACAATATAGTGAGAATAGGCCAAATTGTTGTGATTGTTGATGCTCGGTCCTCTCATCTTGTGACGACCAATCAAGAGTTGATTAGAAGTGCCTTAGATCCAATTAGGGACACCTTGGGTGTAGTACAGTAGAGGCAGAAGGAGCATAATGATGCACTTGTCCTCTTGACATGCCGGGTACAGAGATTGGAGGTTGATAGCAGTGGTGATGTTTCTTTACTTCGCGATGACATAGATAGCCTGAAGAATGAAGTGGAGAAATTGAAGACTACTGAGATCGATGATCTCCTAGGTATCCCACTCTAGACACAGAGTGTAGAGACACAACAAATGAGTGGGCTCAGGTTGGAGAGCTAGAGAGATGGTGTTGGTGAGACTCTAGATGACTCGTAGAGGCAGGTAGATGTTGATAAAGATGATAAGGATACAGATGAGGAGGGGCTTTAGAATCCCCATTCTATAGCATAGAGAGTTGAGGAAGACCAGTTATTGACATTGTAGGTGGTTCTTGATACGGTGGTAGCACAGTCTAGTGAGGAGACCTCGATGATTGGTAGTAGTAGAGTGGCCTAGGAGGCATATATATATATATTAACACTAGAGGTCCTACTCCTCCACCTGTTGTGGGCACCACTCCACAGGCCTCAAATACCAGTCCACCACCACCATAGAGTGAGCCCGTGATGGGCGATACAGAGGCACTCATCCTCGCTCCACATTCACAGTGCACTGATGCCCTAGCAAAGGCCACAGTTGTGAGCCAGACTCAGGAGGGAGCTTAGTGCGCCTCAGGGAGACCCTCAATTTTTTTATCCTTGTACTTTACATTGTTTTATGCATTGAGAACAATACATGTTTTTAAAATTTGGGGGTGGGGGTACCTTGTATGTTTTTGAAAATGAAGTGACCATTAGCTCATATATATGTGTTTAGTTTGTGTTTAGTTAATGTTTTGTTCCCCTAATGTTTCTTCATCTGGTTCTTTTACAAGGGTATATGTTCAGTAACCATGGCCTAGTGATATAATGATTTTACTTGGCTGATGCTTGTATGTAGTTTTTAGCATGTGTAGCTCTTTTTGGTTTTGGTAACACCCCTCAAAAAATTAGATTTTGAAACAAGAGTAACATTGCCCTTTAAATGATTGTTCTATGAAAGCATGCCTCATTTTGAAACTCTATGTCTACATGTTTGAATCTTATGAGATGATAGCCTTGTGTTCGATAGAGAGTATAAAGTGTAGCGGTTCTTGTAATTCATGTGCATAGAGTGGTGAGGATTTGATTGGTATCTTGTATTTTCTTGTGTTATCTAGAACTTGCCTCGTTTGTTTGTTACTATGAAACTACAGTTTCTTGGTAGAGGAAATGATATTAGGCCTTCACATGAGAGTGAAACTTCTTAATTAAAGACTTATTTGACCTACCCGTAAGTTGAGAGAACTAGTTGACCCCTTTTGAGTTTTTTGACTTTTTCTTTTACTACCACATTACAACCCAAACCCTTTTTGAAATGAACCATCTTTTGAACCAAATCCCTCATTGAATGCATGAAAAATGATAATTGAGGCCAAAAGCCTAAGATAGGGGTGGTATGCGAGAGAAAATAAGGGAAGAAGATTATGATGTGAGTGGTTCTAAAAAAGAGAGAAAATTGAGAAAAAGAAGAAAATGAAATGCAAAAACAATAGAAAAGAAAAGATAAAATGAACCACAAAAAGAATGAAATAAAGTGGGGATGCTTGAATAAAAAGGGGTGGAAAAGGAAGTTGGAAAACAAAAGAAGGAGTTGAGCAATTGAATGAAAAACATGTAGTGCAAAAAGAGGGAAAAGTTACTTGTGCCTAAATGAATATCCTACCTGTCCCTAAGCCTGCATTACAAGATTGAGAAAGTTCTTAGAGATCCGAAACCGAACACTCTTTGAGTAGTAGTGACTTAAAATAAAGGCAAGCCTATGACATGATACTTGTGACACTTGACATTCCTTGTGAGTGTGAGTGATCTTGTTTGTCCCTTGTTTTGAAAAGAAATTTTTGTGAGGGCACATTGAATTGCATGCACCTTGTATAATGAAAGCTCTTATAGTTGAATGTCTTGGCGCATCTAGTCACTAGTAGCGTTTAGACACCTATTGAGACTTGATTTTTATGGGCTCATTGATGGTAGATATGCACTCTTGAAACCTTGTTTTGAAAAATATGAGGGAATGTCAATATTGTGAAACACATGCTTGTAAACTCATAAGTAGAACCAACCATTGTCATTTTTGTTTTGTCATTAGTCGTACCTTAGTGATATTTAGATTACTTTAGGACAAGCAATAATTTAAGTTGGGGGTGTTGATGTGCCGAGAAATTATGGCACATTTGATACCAATTTCATAGATTATTGTTGTCCTTTATACATTTATTGTATATCTTTCTTATGTAATTTCGATATTTGTAGGATTTTTACCTTGGGACATCAAAAGTGAGGAAATGGTCAGAACTCATTGAATCTGGACGGGGACTCTACTTTGGGGATGTGAGCCAGACATGTATGAGTATAAAACTTGGTAAGTTCTTTCCCTTTTGAAAAATAACAAAATTTCTAATGTCAATTTTGATGATAGTCTGACAAGTTTGAAAGAAGCTTCCATTAAAGCCATCAGAAAATCTTGGACTTCTTCTTCTTTTGGAATCCTGTTCAGAAAATCATTGGTAATAATCTTTGGAATACAATTTGTGATGTTATTGCTGCTAATAGGTTGTTGGATATTGAGAGCTCTTGAAATGTTTAGTAGCAGCCTTGACAATTATCTTAACCATTTACTCTGACTCTTTTGCCTTAGTTTGGCTTTTCAAGAGTTATCCTAATCATTGATGTCCCCTATAGTCTCTTTGGATTATAGACTGAGTTTTTTGCTAAGAAGTTTTAGCTTTGATTGTAATCTCCATATAGCATTACTATTGATATTAGTCTCTTAAACATGTTTAACCACCTCAATGAAGTATGGCTGAGTAATCCAAAAAATAAGTTATATGGCATGACACTAAATATTACAAAATTTAATGAAAAATAAGACATGTAAATTAAGACATAGGGAGAGTGCTTGTGAAAAAGTGGAAGAGGAGAGAGATAACTTTCGCACTTTTCTTAAATCGGGTTAGATAGTAATATTAGAAAAGAGATTTTTCTAAATACAATATTTTTCACCACAATACTAAAAGAAAACACCTAAATTTCCTAGGTATCTCCTCATATTCTTCTTAATTTAGTCCCCTCTTTTCTTTGTCAACAACTTAATCCCCTCATTAACTTTTCTCTATTTAATGTGATTTGTTCAAATAATTTTTGTATGTCTACATTTGTTAATTATACGTTTTACTGAAAATACCTAATAAATTGCAGAAATGTCCTTCAAATGGGTCATCTTTAACTTTTGTCTTTTAGTAATGGAACTTATGCTCACTAGGCATAAGTTCTTTAAGGACATGGGCCATAATTTGTATGATATTATGATGAGTTATTTGTTATGAAGGAAAAAAAGTAAAAGACCAGCACAAAATAAGGCCATAAGTGCCAATGACCTGAAAATATGTGGATGTTGCTGTTGAACACGACCCCTATAATATTTGGGCTGGGGATATGTTGTTGCCCAAAATAATAGAAGACCAAAACCCGGCCCAAGGATAAAATTTGGGCTTGGACATCTCACTCCTAAAGTAACAAGTCATACATATACGTCGGTCCAACTTAATTACCTTCTCCATTATTTTAAACAAAGAGAAAAATCAATTACATTAAATAAAAGTTATTATTTTCCATGTGACCAGGAGGTCATAGGTTCAAGTTGTGGAAACAGTCTCTTGCAGAAATGTGAAGTAAGACTGCGTACAATAGACTCTTGTGGTCCGGTCCTTCCCCGAACCCCACGCATAGTGGGAGCTTAGTGCAGCGGGCTGTCCTTTATGTGAAATGTTGTAATATTTCGGATCTTTATATTTAACTATGAAGCCTAAGGATATTGAAAATTAACTACTAAAATTTGTTCTTTTGTACATAAAAAATGGAGACAATGACCTAGTACTTTCAACTTTCTGTGGAGCAGTAAAATTTAATGATGATAGCTAAAAAATGGCTCTTATCTTTTTCACTTAAATTAAAGAACGAGAAACAGTAATCCTCGTGCTGATACGAGAATAATATTTGGTAATGCCTTATCTTAGTCGCAATATTTTTTTTTCTTCCGTAACATGTACTAAAGAACACATACATCTCAATCTTATTCTATTTTTGAAAAAATATAATTATATGGCAAACAGTAATATGTTAAGAGGCAGAGAGAAGATTTATCGATTATTAAACAAAAAATATTTTTTTCCTTCGCATAAGGGCATCATATTTTAATCATAGATTTGGATATGGCATATCATATATATGTAATTAGCTCTTTTAGTGAAGGAAAATATAATCAATCTAGAACACATAGTTCTTTCAAGATTCATATATTGGTTTCACTAGTCGATAATATAATCACATGTATAAAACACGAACTATACTGTAAAGTTCATAGTCTAAATCGTACCTGTTACATAAGATTGTTCCAGTATTCGGTGAAGATCACTTTCGTTCTTCTTAGAAATCTAACACTATAGTTCTTCACGGAGAAGAAGAGATATGTTCTTTCTATTTTGAAATGAACGAAGGAAAGTTATTTTTTCAGAAGTGAAGTTTTTTCCTGCATAACTTCTTTATGCTTCCTGAATAGGTATAACTGTTCAGGAACATTTTCGAACAGTTGTGTCCTTTCCTTTTTAATTTAAATTAAATATATAATAAAAATATATTTATTTAATATTTATGATTTATATGAATCCAGTTGACCCACATGGGTGAACTGAATCTAATTTCTTCATCTCCCACTCACGCATGGTGGGTCAACTCTCATTCCTATTCTGTAACTTTCATACATGATGACTAGACCATGTGACCAGTTCATATTTCGAGAGCTTCATTTCTATACATTTGTTAGGAATATATAACATCTTGATTAATGAAACTTAGAGTAGATTATAGTATGTAGTACCTAGATCATTTATCACATTCATATCTCTCACAATCTCTTTGTCTTAAATTTGAGTTCATCATTATGTTCTTGTCTCAAAAACGAACATAAAGAACACGTCAATGAACATAATTAATGTGACAATACTTAATGATCTTCCTCATCTCATGATTCTCTTAATCTCGATTTGATATGATTTTCTAGAAATGTCCCACCAGACCGAATCAAACATGATCTTTTGGCAACACCCTAAGATAGCAAACACCAAATTGAAAGTCAAGAAACTGATCAAAGTCATGAGAGTACAAAGATAAAATTACTCATATTTTCAGGGCTTCACACGATAACAAGTAGAGATTAAACTTGTATCGTCCTTATAGGTCACTAATGCATACATGATATGAATCACGTACCACAGTATTTACTCCTTCCTCGTGGAGTGTATGTCTTTTGAAAAATTGAAATACTGTGCAAATGATAGTTCAGACAACTCATGTCTAACTTTGAGTTCACATATCTACTCATACATTTTGTCCATCAGAACTCACATTTGGCATTAAGACAGACTTATCACATTTTAATCACATATGATTAAACACAAATAAAAATAAACAACATTCATATTATGAACTTCAAGCTCTCTTTTGTCATACAATAATTAGTTTATAATTGTCTTATCTCTATTTGTCACCTAGACAATAGAGGCGATTGCACGTGTGAATATGCCAATCTTTTTGTCTGTCTGACGTACTTACAGTTGAAATTTATGTTCTAAACACAAAAATCATCTATGTATATGAAACAACAACAAAATGAATTATTTAGGCATTAACTAGTATTTATTTCAGAATGTAGTTTTACTTGAACATGAGCAGGAAGAATAAGAAAATATAAATACATCAGCATTGTGCAAACCCAACGATACAATATCTTTCATAAGCAACAAATGCTATGGACTTTAGGTTTACTATCAAGTGATGCATAGAGATGTACTTCATGTTCACTTCTCTATGTACAACTATGCCTGACACAAAATTACACTTAATATCAATATATTGTATATTCTCAATAGCAAGAAGAATATACTCAGATTTAGGTTTTCTCTCCTCTAAATCTCCTTCTCAATTCCTTGACAAGACAAGGAACATTTTAATGTATCTTTAAGATACCTCTGTATCATCTTAACTACTTTCAGTATTATATCAAGTGGATTATGAGGAAACATCCTCCTACTCGAAATTTCGCCTCTAGAAACAGAAGTATTTATGCATCAAGAATACATGACGCTCCAAGCCTTAAACTTAATTTTGAGAATCCTTTGTTCCCAATAGATTTAAGATCCAAAATCTCAATCAACTCCCACTTGGTTTTATTTCACGGACTCCATTTCAATTTCCATTGTTATAACTATTTATCCTTAGTAGGGTAAGTCAGAGCCTATATTACACTATGTGGCTATTTTCATCAAGTAGAGTAACTATATATATGCTTCCCCTTCAATCTCAAATTGATGAGTGAGACCGCAAGGATGAATCATGTGTCGAGGTTGAGATTGACAAACTGATTATCAATTAATTAATTACTTTCACTAGGACCAATAATATTAAATAAATTATCTTTTGATGATATATATTGGTGTGATAGGAACATATCCATTATCACCAATTGAATCCATCTAAATCCGTTCGAGTATATACAACGAAAGCAATTTGGTCTGTAGTTTCATCAAGAGACAAGTCACGACCTATCTCACCCTACTTAGTAAAATACATTATCTAAGAATGCAACATCACGTGATTCAAATTCAGTTATAATGTCACTTTTGTTTACGTATGAACAACATAACCATTAGACTATTTAGAGTACCGTAGAAAGATAAACTTCCTTCCCATTGAAACTAATTCCGTGTGGGAAAATGTATTATGAATAAAAGTTGCACAAACTCAAATCAGGTTCTTGCTTTCCACAACTCATATGGAATAACAATAAGTTAAATAAAATTGCATTTGTTTGAATCATTGATGTCACATGGAATAAATTGCAATGGAGCATCGGCACATTAACTTTTCCAAATGATTTTTTATTTATTTTTTAGCTAGACAATATTAATAAGTAGGCAAATCTACTTTATTCATAGCACTAAGTAAACATTGTTTGGCTAAACAATTCTTTTGTTGTTTAACCACTAAGGTTAAGTCTAGCATGTCGTATATTTGCATAAACACTTGACGCAAATAAGCACAAATAAATATTCTTACTGAAATAACAAATAATATTCAATATACTAATACCATCATAGGAATAACCAACAATATGTCTCGTATGTGCCAAAATACAAACAATATATATTATGAGGCATCATAGACACATCTAAAGCCTTAAGAGCCTTTTGCTCTTCTAGGACAGACTGTATATTACGTCACCATTTAGCTTTTTTACTTATGTTAATCTTGGAGACTAATATTTTTGTAGCAGTTGATGAAAGTATATGTGTCCTAGAGACAATCCTAATTATGGACAAGTGTACTTGAATACATTCATATTATTAATGATTAATATTTATGACATTTGCAGTTATTGAATTATTGTTTGATTGTTTGCAATTATTCATATATGTGCTCCCTTAAGTTGGCGCTGTCATTGATAGGGTGAGATATTAATGACAAAGTGCAACTCTCAAAATTGCCTTGACTAATGATCATCGAGAATGTGATATCGATGATATGTTATAAGTCGACATGTGGTATACATCACATTCTTAGAGAATGTAGTGAGTCTCACGACTACGGGTAATTGTTATTCGTGATGGATACATGGATACTTTGGAGAGTATTGGTACACCCTACCGATAAACTATTTGTTATACATATCTATAGTGTTATCGACATGTGGGATATAAAAGTCCTTCAACTTGAGGTCAATATGTGCCTTGTTTGCAGAATGATGTACTTTGATCAAGTTCAAAGCTTGCACTCCTTATGGGATAGATACGGCTTGAGTTGGGTACATTACGATGTAAACAAAGGCAGTAGTTGAGCCAAGAATAAGATTCATTCCTCGATTGGAAATTCGAGAGAACACTCAACTTCTCTATATTAGGTCGAATGAATTCATTGGCCAATGCAAGAGACATATTTTGAATATGGTCTAGTTGTCGACTAATAAAGATGAGATAAAGTGATTAAGCCATTTAGATAGACACTTGGTAAATCCTAAGCTTAATCGAGTGTGTCGTGAATGAAATGATTTTATTATTCCACATAAAGGTAAAGTTTGCTGGATTCGTGTTAAACGTACTTCACATATTGAGTTCGTCATACGAAGCCGTCTAGGAGTTTCGTATGAACCTTAATTAGATTAATGTCGATATGTGAAGGCCTATAGGGTCACACTATATGCGATTGTCTTTTCAATCTAAGAGTGTATTGAGAAAGTATTAAATATTCGGTTAGGAACCGAAATATTTAATTTATAATAATTATGGAATATATTTCTATTTGATGGAAATTATTTAATTAAGTCAAGATTGAATTTTGGACTTGATTAAATATGTTAATATAATAAAGGGGCTTGGATGAAAACCTAAAGAAAGTACTTGGGCCTAATTAGTCTTTTGTACTCCTTTTAGGCTTAAGTTTTTCCCTTTACCTATTATATAAACAACACAAACCCCATAATTAAGTTAGTCAGTCAGACAAAACAGAGAATTCAAGACTTAGAGTCTTGAATTACTTTCTCTCTTCTAACAAAAGAATTCCTAGCGTTCTTCGTTAGATAAATACACTTGAGTTGAAACTTGCAATTGAAGAGACAACTCGCGTGGATACCATAGTTGTGAATCCAGCATACAAAGACTAGTAAGTATTTCTGATTATGTTTTGACATTCATTAGATTATCATATAGCTATACCAGTTCATTGTTGGGTAAAATTTTAACTTCCGTTGTGCGAACATTGTGTTCATGACCCAACAAAACCCTACAGTTGACATATTGATAACAAAGTATAAACTATTTGAGACATCTATGTACATTTTTACAGCCTAAAATTCATATGCATACTAATCCTTACAATAAGTAATTATATTAAAATTTGTTTCACATTAGATTCGGAATCGAATGTTCACTATGTTCCCAATCATCATCCAAATTCTAATGTTCAATGAATCTAACATAATCAATTATTTAAGGAATACTTGTCTTAAATTACTGAAATTCAATATTACTTAAGCAGAAATTTTATAACAAAATAGAAATATCCAATAAATATAATATCAAGCAACATCAAATTCAAATTCATATAAGTACATATACCTATAAAAATATTATGTCATGTAGACAATTTGGCAAAGTGAAGCTTAAATAGGCGTCTTTTCCGGCGCTTAAAAAAACACATTGATTACACATGGGTTCATACTTAATGTCTATGGTTCATACTTTTGTTTAAGCTTTAAGGGTGCTTAATTTCCTTATAGAAAGAGACTTAACACTAGATATACGAATTAGAATCCCTGTTATATCAATGTGGTATAGAAGGGTTCCTCTCAAATTCAAAAGCACCACAATGCTCTAAAGGAAGTAAAAAATTGGACTCAAGCCAACGTATTAGGCTTCTAAATTCCACCAAAAACATTTCTGGCCACAATCATGTTTAAGAAACTTTAATATCATGTGGTTTAAAAGTATGAAATCGATAACCTCTTAAGTAAAAGGATTCTTCCCTTGATCATGAAATGCCACGGCCATTTACACTGATTCATAATCATGTAAAGAAAGTACAAATTCTTTCGTAATATACTATAGTGGTGTAACCAAAATTTAAGTGTTTGATTTTGAGAACTAATTCTCAGTATGATGCATCATCAAAAGACTGGCTTTATGTCGTTGAAAAAAACATCCTTTGATACTCCAAAAATAGACTGCAAATTGATTGACAAGAAAAAACATGCACATTTAAGCAAATCGCCCTCAAGCATTTTGATGTTAGAATCTTATCTGACAGTGGAAAATTCTGAACGAGATGAAAAATCAATTGGTGCCAAGAAATGTCAAATATTTTTTGCACGAAGCAATATTTGTCATGGCAGTGGCAAATTTCCACACAAAATTATTGAACGGGACTCAAAAAAAAATTGGTGGACAGAGACAACTATAAGTTAGAAGACAACCCGTAAAGGACTTCTTTTCTTAATTGAAAAATTGAAACACTTTTAAATATTTAATTAACCAAGGACTTAAGACTTATTCCAACACTTCTGATCTCTAGATTATAAACAGAAAAGAACCAGTATCCCACCATTTATAGGGAAAAAAAATCACAAAGATGTCGAAAATAATCTGCTTGCTACTTTTGTAATGGGAATTATTTCGATGATTCATGTCAAATAGTAGCCTTCGGGACACTGGTGTCTCCAAGATTTTCTATATTAATTGATACATCTTCCTTTTCTTCACAGACTAGGAAACAAATAAAAAATAGCTCTGATGAAGAAAAATATAATCAATCTAGAACACATAGTTCTCCCAAGATTCATATATTTATTTTTACTAGTCGATAGCATAATCAAATGTATAAAACATAAATTTTACTGTAAAGTTCATAGTCTAAATCGTACATGTTACAGAAGATTATTTCAGTATTCGATGAAGATTACTTTCGTTCTTTTTAGGAATCTACCACTATAGTTCTTCACGTAGAAGAAGAGATATTTTCTTTCTATTTTGAAATGAATTAAGGAAAATTCTTTTTTCAAAAGTGAGAAGTTTTTTCCTGCTTAACTTCTTTTATGCTTCCTGAATAGGTACAACTGTTCAGGAATATTTTTCAACAGTTGTGTCCTTTCCTTTTAACTTAAGTTAAATATATAACAAAAATATATTTATTTAATACTTATTATTTATATGGATCCGGTTAATCCACGTGAGTGACCCAAATCTAATTCCTTCATTTACCAATAGCAACTAATATAACAAAAATAAATAAATGCACTTTTGTGGCAGAGTTAATAATTTAAAATGATCATAACAATAACATCAGATTCTATAGTTAATCAAAGGTTTAATAATAACTCATCAACACATGATTGTTGGAACAATCATGCCAAGACCTAGGCAGTTCAATCATATCAATTCTTCTCAATAAAAACAATATTAATAAACGTCTATATTAATTGCAATGGAAGCCATTATTTAAATTCAATGTACTTCTTTTGTGTATTTGTTTCCTTAATAAGTAAATAGTTACTCCCTTTGTTCTGTCTTTTTAACGAGACTAGTTTCTCTTTAGTATTAAACAAATAAATACTAGCAGAGCTGTTAATATTTAAAAATTATTTGATAAAGAAAGTGATTAAAATTTCAAAATTTGAGTTACCTAAAAAAATTCAACATTTGACTAGTGTACTATTTAAATAATTTATTAATTCTAAAAGTTGTAAAAATAATATAAATAATGAACTTGTGTGAAACCTCTTTGGTGGGATGAATCATTATCTGTTAATTAATTTTAAGCGAATCAAAAGCGAAAATTATCTATCTAATAGGTTGATGAGCCTTGTTGTACCAAAAATATTTCTTTATATATGTGACTATATTTATTGGTGGAGAAGATAGAAAATGGAAGTCTAATCCTTATAAGTAGTATACCTTAATAACTTGTAATTGTTTGGAAGTCTAATCCTGATTAGTATACTTTAATAATTTGCAATCGTTTAATAATCACAAACTCAAGGTCCACTGCCAGCTGGTTCATGAATTGTCATCATATTCAAAAACAAAAGAAAAGAAACCTTGGACCTGCTTGAAATAAGCATAAAAAAGTTTGGTGGAACCAATTTGTATTATACAATTCTTTAAATTTAAAATAATGTTTATGTACAAAACATGGTGGGGACCGCGGATTTAAGCAAAGATTAGGGGAGATTAATAGCTTTTTTAGCGTCCGTAGAACGAGTCTGATTGGTTGGTTGAGATAACCAAGAAAAGTTGTTTAATTAATTTATTCACAATAGTTGTTTAGTTAATTAATTAATCCCGAAGTACGACAAATTTGCATTAAGTCATTAGGATCCCATTAATTGGAGCACTTGGGAGGATGAAAGGAACTCTGGTGACTTTGAAGTAGGGTGCTTATCGGGCGGTTTCATTGGATATTTGTGCTTAATGGTTCGACTTATCGGTTATCGGTTTTTGAATGTATTAATCCGCTAATCAATCAATAAGATATCAGTTAGTTCGGTTTGAAGTTAACGATTATCGGTTAATCAACAAAGTTGAAAAACTCAAAAAACTCATCGATGAATTTGCTAAAGCTGGATTGTACTTAAATCAAAAGAGATTAGTAGCAACTGATCTGCTATGTTTTCATCTTGTGTTTGGAAAAAATTAAGTGTTTGCTAAATTAGTCAAATAATGTTTCGAGTATGAAATAGTTCCAGTCTAACCATAAAATGTCTCAAACCATAGCTCCAAGTGTGTTCCTGCTTGGACCTTCTTCCTTTTGAAGAACTTGAGTTCATAGCAGGAATAACTTTCATTGGAACTAATATATGAGGTAATGGGTAATGTTTGCAATGTAATACTGAACAATAAGTTCCCCAAATGAATGTCCAAGCAATAGTGCAGCCTCTTAAGTTATTTAGAGTTTTAATATTTTAGGGTTTCTAACTTTCTAAACTGCTTACATATATAATGGGATAAATATAAATTTAATTATTCTTAACAAGTTAACGGTTTATCCAATAAGAAAATTGAATAATCTGTACCCCACATCATTAAGCCGTTAATTAAAATTTTCAATCCGTTCACCAACCGTTTTATGGGTTACAATGGAATGAGCCATATTTATACGTGAGCTACACGGGTACACAGTCTACGAAATATGCCCTCATAAATACAGGAGAATGAATGTTGTATTAATTGGACAATCAATTTCTCAATAAATGCCATTAAAAGGCTATTGGAAGTCGTATGACCGACTTTAATAACGGTCGTTTGTTACGATGCAAACGGCTCTTAGCCTTCTTTATTACCGGTACCGGCCTTGCTTGTGTCACTCCCGGTACCATGCATACCAAACTAGTAGCGATGTAATATGATGTGGGTCTGACTCAGCATCATGCTCCACGTGTCATGCCATGATTCGTACATCTGTCTTATATGAATTTTGTCCTATACAGATAGTCCCCTCACTTTTTGGTCGCGACTCTTGTGTAGCCAAGAAGTGGATTTGAATTAACAACCAATCGATACTTTGTACTTTGGCGGGAAACTTTGAAGAATATTGTCCACACATTTTGATGGTCCAATCTTCACCTTGATGAAATGACAGCAACCCTCCGACTTTCCTCGATTTACGAAAGGCCACATAGTAATGATGAGGTGTGCCATCCAATCACACCTACTCTGACACGAACGTGCTGCCTCCGATTGGCATTTGACACATCCTACCTTCAAATGGCGTCACCACTTCTTCACTTATGTATACTCCACCAACTTGAGGGTTTGGCCTTTCATCTCTAATTTTCACAAAAAAACATCTTCAACTTTCTGATCAATATCTCCCTATTTATCACAAACATGACTAACCCTTCCAAACGTAGCAACACTTCTTCACACAGGAGAAACCCTAACCCTCAAGCAGGGACCTCTTTCAACCATAATCCTTCGGTTTCTTCTCTTTTACCGAAGACATGGTATTTTACTCATGATATTTGAGAAAATACAACTTCTAAGGTCCTACCCGGTAGTAGGGATACCCCCGCCAGTGATTACAAAACCCGAATCACTACCAAAATTCTACCAACGATGAAGGCCGATTGCAATTAGTAAACGATTGAAGTCCAAATTCCCACTAGTGAGGAAAGGATCGCCTCTTAAAAAGAAGGGTATTCTTATGTTTATACTTAGCCCTTTTCTATGAAACTCTGGGATGAGATTGATGATGTCATTTTAGAATTTTGTCGTCGGTACAAAGTATGTATAGCACAGGTGGGCCTTCAAATCTGGAGGGCAATCACGTGCCTCTGGCATTTCGCTCGAGAAACTAAAGTCGACTTTACTTTGGACCACCTGATTCATCTTTACTCTCTGCGCAATTTCCATGATGGAGTTATCAATATGCACCATCGAGGAAGTAAGACCATTCTTGCCAATATCAATGATGATCGTGACCGGGGTTGGACAGAAAGATATGTCATCATTCAGACTGTCGATCTCCTTCCCCCTGACAGTCGTCTAATCCTAGAGCGATGGAACTACCACCGTAAGTTTGTTTTTACGACGTCTTTTCCCTAAGCAGTCTGTTTCTACTTCTAACCGGGTTAAATTCTTTCCTTCATCCACCATATGGGAGCCTGCAAATAAATATGGCATTGGGACCTGGGTTCAGAAGATCCTCAATGTGTCCACCCTGAAACTTCGGACGTAGAAAAAACTTGCCTTGAAGAAGAACTAAGTATCCCACAACCATGGTATACTCCATAATCCGTATTTCGTACTCTTATACTTGTTTTTCGCCCTTTCAATGAAATCGTTCTTCTTTTTTCTAGTTCTTTCAAAATCAACGTACACAACCCCTCTTGAAAAGGAAATTGCAGATCCGGAAGTGGCTGCTCTCATGATTCAAGAGGCCCGTGAACGAAAAAGGCTACGAGGTGAATCCTCCACTAGTCCTCGGATGAGGCAAAAATGTTTGAAGAAGAAAATGCTCGATCACTCCGACCGTACTCCTCATAATGTTCTTGGTAGCGTCGGTTTAACGGTTGGTTCTCACCCCGTGGTGAACCTGGATGGTGAAGGTCCCGAGTAAGAACAACCTTTGGAGAGAATGAGGAATGAAACCCCCCTACTCTTTGCAGAAATGGAAGTTGCCAGCCATGGTGGGGGTTACACCACCGCCTCTTTTGCCCCAATAAGGACTGTTGCTCGTCAACCCCTGCATGTGCCAACCACAGCCTCTCTACCATCGGTTGATGAAGATCTCAGATCTTCAGTCATGCCGACCATGATTCATGAAGTAGACCATGAAATTTCATCTTCCCCAGATCGAGTTTCTTCTTCACGTAGGGATAAACTAGTAGATAAGTACCCGACCACGGTAGCACAACCTGCAGAGTTCTTAACTGTAACCCTCCAACTCCTTGCTGACTGCCACCTTTTTTCCAAGCCCGTTAGAGTGGCTAACTATATGAAGCATGTGGCCTCAGACAAGGACACAAGGAACGCTCGTCGGATATCCTCTGAATGCGTCATCAACGAGGGGATGCATCCTGCAGCCAAGGTACCACTCTTTTCTGATATGTTCATGCTTTATTTATCTCCGCATAACTTCCTCTAAAAATTATCCCTATTTTCCTAGGCAACTTCCTCTGCTATGAGGGGATCAAATGCATGATCGAAGAAAAATCCGCCCTGCAGACTGAAAGGGGCAACGCCGTTCGCCGGCTGACAGTAGGGGGTGGGCATTCGGTTCTTTGATTTTTGGTTATGGACTAGACAAAGTGACGGTAACTTGTATGAAAGCACAAAAATCAAGAGAATAACAATCAGTATTTGTAATAGCTAGAATCTGTTGGGTTACCATAGAATGAAGGGCCCTATTTATACATGAGTTACACGGGTACACAACTCACGAAATATGCCCTCATAAATATAGCAGAATGAATGTTGTATTAATTGGGCAATCAATCTCTCAATAAATGTCATTAAAAGGCTGTTGGAAGTCATATGACCGACTTTAGTAACGATCGTCCATTACGATGAAAACGGGTCTTAGCCTTCTTTATTACCGGTACCAGCCTTGTTTGTGTCTCTCCCGGAACCATGCATACCAAACTAGTAGCGCTATAATCTGACGTGGATCTGACTCAGCATCATGCTCCACGTGTCACACCATAATTTGTACAACTGTCTTATACGATTTTTTCCCTATACAATTATAATAAATTTTCTATGAAACATAGTAAATAAATCATATTATTACAATAAACTTAGAGTTTTGAATAAATTGTGAAGTGACGAATTAATAAAACGAAATTTATGTATAATCATTTTTTCATATTTGTTGTTCATATTTTTAATAGTGAATAATTCCTTTCTGTGTGTCACAGTAAGTATTTCAACATTATTTCTGGACACAAAATAAATGAGGGTGTTCTTCCTTCAAACTTAAGAATTAAGAGGTACTGTAATTAATTGATTTTTACGTAATATACTTTGTCAACCATAAGAGAGAAAGATAAAGTAAGTCGACTCTTTAGATTATGTGGACAAGAAAAATAATTTATTGACATTATCTCTCCCTGGAAACATTGCTCTCAATTCATAAAGATGTTCTTGCTAGCACCTTTGTTCTTGTCAACATAACGAATATAAAAAATAAAATACCCGAGAGTTTTATATATTGTAAAATTTTCTGTTAATTAATCTGGTTGATTACTTAAAACGAATTAAAAATGACTGAAGGGTTTTCATGAGAGAAGTACTTCGTTCTCTCAATTTTATTTGGGTACAGATTAATTTTTTCAAAAACTATTCTCCCCGGTTTTTGTAACTATATTTAGTTCAAAATATTTGTCATTTTAAAGAAATTAATAAGATATTACTATTTTTTTTTCTACTTAGGCCCTTATTACTCTAAGAAAGCACATAGTCACTAATTGACACTACAAGAAAATATAGAATTGTAAATAAAACTTTAGCAATAATAAATATATTATTATTAAAAAATTATAAATGGCAACAAAAAATTAATATATTGTTGCTAAAAAACATAAATGATAAAAAAAAATAAACTTGTTGTTGTGAAAACTTATTGCATCGGAGGTTATTGCAACGACATACAACAATTTTTATTGTTGCGAAAAATACTTTTGACAACAACATCTAACATATGACATTAAAAATGTTGTTCACAAATGTCTTTCTTTCTTGTTATGTCGTTTTTGCATAATCTTTACTTTCATTTATAAATTTGGCTCGCCTTTCCACTGTTTGGAAGTGGATTGAACCACTAACAATTATGGAGGTTGTTTTTTTATGAGAACTGATTTAATTTATGAATAAGAATAGGACAGACAAATTCTGTAACTAAAAAATAAAAAATTATCAGTTACAAAAAATTAGCAACGAAATTTGTAGCTAATTCCATTTTTTTATGGTGAAATTTCATTAGTAACTGATGACCGATATTTTTCTTTAGACACGATCATACATAACAAAAAAATCATACTTGAAAAATGGTGGACAATTAATTAGAGCAATGGGTGCAGCCATTTAAGTAAAATAAAAGAGTAATATAGTAAAATATTCACCAAGGTGTTTTATATGAATGTGACGAAACTTTAATGTAATGACAAATAATAAGGACATGACTTTACCACAAAAAAAAAAAGACATGAGGAAGTGAACTCTTATAGAAGTTAAAAATAGAATATAATGTATTTGTTTTATAAAAAAAGGAGAAGTGATACGTACATTAAGGCATGGTAATTGGAGAAATAGTGGAAAGAGAGGTGATAATGAAATATGATGGGGACAGGAAAGATACTAGTAGTAATTACCAGAAAAGGACTGGCAAAGATCTTCTGAAAGATGGATTAGATTTACAATGCCCCACGAGCACATACGAGTTGGTAAATGGCAAGGTGATTGAGTATAACCACTCCGACGTCGCGGGTTTTAATCCGTGTGGTGACAGTCTTTGCTGAAATATTGTAAAGGTTGTTGCTGGGTTCGTGTCCCGTTGGTCCTCTCCCTTGCAGGGCTGCCACTCGTGCATATCCCTCGATTTACATCTCACCTCGCCAAGGGAGCTCTGTTACAGGTGGGGTTTCCCTTCACAAAGATTTACAATATTTAACCCAATTCTGTCACTCACTTACAACTCTTTCTTTTTCTGAGTTTTGCTGAATCTTTTGTTTCTGTTTGTCAATTTCTGTCACCAGTACTATATTTCTATTAAAAATTCTGGTACTGTAAAATTAAAATCCAAAATTTTTGGGGGTTTACTCTCTATTGAGTCTATTCTTCAGAATTTTAAACATGCTTTCAAACTCCAGCAACCAGCCAGACCATCACCATACCGATTGATTGTCTATCTAATTTATACACCAGCATTTTACCTTTCTTGTTTAACAGTTAATCAGAAGTTTCAGATTTGAATTCTGGGTATGAAAAAATTTATGTTAATGAGCGTTTTCTCATTAAATGAACCTTATGCGACGCGAATAAAAATTAATTGAGGCTCTAATATAGGTACCGGACATCAAATGAAAAACCTATATTATTTTTATATAATACTTGTGAGAGAGCAGGTTAGTTACCATTTCTATGTGAAATTACCAATTAGTACTTATTAGAAGATTGACCAGTAACTAATTAATAAATGACCTGATTGCATAAATAATTTTTATATTATCCTTTTATATAAATAATTAAACCTTTTATCTTAAATAAGTAGTTTTGTAGTTGAATATCTCTCTCCGAGTCTCCGTGCATATGTTGCTTATACAATTTTGTTGGCTATAACTATTTGTTGATCGTTCGTGACATAATTATTATAAATCCAAATACAAACGAGTCGTAAGTATAGCTATTGATCAATTTAACCTTTTATTAGACTCTATCGAAGGAAAATAATTGTTCATAAACGAATAAATTTTTGAATGATTATTGTAAATAGTTAACGACACTCTTATTTATAATAGTACAAAATCTATTTTTAACTAAAATTGGAAAAATTGATTTGAATATTATCTTAACTATAAAGAAACTAGCAAATATCAAATCCTAAATAATTTCGCGTTCTACTCCAACTTTAGATTAGTCTTGCAATATTCCCCTGTAATTCAAAATTCTATACATCTGACTTTTTGGCTGTCGTTGTATTGAAGCGCACTTCTCTCCAATCTTTTATTTTTTTATTGTGTTGAAAAAGTTCTCTCCAACCTCCAATTTATTGATGCAGTTTTCATCCACCTTCAATTTTGTTGATAAATTTATTACCAACATCAAATTTTTTTCTATTTCTCTCTAAACTTTAGAGAAGAATTTCTTCCTCTTGAGCTCTTTGCTTGCTCTTTTTAAACCTGCATTTTTCTTGAAATGGTCCAAACATTTTTCCTAACAATTTAACTTTTGTTGAATATAATTACCAACATAATTTTTTTCCAGACAGATGACGCACATTGACTTGTACTGTTCGTAGATAATGAAAGTTATTTGATTTTTATCAAGATTGTAAAGCTTCTGATACCAATTTAAAGGAAAATTATTTATTTAGAATCTAAATACATCTCTTAATGTTTTCTACTATTTTCCACTACAATAAAATAGATAAGAATATTCATGTTTATAATAGTATAAAATTTTCTTTTACTAATAACTGGAAATCGACTATTATTTTAACTATAAATTCTATTTAAACACAAATTAGAAAAACTAACAAATGTCAAAACCTAAATAATTTTGAATTACTACTCCAATTTTAAATTAGTCTTCCAACAAAAATATTAAAAAAATCCCAAACAGTTGCTAATGAGAAAAAACAAAGCAAAAAAAAAGAAGAAAAACAAACATTGGACCTCCAGTGTAAAAAAAGAAAACGGCGGGCTTCAAAAAGAGTGTGAAACAAATGAATGTCAATCCTCCATGAAGGGGCAGGATTAGCTTCTTTCATCAAAAAAAGGAAAATAGGGATCCAAACTTTTTTTTCTAACTTTTTCCCTTCCTATTTATCGTTCTAGATATGAAAGGTATCTATTTACAGAAACAATTCTTTGACTCATGTATTCTCAACAAAAAAAAAAAGAAAAGGAAAAGGCTAACAGACAAGAATTTCATTATAAATATATCCCACTTTCTCATCTCATTTTAATTATTGCTTTAACTCAAAAAACATTATTTCAAAATAGTTGTCACACTTAAGAATTTAAGACTAAGTTAATAATTATTTCTAACTATATCATTAGCATTAAAAAAGTAATTCTTTTTAATATTCACTCGATTCTCAAAAAATATTTAGTAAATAGAGATAACTTAATAAATTATATTTTATATTCTTTTTTAATAATTATAAAAAAACTAAAATAACACTTAAATATGATAGGGTATATCTTATTGTAGAATAATAAATGCGAATAAATTAGATCAAAAAGTGGAAGTGGAAGTGAAAGTTGTATGGTACCCAAACCAAATGTAAACGATGATCTTATTACCAGGAAAAATAGATCAAGTGCTACTTTTTAATTGTTTTAACTTTGGATATAACTTTTTAACTTTTTGAATGAACCATGTCGAGATTAGATTAGATGAGGGTGTTTGAATTGACTTATTTTAAATATTCATTGAATTTTAAGTTTTTAAATTATTTTTTGTGATATTTGAGAAAGATTAAAATATTTTTAATCACTTACTTTTAGATTAAAAATAGAAAAATAAATTAAAAGTCAAAAATTAAATATTTCCAACATATGACTTTTACTCCCTCCGTCCAGTTTTACTTGCTACACTAAAAATAGTTGTTCAATTTTATTTGTTCACTTTAGAAAATTCAGAGATAATTTACCAATTTATATCTATTTTATCCTTATCATTTATTATTGAAATGATAAGTTCAAAGAAATTTTAGTGGTTGCACAACTTTTGAAGTATATTTTATTTATTTCAATTATTAAATTATTTAACAATAATTAGGTGTGATATAATAAAATTACCATTTTATTTTTAATTTCTTAATAAACATGTCAAATAATTATATAATAAATAAAAATAAATAAAAAAAATAACTTTTATCGAATAGGCTACTTTTAAAAAGTTAATTAAAACATTCTTTAGAACGTTAGGTAAAACTTAGTTAAAGTGGCACAAAAAAATATTCAATAAGTAGAACTCTCCAAAAAAAAAAAAAAGGTAGCCATGTGGACACGACGCGGGAGGCAAGTTCACGTGAGAGGAGGAGGGGGTTGAACCACGTAGATATTGCGGGACCCATAAACTTAAAAAAAGTTGCGGGCACTGCGGGTCAATTACAGGGTTTTGACTGATACTTATAGAAGGCATGAAAGTGACTGCTGCCTCGTGCCCCAACTGCAAACCTGCTTTTTGCTCCTTCTCGACTTCAACACCTTCACGTGACCCTAACCCTAAAACATGGTGGTTATCATCAAACACATATCAAATCAATATATATAGATAAATACTCCTTCGGGCTCAAATTATTTGTCCTTTTTTGTTTATATGTCACTTAAAAAATATTAATTATAAAAACTATATCATATTTTTACTTTTATTTATGTCTAAATTATAATTTCTCTCTACTAAACTATTTACTTTATTTATGTGTTATCTTCATTAATGAAAATGAATAAAATAGAAAAAAATAATTACTTATGTTTCGAACTTCTAAACCGACAAATAATTTGAGATAATTATTATAAGTTATTATTTTTATTTTATTAAATTATTTAATCAATATAGATTATATTAATTTAATATGAACACTTTATGCGACTAAATATTTACAAGAAAATATCCCCCTCCAACCCTCACACAAGCGTATCAATAAAACAAACCATCCCATATATAATAAGTGATTTTTGTTATTCCCTCCGACTCAATTTATATGACATTTTTTTTATTCAGTCTAAAAAGAATAATATATTTTTGAAAGAAATAATCCCTTGATTATTTTCAATAATTGAAAGACTATATATACAATTTATATATTTTCATAATAGGAGAATCATATTCCTATTCTACTCCTAAAACCTTATTCTACATGGAGATTAACTATACAATTATGGTAAGAGTACAAGACTAATTAAGGCACACTACAACTATACAAATTTGTGTACAATAAGGACAATATCCGAGGGAAGCCGAGACCAAGTATACATAAGATATACACGTGTATACCGTGTATATCGTATGTATACTTGGTATATTTAACCCCCCCCCCCCCCCGCAGTCATAGCGGGCGGTTTTCAAATGCTGAGACTTTCCCTAAAATCATCAAAAAGGACCGAGGGAAGACCATTTGTAAAGATGTCGGCAATTTGATACCTTGACGGGACATGGCAGGCGCGGACCTGACCACGAGCAACCTTTTTCGCGGACAAAGTGAATGTCCATCTCGATATGTTTAGTGTGTTGGTGCTGAACCGGATTACCAGAAAGGTAGATGGCACTAACGTTATCGCAATACACCAAGGTTGTTTTCTGAATAGGACAATGAAGCTCCAATAGCAAATTATGTAACCAACATGATTCCGAGACCACATTAGCTACCCCTCGATACTCGGCCTCGGCACTGGATCGGGACAATGTCGACTGATGTTTCGCAGACCAGGAGGCCAAGTTGTTGCCAAGAAACATACAACAACCAGACATAGACCGTCTGGTATCTGGGCAGCCACCCCAATCAGCATCTGTATACGAGACAAGTGGAGACGTCGACGAAAGATATAACTGTAAGCCATAGTCAAGTGTACCCTGAATATACCGAATGATGCGTTTGAGCGCATTCATGTGCTCAACTCTGGGATCATGCATAAACAAACACACATGTTGTACAACATACGTAATATCAGGTCTCGTGAATGTAAGATACTGAAGGGCCCCTGCAAGACTGCGATATCGAGTCGGATCCTCTTATGGTGCGCCGTCCACAGCACTAATCTTGGGCTTAGTATCAACTGGAGTGAAAATGGACTTACATGATGACATCCCAACCCTTTCAATGATCTCAGCTGCATACTTCCGTTGAGATAAGAATAACCCATCTGCATGACGAGTGACATCAATCCCCAAAAAATAACTCAAAGGCCCCAAGTCTTTCATAGCAAACTCAGAGCTGAGCATTGTCATGATAGACTGGCGTAAGGAATCAGACGAGGCAGTCAAAATAATATCATCCATATATAACAGAATATAGGACAAAGACGAACCACGACGGTAGATGAACAAGGAATTATCCGATCTACTCTAAGTGAACCCAATAGTCGAAATATAGTCGGCAAACCGCGTATACCATGCCCGTGGAGACTGCTTTAGCCCATATAAGGACTTCTTCAACAAACAGAAATGATGAGGATGTTTGGGATCCCGAAAACTCAAAGGCTGATGCATATAGATTATTTCCTTTAGATCACCATGTAGAAAAACATTCTTTACATCTAACAGATAAATCGGCCATGGTTTCGAAAGGGCCAAGCTAAGCACAGTGCCAATAGTAGCCGGCTTGACCACCGAACTAAACGTCTCACCACAATCTACACCAACCTGCTGAGTCTTACCATCACCCACAAGCCGCGCCTTATGTCGGGCAAATAAACCATCTGAATTTTCTTTATGAGCAAAAATCCATATAGACCTAATAATGTTAATGCAGGATGGACGGTGTACCAACTCCCACGTCTTATTTTCAATAAGAGCATTATATTAATCGGTCATAGCAATTTTCCAATTCGGGTCATTTAAAGCAGACACATGATTACGGGGTAAGGGTGATTTAAGAACAATAAAATGTAAATTAAAATGTATTTTTGGTTTAAATACACCTCGTTGACTACGAGTGACTGGTATATGACTCGAGGATGAATTGGGCGGATTTTGGAAATTTGCTGGACTCGGGACGGACTGGCCAACAGTTAGTGGGCCTGCTCGCCCAACACGGTAAACATGGATTGGACCAGTAGCGGGAGTGGGCTGGACTGGCCCTGAAACTGGCCTAGTGATTATGCTGGGTACTGTAGCTCGTGACGGGGCAGTGGGGCCAGCGGGCAGTGGTCCCGCTGGAGAATTTTGGGTGTGGGAGATGTCCGAAAAATGGTGAATAATATACGGGGATATACCATCATCCAAAAAATTATACGAACTAGGCTCGGGAGTATGAATTTTAGTAAATGGAAATTGGGTTTCATCAAAAATTACATGGCGATTAATTATGATTTTCTTGGAGGAGAAATCAAAGCATTTGTAACCACGATGATTAGACGGATAACCCAAAACACACACGGAGTAGACCGGGCCTGAAGTTTGTTAATTGTGGTGGACGGGAATAACATATAACACAAACACCAAAACCCCGAAGATGTAAATATGAAGGACTCTTATTATATAAAATTTGAAGGGGGGAAGAATATGTCAAACCTTTGGAAGGAATTATGTTAAGGAGATATGTAGCCATTTGAAGAGCATGATGCCAAAAAGACAGGGGTACGGAAGCATGAATCAATAAAGTTCGGACAATGTTATTTATGGTACGAATTTTGCGTTCGACTTTCCCATTTTACGAAGACGTATAAGGACAAGAAAAATGAAAATTGATCCCATTATTAGCACAGAATTCTCAAAACACCCCATTGTCATATTCTTTGCCATTATCACACTGAATATTTTTGATTTCTCGTTCGAATTGGGTTCTAATGAATGCTCTAAATTTTAAGAAGACGGAAAAAACTTGAGATTTTTTCGCTATCGGAAAAGTCCATAAAAACTTTGAATAATCATCCAAAAAGAGAACATAATACCGATGACCCAAAGAACTAAGAACAAGAGACGTCCATAAGTCGCTGTGAATAATATCGAATGACATCAAAGTATGAGAATTTGAGTCTACAAATGACAACCTAACAATTTTCCCTAAAGAACAAGACTGACAATTTAGAGTATTACTCATACCCTTACATGAAATAAAATTATTTTTATCGAATGACGACAAAATAGATGATCCCGGATGACCATGACGAGCATGCCACAAGGAAGGAGAAAGGGCTGCAAATGCGGATGACAAGGCTTGACACGATGGACCGAAACTGGGTGTGATAGGATAAAGATCTTCCCTACTATCACACCTCATGAGAGGACTCCCCGTCTTGAAATCCTTCACAGAGAAACCAAATGGATCAAATTCAATATAAACGGAATTGTCAGTAGTGAATTTACGGACAAAGACTAAGTTTTTAATCAATTTGGGGGCATGTAGGATATTTTTCAAGATAAGAGGTGGATGAGGGGGAGATAAAGTTTTATAACCATAACCACGAATTGGAATAGAATTACTATTACCAACAATTATGCCGTGAGGGTTGCTCAAATTAAGACAAGAGCGTACCTGAATCGGATGTCACGTGGGTAGTGGCACCGGTGTCCATATACCAATTTGGGTTCGGAGAATTTAAACCAAGCGTGTGTATTGCGGCTTCGATGTAGGTAGAAGTGGGGGCCACTACGTGATGGGCCGAGGCCCAAGCACCCGTTCTTGCTGCCTCGGCCCAGAAGGCTGACTGAAACTGGGCCACTGCATGTTGGGCCGTGAATGAGGCTGGCCGGCCCACTGCCATTGAGGTGAAAATATTGGGCTGCCACTGTTTGGCCCAGACTACGGGGCGCACTACCACTGCATAGGGGCCCATTGTGGGGCCTAAAACTGCTGCTGACCGCCCTAGGGCCACTGCTGCCACCACTATTGTTCCGGTTGCTGCCATTGTTGCCGCCGCGATTTTTGCCATTATTTTTCTTATTTTGTCCCTTTTTGCCGCCACCATTGTTGTGGTTTTGGCCGGAGTTGTTGGAACCGGTAAGATGAAAAGTGGACTCGATCATCATGACTACGGGACTAGCCCCGATAGCTGCCTTTTTAGCCATGCCCGCTTCTTCGAGTGTAAGCATAGAACGTGCTTGATAAAATTGCAGAAGAGGATTGCTTTGACGAAGAAGCGTGCCAACACCACTATAGGCCTCGGATAGGCCTGAAACCATTTGGAGGACCAAACGATCATTCAAAATTGGTGTGCCAAAGTTGCGGAGTTGGTCTGCCAATTCCTTCAATCTTTTGCAATAAGACGTAACGTTAGGGAAATCTTCCATATTGACGTGGGAGAAATCCTGCTCAAGAGTAACAGCTCTAGATTTTTGATTATCTTGGAATATATCACGTAGTCTATCCTAAGTCGCCTACGCCGTAGCGTCAGGTTCAATAATCATTTGCAAAAGGTCGGTAGAAATTGTGAAATATATCCACTGAAGGACGGTGGCATCAAGAGTCCTCCATAACTTAGGATCATCCTCGCGTCGTGGGACCTCCGTATCCTCTGGAGCCGCGGGGATTATGTGATGGATGACTTGATGCGAGCGTGCGTGAATTTTGAACAGTTCATCCCACGTCACATATTGGACGTTTTCTATTTCAAGAACAAGAGGGATGTTATTCTTGATGTTAGAAACTATAAGGGCAGGATGAAACGTGTTCCGTGATGTAGACACACTGATAGAACAATATGTGATTGAGGGACTGGGAAGAAAATTTTGGGAAGAGATGAGAGACCGTAGAGCACGAAATTTGAGAAAGAGGCTCGGAAATCGAGGCAGATCGCTAGTAATGGGAGGAGGTCGACGGAAATTATGAAGTGAGGAATAAAAACCTAGACTTCTGATACCATGAAAGAAATAATCCCTTGATTATTTTAATTAATTGAAAGACTATATATACAATTTACATATTTCCATAATAGGAGAATCATATTCCTATTCTTCTCCTAAAACCTTATTTTACATGGAGATTAACTATACAATTATGGTAAGAGTACATGACTAATTAAGGTACACTACAACTATACAAATTTGTGTACAATAAGGACAATATCCGAGGGAAGCCGAGACCAAGTATACATAGGATATACACGTGTATACCGTGTATATCTTATGTATACTTGGTATATTTAACAAATTTCTTATTTGTCAACAATTTAACTTTAAACTTTACCTTTACGCTTAATGAGATGATATAATCACACAAATATCTTTGATTTTTTTTAGACCATAAGATTCAAAAGTCTTCATTTATTTCTTAAACTTCGTGTCCAGTCAGACTATATCATATAAATTGAAACATGGAGAGTATGAAATAATAATAAAGATAACAAAGATGTAGTCAAAGAAGTTGGGAGAGAGAGAAATTTTATTGCTCTTGAAATTGATATACAAGTGAACTAATTTAGCTTTCTATACTTACTGAAAAAAGAAGCTGGTGCGAAGCTTTTATTTTGTTTCTTACAAGCACCGGTTTGAGCTACTTGCTAGTTATCTTCTTGAGCTACTTGCTAATTATCTGCTTGAGCTACTTGCTAGTTGCATGTTTAATTGGAAGTTTTGAAAAGCTGTTGCAAGACTTTTCAGGTGCTACATGCAAATTGTTTGCAGCTTAAGTTGTTCGCAAGTTGTCTGCTTGATAGCAAGATCGAGTAAACTGCTATAAGTCTTTTCAAAGGGCTGCTTGCAAAATGTCTGCATGAGCTACTAATAAACTACTTGCTTGAACTACTTGTAAGATGCTTGTTTGATTGCAAACTTCTTCAGGAAGCTATGAGAATACTTATAAATAGACATCCGCATACAATACAGTATATGTATAACAAATTTAAGGTTTTGATGTACTTATTCAGCAAATCACAGAATAACATTAAGTGGGTCAATAGATTTAATTACCCTAATCTACTTATAGGAAAATACAAATGAGTGAAAAACTTTTAAAGAAATTTATTTAAGCAATTCATTTTAATATAAAAATTTGAAAAAATAGTTAAAATATTCTTGATTTTTTTAAATCACTTATTTTAGACCAAATTCAAAAGGCTATAGAATTACTTATTATGAACCAGCGGAATTAATTTTACATTATTTTTAATATATTTTAAAAAGAAATACATTTTTTATTTTTAAAATTTCTTTACCTAATGATTTTCCATATTACTCTAGAGTCATGCTATTATCGCATGGAGGTATTATGATATGCTGAAAGCACAAATTTTAAATCTTTTAATGTTTCAATTCTTATTCATTTTTTCTTAAATTTTATGTTCATGAATAAACACATTATAGGATTGAAACAAAAACAATATACTTATGGATCATTATAAAGTAAATGTGACGGTAGTATTAGAATTGTTCAAGCAAGTATAGTAGCACAATCAGGAATGTGCTCGGCTGAATGCATATAGGATCATCTCCGGTATAATTAAAGATTTCAAATTTGAGCTTTGAAAATATAGAGATTTTATAAGAGCACTTCCCCTTTAAATAGATCATGCAATCTAGATTAGTAGATTGTAATTCCAAATGCTAGAGACTAAAGTAAAAGAAAAAAAGTGCTATCATGATCACTACATCAGGCTGAAAACACATATATCTGATAAGTTATTCTATTTTATGTTTTGATGATTTAACAAACTTATTTGAGGAATCAGATATGCTTTTAGAGAAACTAGAAGGGATCAAGTTTTAGCCATTACAAAGGTCAATTCTACAGTTGTAAAGCTGTTGACACTATATCGACTTGTAGCAGTGCAGTAGCACAACAGTTGTTGCAGGATTTCTCACCTACACACTTGCTATTACGAGGGACCAGATGCGATCAGGTTTCTATCTGTACGAAAGTCAACTCTACAGTTGTAAAGCTGTTGACATAGTGCAACAGCACAACAACAGAGTTAATATTGCTTTAATTTATTTTCCTCATGTTACTGCCTTTACTCTTTTACATGATGCCAAAAGGGGGAAGATAATTAAGGGAGATAATCTTGTTGGTAATGCTGTGATAATGTTGTTATGTGCTGAATTGGGAATCTAATTCTCAGGGGAACAAGTGGGGATCTGGTTCTTAGATGGAATATCGATTATGGGTTTGTCATCATCAAAAATGAGGAAATTGATAAGTTATTCTATTTTATGTTTTGATGACTTAACAAACTTATTCGGGGAATCAAATATGCTTTTAGAGGAACTAGAAGGGATCAGGTTTTAGTCGTTACAAAGGTCAACTCTACAACTATAAAGCTGCTGACACCGTACCGACTGGCAGTAGTGTAGTAGCACAATAGTTGTTGCAGGCTTTCCCACCTACCCACTTGCTATTATGAGGGACCAAATGAGGAACCAGATGTGATCAGGTTTTTGTCTGTACGAAAGTCAACTCTACAGTTGTGAAGTGCTGACACAATGCAACAAAGTAGTAGCACATCAACAGAGTAGTTGCAGTTCGACCAATGGTCCAAAGGCTAAGATTTTGTCACTTCACTCACTCCTCATATATAAAAAATATTTCCAAGTGTAAAACCTAATCTTGCACAATCCAAAATATACTCATCTCATCTGCAAGTCTCCGGCACCTCAAGTGCTCTCAAGAACAAAGCTACAACAAATAGAAGGACCAGTTCCCAATCACTAAAGATATTTTAAGTCCTTAGGTTTGTTGAGTCTTTGTCTTTTGTTCTTTAACTTGTAAACCTAGTACTCTTCTTATAAGAAGTTATTTGTAGATAATTTATTTTCTCAAGTTTTTGAGTTGTACACTTGACTAAAGTTAGTCAAGGAGTGTCTTTGCAATAGAGTTATTGTAAAGATCTTGCAATAGAGTTATTGTAAGGGGAGTGATTAATAGTTTCACTTGACCAGAGTTAGTCAAGGAGTGTCTTTGCAATAAAGTTACTGTAAAAGTCTTGCAATAGAGTTATTGTAGGAGGGGAGATTAATAGTTATTATCCTAGGTTGCAATAGTTGTAATCTGAACATTGCTCGGTTTTAGTGAAGTTTTGGAAAAATCCTACTGTGGTAGGTCGTGGTTTTACTCCCTTAAACAAGGTGATTTCTACGTAAATATCTTGTGTTATTTACTTTCTGCCTTAGTTAAGATAACAGTTAGAGAACCCGATTTTCTGCACTGTTTGGTAGACTTATATATTCTATCAATATCCTTAATAAATCTAACAAAAAAGTTCCTACTTTGTCTGCTTCTAACTACAACAACAACAACAACAAGATATCCAGTGTAATCCCATACGATGAGGTCTGGGGAAGGTGGAGTGTACGCAAACCTTACCTCTATCTTGAGAGGTAGAAAAATTGTTTTCAAAAAACCCTCGGCTCAATAGAAAACATGAAAATATGACAAAAAAAGTTAGATAAGATTTGAAGAAAGTAAAGTAAAGTAAAGTAAATAACTCATCATAAAATACTGCAAATAAGCAAAATGGAGGATTTAACAGTAAATGCATCAACTAATACGATAATTAAAGTACAAAAAATAGCATATAATAACAAAAAATCGAATGCAAGAACCTACAAGGTAGCACTACGTCTGCACTTTGTCTGCTTCTACTGTTCTCAAAATAAACAATTGAGGAGCTGCTAAATTGACACACACAAAAAAAACGATATTGTATAATAAGACCAGCTCTTCTTTACTCTTATTTTCAACATTTGTGATCCTTCTCATCTTCTTGTTTTATTTCATTTTACGTTATATTTTTTAGGGTAGGTGAAATGATAGCTACTCTGGAGTGTGGAGGATCAGTTAGGTGATGAGTTGGTGGGCTAAGAGAACGTTGTGAATTGATAACAATTTGTCATGGGAATTGTCCTTTTTTTATTTTTTATTTTCATTTATTGTGAAAGTTTGGTAAAGCTTTTAGTGCAGAGTTTCCTAGGTTTAGGATTCATGGATGGACAGGTGAAAGATAATAAGATTTTCCAGACAATACTTCCTTTGCTCTGAGTTCCATAACTCATTGACCATTCTCTTCATCATTTTTAATTCTATCTACCATCTATCTCTCTCTTTTTTTGTCTTTTAAATTTGACTTTTTTGTGAAGCATTTTTTACAATATTTCTTCCATGCTAGATATTATTTCATTGCATAAATATAACACTAAGCATAAGATAGATTAGTATTTAGATTGAGTTGATAGAAAAGTTTGATAAATGAGTAGATTAGTACTCCCTCCGTCGTCCCAATTTAAGTGTCTTATTTTTCTTTTTGATTTGTCCTAAAAATAGTGTATTTTTCTATATTTAGTAAGTTTTGACAAGTTTAAGACCAATGACCCACACATTTTAATTATAAACCACAAGATTTAAAAATCTTTCTTTATTTCTTAAATTTCATACTTAATCAAATTAAAACACTTAAATTAAGACGGAGGAAGTATTAGATGGAGTTGATAGAAAAGTTTGACAAATGATAGCTTGAACATGAAAAGTGAATTTATATTTATTAGTATATGTAAAATCATTTCTTCTGTAGGATGTGTCAAATCGAAGGTTACTCGATTGTCAGCATCAGAGGTGTACTACAAGAATGAAAGGGTGTTTGATCACTATTCTGGTATCATCATTTGGGAGAATGGGGTGACACAAAGTAGGAAACAATTCAAATATTTCAATATGTAAAGCATGATTCCTGAGTACAAAGTAAAGGTGAAAGCAAGCTGGGAAATCAGGGCACCTAATAGGAAGATATTCAGAGTAGTGGAGAAGTTAAACAGGCTCAAAAGTGTGTTCTACAAGATAAACAAAGACAGATTCAGTGATATTGAGCAACAAGCTGAGAGAGCTATGGAAGAGCTGATACAATACCAGAACAACATTCAACAAGATCCAAGAAATGGTGTACTAATTGAACAAGAGGTTAGACTTAACCAAGAATGCATCAAGAGTTTGTCTTCTAGAGTAAAGTGAAATGGATCATAGAGGGGGACCAAAATACAAGATTCTATCATAGTGTGTTGATAGCAAGGACACATAATAGAATCTTCTTAGTCAAACAGTTGATAGGAGCCTAAAAACAGATATGGAAGGAGTTGCTACTGATTTCATAGACTACTATAAAGAGTTTCTGGGAACTAGTAATGAGCATAGACAACATGTTAATAGTGCAATCATAAGAAGAGGTGCCCTAGTTAATGAAGAACAAAGGAGATTGATTGAGCAATTTATTGGAAATTAGCCTTTGGCGGGAGTTGCGACCGACCAACTTTAACGGCTTAAACACTAGTGTTACGCATATTGGAGAATTCAGTTCTTCACACATGCATGATCTACTAAGTACGTAGATAACCGTAGGGCCAAGAATCGTCAAATTTCATTGAGAAATGAAAGAGATATTGGTTCACGAAGTAAGGTGTTTGAAGCATGGAAAGTGTGGTATTGTGTTCAATTCTCCCTCATCGGTAGAGGAAGAAAGAATGGTTGTGTATATAAGACTCGAAATTGGTTTGGGGTTTGGGACCCCAAGGGGTATCCCATGTGTTTAAAGGAGGGAGGACCTAGTTGTGCTTCGGTTCGAGGAAAGACCACACGCGCGCCGCCCGTCCGGTTCCGGGTTCATGGGTCGTGGGATATTATCTTTTTGGGACAGAGCACTTTGCCAGAAGTACAGTTTGATCCCAGAATTCTTTCAGATGTACAGTTTGGTCCCTGAAGTTTCCAGAAAGTCAAAATTTGGGCAGTCAGAACAGAAACGCCAAGCACTCAATTCAGCCATTTATTTTGGCTGAATTACTCCTCCTATAATGGCCAATCCGTTGGTCTTTCT
This sequence comes from Anisodus tanguticus, assembly GCA_034509755.1. Taxonomy (NCBI): domain Eukaryota; kingdom Viridiplantae; phylum Streptophyta; class Magnoliopsida; order Solanales; family Solanaceae; genus Anisodus; species Anisodus tanguticus. The sequence continues at coordinate 21,679,975 of CM067539.1, read as the reverse complement.
ATCCATTTATGTTGGTGGCTTTACTACCTCCATAATGGTCATTATTTGGCTGTTATGGAGGCAGTTTTCTGTCCATTCATCACCTATATAAACACCCCCTTACACCATTGTTGAGCACTAAGACTTACATCAGATATGCTACACGAAAATACACAACCAAAAACAGTTCTTCCTACAATTTTCAAGCATCATTTCGTTACTCAATATTCTTCACGGTAGCTCTTGAGCTTCCTTTGCTCAAGTGTTCCATTGCTATTTTATCTTGGGAGACGAATTGTCCAGGACGTATAAAGGATACATACGAGACAATATTGTCTTAAGTACAGAGTGCCACACTCGACTCAGCAATAACAAAACAATTTCGATTTTTTCTCGTTCTACAATTGTAATTTCAGATTTCTAGTTGAATTATTGAATCTTTGTTTATCCTTTCGAATACTTGTAATAGTGTTATACTTCCCGTACTGCTTTATAAAGTACAATAGAGACAAAAGAACCAACACAATTCACAGAGAAAGAGATCAAGACAGATTTACAGGCAATTTACGGTGACAAAGCCCCTGGTCCGGATGGATATGACAGTTAATTTTTCAAAGATAGCTAGGAAATTATTAAAAAAAACTAATAGATGGCGTGCTGCAGTTTTTTGACACAGGCAGGATGTTGAAAAGGGTAAACAACACAATCATAACACTGATTCCTAAGAGTACTCATGCTGATACAATGTTGGGCTATAGACCAATATCCTACTGCAATACTATATATAAAATAATATCCAAAATGATGTGTAACAGATTGAAAGAAGTGTTGCCAGAAATAATTTCAGAAAACTAAAGTGTCTTTATTGCTGTAGGACAATAGTGTATAACATTCTCATATGTCAAGACTTAGTTAGATTACATAATAGGAAGAATACAACCAGAAGCTGCTTGATAAAAATTGATCTAAAAAAGACTTATGACTCAGTGGAGTGGGGTTTGTGGGAGAGATGCTATATGATCTGAATTTCTCTCACAAATTTATTAGTTGAATCATGAAATGTGTGACTACAACTTAGTACATTATTGCTCTAAATGGGGGATTACATGACAATATAGTTTGGAAAAGAAGCCTAAGACAGAATGATCTCCTGTCCCCATTACTATTTGTCATATGTATGGAGTACTTTACAAGGATCATGCAATGGGTGGCTAAGCAAGAAGAATTTTAATATCATACAAAATGCAGTAACATGAAGTTGAATCACATTTCCTTTACTGATGATATTCTCATTTTTAACAAAGGGGAATTCATACCAGTGGTGCTAATGCTAAGAGGTCTGAGAACATTCTCAGAGGCATCTGAACTCACTACAAACAATGCAAAATCTAGTATCTTCTCTGCTAATATGCCTACACAGATGGTTGATGACTTGTGTGAGTTGACTGGATATACAAAAGGGAGGCTTCCATTCAGGTATATATCTAGGGGTGCCTGTATATCCAACAGACTCTTTGTAGTAGAATGTGAGATGCTGGTAGAAAAAATGATTGCTAGAGTGAAGACATGGGGGTCTAGAAATCTATCATATGTAGGAAGAGTACAGTTAGTGAACTCTGTTTAATGCAAGTTCATGATAACTGGTAATTCATGTTTTTGCTACCAAATGGGGTTATGAAGGAAATTGTAGCTGTCTATAAGAATTTTATATGAAGTGGGCATGTACAAACTGGAAAGTCACCCCTAATAGCCTGGAATATTGTATGTAAACCAAAGACAGAAGGAGGTCCAGGGGTGAAGGACTGCTATGTGTGGAATGAGGTAGTTGTGGCAAAATACATATGAAACATAGCAAGCAAGACTGATAACCTATGGGTTAAATGGGTGAATCACATATACATAAAGGAGGTAGACTAGTGGCAATATCACCCTCCTCAAGAAAGTTTTTGCTATTGGAAGAAAATATGCAAGCTCATGAGAAAATTTGAGGCTGGATATATACAGAATGGTGGCTCAAAGCAAATGGGAAGTACACACTCAAGAGTGGTTACCAATCGAGGAAAGGGGCTGGAATTGAATGGCCATGGTGAAGAGGTGCATCACCCCATACTTTTGGGCGATGGTTTGAGTATCTAGACGTATGCAAGTAGATCCGAGGTTTGGGGAATTTATGTCATATTCATGAATGCAAGTAAAGAGCTTAGTATATAAAAGGATGCGGTCCCGAACTAATTTAGGACTTACCAAGTGGGACAATAAGGATCGGCTAATTGATAAATTGTGGTGAGGGACAAGATTAGTGGAAATATTTACGTGTAGCATGTAGATGAATCACTTAAGTGACTAAGTTAATGTAATCAATTAGGTGGCAGGTTGTGAGGTTAGCTAACATGGGGTAATTAATTTGGGAAAGGGCAAATCAAATCGTGGTCTAGTATATAAGAGTCCTCTGAAGACCTTTGCATGTAACACTACCTTTCATTGTAATAATGTACATAGGCATCACCCTTTCTTAGTTAAGATAGGCAATTAAATGTTAGCAAATGTGAGCAGAAGAATTGGTAGCAGTTCATGGAAATTAATGGGTGTTAGCAAACAGCAAGCAAAACACGGTCCCTAAGTCATATTGAATTTGATTTTTTGAATTGGTTCATTCGTGTTTAAGGTTAGGTTCTATACGGACTACTTGTGTTGTATTATTAACAGATCGACGAGGTATGTTAAGGCAAATCATTTCTTTCTTTTGACATGCTCTAAATTACGAAACGTAACCGTAATATTATTTCATAAATTATTCTACTCTTAGTAGTTAAGAATGTTCATGTTAATCATTCTAGTTGTCAAAGAATGTCTAAATATGTTCTCAAATCCTTATTAAGGTATATGGGAAATATGTTAATATTCCCAATGTTAGCCGAATGTGCAAGGATATTATGTCACTCAGATGAAATCATAATGTTTTATTGTCATTCATGCATTTTTATTCATGTATATATTGGGGATGGGAAAAGGGATACGACGTTATATACGCAACCACCTGATAAGCTGGTATATGATGATGATTATGCCCATAGAGGCCAATATATATATATATATATATATATATGCCGCATTGTGCATGACATTTAGGCATATTATGGCCCTCAGACGCATTCACTCTTTTGGTCGGCTATTTCGTCAATAATTTCGTCTCGGCTATTTACGTAGGTAATTTGTTTTCGTATCGATTTATTTTTATATCCCTGTTATGTTATTCTTCATGCCTGCCATATTCAGTATATCAGTCGTACTGATGTTCCTTTCATCGGGGGATGCCGTGCTTCATGCCCGCAGGTTCACGTAGGCAAGGTAACGATCCGCATTAGTAAGTTGTTGACTCAGCAGATAGTGGAGCACTCCCCTTATTTCGGAGTGGTCTAATCTCGGTACAATTTTTTTGCAGGTATATATGGGTATGGCAGGGCCCTGTCCCGACCTTATGATATTGCATACTCTTTTAGAGGCTTGTAGACAGTGTCTTGTGTATGACAGTCAGGTATGGCCTTGTCGGCCTTAGTATGTATGTATGCATGGGTTGAGTCTTTCTGTTGGTAAGATTTTACATGGTTTCTATCTAGTTTATAATTTCTATGTGTCAGCAGGGTACTGGGTGACGGCCCTTGTGGCCATGTTTAATTATGAACAGATGTTGACAGTATGATTAGTGGTACTTAGCAGGTAAGGTCCGTGTGCCCGTCATGACCCTCCGGTTTGGGTCCTGACAAACTTGGTATCAGAGCAGGTCTGTCCTAGGGAGTCTACAAGCCGTGTCTAGTAGAGTCTTGTTTATGGGTATGTTGTGCACCATACTTATAAGCAGGAGGCTACCTGACATTTAGGGATGGTTTTCATTCTTTTATCTCATAAATTGTGCAGTAGAGTTGAGTTATAAGCATTCCACTCCTAATCCATCTCGTGTTTATGAATACAGCAATGCCTACAGCAAGGAATAAGTTCAAGAGTATGAGGGAGTTGGATACGGCTGCAGGCGAAGGTACTAACCGAGCGCCACCCGCTAGCGAGGGCCAGAGTGAGACCCACAGTGCGACTCCTTCGTGTGACCTTTCTAGTCCACCACCTACAGAGGAGCGTAGTGGGGATGCAGTACCCCAGTTCCTCCACCTGATACTTCAGATATGGATCTTGATATGCGAAGTGATGTACATTTATTGACTCAATTAGTGGCCGCTCAGGCCTAACGTTAGGTTCTCAGTCCTTATGATAGAGCTACTAGCGCGAGAGATCGGGATTTCATCAACCTAGACCCTTCGATATTCACGGGATCAGACATGAACGCTGACCCGCAAAGTTTTCTGGATCAGATACAACGTACCTTGCGAGTAATGGATGCTACCGATATTGAGTCGGTAAAGTTTGCTTCTTATAGACTGCGGGATATTGCGGTGACCTGGTATGAGACATGGGAGCATTCTAGGGGACCTCGTGCTCCATCAGCAGGATGTAGAGATTTCAGAGGCCTTCTTACAACATTTTCTGCCGGTCGAGCTCCGAGCTGATAAGAGATCCATTTGTGGTATCTACACCAGTTGGTGAGTCAAAGTTGCTAGACGGATCTATCAGAATTGTGCAGTATTAGTTTGTATCCATCAGACCTTAGCAGATTTGGTAGAATTATAAATGGATGATTTTGATATTATTATGGGCATGGATTGGCTGGCATCGTGCTATACTAATGTTGATTGCTGAACAAAGATTGTTAAATTTCAGTTCCCAGGCGAGCCAGTCCTTGAATGGAAGGGTAATATGGCAACACCAAAAGGTAGATTTATTTCATACCTTCAGGCAAGAAAGATGATCTCCAAAGGTTGTATATACCATCTTGTTCGGGCTAGAGATATCGATGCCGAACCACCTACTTCTCGATTAATTCCGGTGGTTAATGAGTTTCTTGATGTATTTCCAGTTGAACTTCCAGGCCTTCCTCCCGAAAGAGAAATTGAGTTCTTATGCCACCCCGGATCTATTAAGATGTATCATGATCTCAAGGGTATCTATTTGTGGAATGACACGAAGAGAAGAATTGCGGAATTTGTAGCTCAGTGTCCTAATTGTCAGCAAGTAAAAATAGACCACTAAAAGCCCGGTGGCTTGACTCAGAACATTGAGATTCCGATGTGGATATGGGAAATGATTAATATTGATTTTGTTACAGGTTTACCTCGCTCTTATCATAAGTTTGATTCTATTTGGGTAATTGTTGACAGACTGACCAAATCAGCTCATTTCCTGGCGGTCAAAACTACCTATACAGCCGAGGACTACGTGAAGTTGTACGTTAAGGAGATTGTTCGCCTCTATGGTGTGCCTATTTCTATTATATCTGACTGAGGTGCACAATTTACAACTAGCTTCTGGAAATCATTTCAAAAAGGTTTAGGCACCCAAGTTAATCTTAGCACAACTTTCCATCCTCAGACAGACGGGCAGGCCGAGCGTACGATTCAAACGCTCGAGGACATGCTACGAGCTTGTTTATTGGACTTTAAGAGAAGTTGGGATGATCATTTACCCCTTATTGAATTTGCATACAATAACAGTTATCATGCTAACATTAAAATAGCTCCATATGAGGCTTTGTATGGACGAAGATGTCGATCTCCTATCGGATGGTTTGAGGTAGGCGAATCAGAGTTACTTGGGCCTGACTTAGTACACCAAGCCGTAGAGAAGGTGAAGCTTATCCAAGAACGGCTGTTAACCGCTCGGAGTCGTCAAAAGTCGTATTTAGATGTGCGACGGCGGGACTTAGAGTTCCTGGTAGATGATTGGGTCTTCTTGAAAATTTCTCCTATGAAGGGTGTAATGAGATTTTGGAAAAAAGGAAAGCTCAGCTTAAGGTATATTGGGCCATATAGCATAATTCGATGAATTGGCCAAGTAGCTTATGAATTGGACTTGCCTTCGGAGTCGGAGTTTGTTCATCCAATTTTCCATGTTTCTATGTTAAGAACATGTATTGGAGATCCTTCCCGGATTGTACCAGTTGGTGATGTGACGGTTGTAGAGAATTTATCATATGAAGAGGTTCCTATTGCTATCTTAGATCGACAAATCCACAAGTTGAAGACTAAAGAAGTAGCCTCCGTGAAAGTTCTTTGGCGGAATAAGAACGTAGAAGAAATAACATGGGAGGTGGAAGAGAAGATGATGCACAAATATCCATACCTATTCCAGACCAACGCCGAGGTTCCAAGATAAGCATAAGGTGAGTTCTAATTCCTAATATTATAATTAATGCTTGCGGATCATGTGAGGTCTGATGTAATGATGTATGTTATATTATATGGCCCCGTGAAAAAGTAGTGGTATTCTCTGGTTACGTGACAGGGATTAGATATGTCACCCCAATATTTGAGGACGAATGTTTCTAAGGGAGAAATGATGTAACACCCCATACTTTTGGGCGATGGTTTGAGCATCTAGACGTATGAAAGTAGACCCGAGGTTTGGGGAATTTATGTCATATTCATGTATGCAAGTAAAGAGCTTAGTATATAAAAGAATGCGGTCCCGAACTAATTTAGGACTTACCAAGTGGGACAACAAGGATCGGCTAATTGATAAATTATGATGGGGGACAAGATTAGTGGGAATATTTATGTGTAGCATGTAGATGAATCACTTAAGTGACTAAGTTAATGTAATCAATTAGGTGGCAGGTTGTGAGGTTAGCTAACATGGGGTAATTAATTCGGGAAAGGGCAAATCAAATCGTGGTCTAGTATATAAGAGTCCTCTGAAGACCTTTGCATGTAACACTACCTTTCATTGTAAGAATGTACATAGGCATCACCCTTTGTTAGTTAAGATAGACAATTAAATGTTAGCAAATGTGAGCAGAAAAATTGGTAGCAGTTCATGGAAATTAATTGGTGTTAGCAAATAGCAAGCAAAACACGGTCCCTAAGTCATATTGAATTTGATTTTTGAATTGGTTCATTCGTGTTTAAGGTTAGGTTCTATACGGACTACTTGGGTTGTATTATTAACAGATCGACGAGGTATGTTAAGGCAATTCATTTCTTTCTTTTGACATGTTCTAAATTACGAAACGTAACCGTAATATTATTTCATAAATTATTCTACTCTTAGTAGTTAAGAATGTTCATGTTAATCATTCTAGTTGTCAAAGCATGTCTAAATATGTTCTCAAATCCTTATTGAGGTATATGGAAAATATGTTAATATTTCCAATGTTAGCCGAAGGTGAAAGGATATTATGTCACTCAGATGAACTCAGAATGTTTTATTGGCATTCATGCATTTTTATTCATGTATATATTGGGGATGGGAAAAGGGATACGGCGTTATATACGCAACCACCTGATCAGCTGGTATATGATGATGATTATACCCACAGAGGCTAAAGGGATACGGCGTTATATACACATATATATATGTATATCGCATTGTGCATGACATTTAGGCATATTATGGCCCTCAGAGGTATTCACTACTGGTCGGTTGTTTCTGTCAGCTGTTTTTGTCGGCTATTTCTGTCGGCTGTTTCGTCTCAGTTTATTTTTATATCCCTGTTATGCTATTCGTCATGCCTGCCATACTCAGTACATCAGTCGTACTGATGTTCCTTTCGTCGGGGGACGCTGTGTTTCATGCCCGCATGTTCACGTAGGCAAGCCGACGATCCGCATTAGTAAGTTGTTGACTCAGCGGATAGTGGAGCACTCCCCTTATTTCGGAGTGTCGGTCTAATCTCGGTACAATATCTTTGCATGTATATATGGGTATGGCGGGGCCCTGTCTCGACCTTATGATATTGCATACTCTTTTAGAGGCTTGTAGACAGTGTCTTGTGTATGACAGTCAGGTATGGCCTTGTCGGCCTTAGTATGTATGTATGCATGGGTTGAGTCTTTCTGTTGGTAAGATTTTACATGGTTTCTCTCTAGTTTATAATTTCTATGTGTCAGCAGGGTACTGAGTGACGGTCCTTGTGGCCGTGTTTAATTATGAACATATGTTGACAGTATGATTAGTGGTACTTGGCAGGTAAGGTCCGGGTGTCCGTCATGACCCTCCGGTTTGGATCGTGACAAGAGGGGTGTGGAATACTATAAATATCCTTAGCATAGTTTCATATGTTGGCTCACAATGCATAAAAGACTATTGACAAGGGGTAGATTGGTCAGAATGGGTGTATGCCAGGAAGAGACTTGCTTGCTATGTGGAGATCAACTTGAGACCATTAAGCATATTTTCTTTAACTGTGCATTCTCACAAGCATGCTTAAGAGACATAATGGAATGGTTGCACATACAGAACAACAGAAATGACATTCAAGGTATATGAAGGAGCATTGCGAGGAAGGCTAGAGCGAAGATCAGCAGAGCCTTGCTATGGGCAATTGTCACTGCAACAATATATCACATCTGGATGACTAGAAATAAGGCTCTTTGAAATCATAGAGTACCCCGACCTCAATTGATGAGCAGTCAAGTACAACTGGAATGCAAGCATAGAATTTTTGACATACGGAAGATGGATAGAGGAGTTATATCATATATGCATAGATAGGCATAGAGACAGTAGCTAGGACCAGTTCTGTTGGTCTGTTTCTTTTGTTTTTTTATTGCTGGTTTTCTTCTTCTGATTTTATAAATTAGTGATTGGTTGTGTTGCTACAATAGGAGAAAATCAATAAAATGTTTAGTTGACCAATATACATATATATATTATATATGAAAACATGTATGCACCTATTGATTCTTAACCTTCAGGTCTGTCGGTGCTGGCAGTAAATTAGTGACCCTAAAAAATCTCTATTTTTTTACTGAATCTTTCACCAAAAAATATTCAGTGGCTATTTTTCATTAAATGTCGGTGGAAAAATTTTAAATAGTAGTATTTTTACACTGAAAAATTAGGAAATTTTCCTGCGTTTCAATGAAAACCTGTTTCCCACCATGTGTTATCCCAGTGAGTTAGTTCAGTGGGAATAAAGTAGAAAAATCATATTTTGTAGTACAAATTTTCCACTGAATGTCGGTTACAAAACCCTCTATTTTTAATAGTGATAGCGTTGGTACATGACTCAATATCCTACGTACTCAGGACTATAATAAAATTAAAAACCAAAAAAATTAAACTAGGACATAGCGCACCATCCACCAGGTAAATTATATTCTGTTCTTAAATTGATTCTTTGAGTAAAAGAGTTGTTTAACGAAAAAATAACGATTTTCTGATCTAATACACTATCGATTATATTATGTTGAATTAAACCATATTGCCTAAATCACCAATTATTGAAAAACTTGAAAATACAAAACTAAAAGAGATAAAGCAAAACATTAAGCTACTTTCACGGAGTGAGAGAAAGTCTTTTTGAAATGTTGAAAACACTAGTATAGATCACAAAGTAGTAATTTGTTCCTAGCTAAAAGACTTCTTTATCAAACTTAACATCACAAAACTTATGCAGTTGAATGTTAATTTAACAATTTGACCTAAATTCTCTATCAAGTTGTCTGAATGCTTGCATTAAATATGCTTTATTTTTAATCGTTAACTATAAAAATCGATCTCTACCTTGATTGGATTGCAAAAGGAATTAAATTGATGGAGAATCATGTCCTCACTTATGTAGGCATATACTTGAATTAATTTTCTTTTTGTTTATCTGAAAAAAAGCGTCTTAATTGTCAAGTCTCTCATTGTTATGAATCATACATAACTCGTCCTTGGTTATGCGAAATGGATCTATGAATCCCCTTTTTTGTATTTCCTTAATTTAGTTCCTTAATTGAATTTCGGTTGATTAGGACGAAGTTCCTTAAAAACCTCCGTCTTCTTTAAAATATCCTGAACAGTTCAAGGATCATGCAAACTTTAAAATTTCTTAGGGGAAAACAAGAAAATGCTAAAGATTAACATTTCTTATCCCTCACAAAGGGTAAAAGAAAGAAAATATTAAAGATGAAGGAAAAAGCAGTTTCCGGTTTTCATATTCTAATTTAACAATACTTGTTCATGATAGTGAATTTGCAGATAAAAGAGAAGGCCAAGGGTGAATTTGGTACTAAGCGAAATATTTGCCAAGGAAAATATTTTTCTGAAAAATTAGTGATTTTCTTATTTATTTTATGTGTTTGGTATAAGGAGAAAATAATATTTCAAAAACATTTGCAAGATTGCTAACATGCCCTTATGAACAAGTAAATTAGCAAATATTATCGGGGTAGGGGAAGGGTGTGTTGGGGTGAAGAGGAGAATATAAGTGTTCAATGTCTATATGAAACTTGTTTTCCCTACTTCCATTAGGAAAGTCATTTCCTCATTTTGAGAAATTTATTTTTCTAGAGAAAATAATTTTTAAAATTTTGACAAATCTAACATAAAAAAATTAAAAATATTTTTTCAAAAAATAATTTCCTCCATACCAAACACATCCCACCCTACCCCTGATTTTCAAAACCTCCGAATTTCCTCCATACCACACACATCCCACCACTACATGGAAAACTAGAAAACATTTTTCAAAAGATAATTTAACTTACGAGGTTTTAAAAAGTTGAATATCGAGACATGTTTTATGAAATATTTTATGTATATAATATATATAATTTTTCCAGAGAAAGAGTTCTTAATTGACCACTCTTCTATGTGGCTTCGCCACTCGCTACGATATTAACTTTTAAAAAAGTTCTTACTTTTTAAAATATTGAGACATGTTATAAAATATTTCTTTTTCTTGTCTATCTCAGCCGATCTTCTTTTGTTATTTTCTCTTTTCATTTTACATGTAGAAAGAGCTTTCCCTCCTTAATTTTGAGAGAGACGAAAACGGATACTTATGTTCTACAAGGAATTGACTTATAAAATAACCGAACCAGCTGTACTATATGTATATTATACAAAGTTGGTACAACATTCAACACATATTTAAATGATTTTCATATATGTAGTACACAAACTTATAGAAAAAAGAAAAGTAGACATAAAATAATTTATAGAATGGATTAACATAAGCCTTTTTTCAAAAGAAAATAAGCTTACTATCTTTGTTCTATTTTATGTGATACTTCTTTTTTAAATTTGTTAAGAAAAGGATGCATTAAAACAATTTAATTATAATTTTTTTTTAATTTTATCTTCAATGTAACATTATTTTATATAACCTCAAATATGTCATGCCTAATTTAAGATTATAAGTTTCAATTTTTTTAAACGTAATGTGCAGTCAAATATATTCATATAATTAATTAAAATGAAGCGAAAAATAACAAAGTGCATATTTTAAGAGTATTTGTTTTAATTTCATTACGGTCCCAACCAATCTGAGTGGAAAATACAAAACTTTTCCCTCCCATTACGTTAAATGTCTAGTTTCAACAGGAAGAATGATTGCCTATGGCACCCTCCATGGAGTTGAAGATGCAAAACAATTTTTAGGAGAATACTTTTTAAGTCACGGTCAGAGGTTTCTGAATATCATACATTAGTTAGATAATGGATCATTATCCTCATGACATGTTTTCTTTCTCTCACATGAAAAAATTAAAGATGTATTCTCTTAACCTATCTTTTGTTGTTTTCTTTTTCCCTTTATTATTCTAAATATTATTCTTATCGAAAGCAACAATATTTAAATCTTATTTGTAACAACCCCCCCCCCCCTCTCCCCTACAGCACAACCAATCTCTTCATTAAACTATTCGCTAGATGTTAAACCCTTAATATGTACTATACTTTTTATTTGTCAGATAGGCTCTTCCTTCTCCATTTCTTCTCTGTATCCTCCACTCGGTTCTCTCTCTAGTTTTCTGTTCGCTCCTAGGGTTTGAAATTCTTGTGTTTCTTTTTTCCATAAAATATATTTTCACATCGAAAAATATACATATTTTCTGCTCATGGGAATTTTTAAGTGTTAATTTCCCTTATTATTAATCATATCATACTTTATTATAGCTTAGTTTTCTGTTCACTACTTTTGTTGTTGTTATCGTTATTCTATATGGCTGGTTTGGACTTAGGTTCAGCTTCTCATCATCGTTTTCTCCCTCATCATCTCCAAAGACCACACGATCCTGAAGATGACGAAAATAATCAGAACAATAACCAATTTTCCGATGACAACAACAATAACGACAATAATAGTCCTTCTCATCATCAACAAGGCAGTGACGTCGTAGCACGTAGGCCACGAGGTCGTCCAGCTGGTTCAAAAAACAAGTCAAAGCCACCCGTGATAATCACACGGGAAAGCGCGAACGCGCTCCGTGCGCATATCTTAGAAGTGAGCAACGGGCATGACGTGTTTGAGTCCGTTGCGACTTACGCGAGAAAAAGACAAAGAGGGGTTTGCATACTGAGCGGGAGCGGTACGGTGAATAACGTCACCATCCGGCAGCCGCTGTCTGCCGGGTCAGTGGTGACGTTACACGGTAGATTCGAGATATTATCGTTATCCGGATCTTTTTTACCACCGCCCGCTCCGCCAGGAGCCACTAGTTTGACGATTTATTTAGCTGGTGGACAAGGTCAAGTTGTTGGAGGAAATGTTGTGGGTGCACTAATTGCTTCGGGTCCGGTTATTGTAATTGCTTCTTCATTTACTAATGTTGCTTATGAGAGATTGCCTTTGGATGAAGAGAATGAGTCAATTCAGATGCAACAACAAGGTGGGGTGCTAACACAAAGTGGTAATTTTGCTGACCCATCAAATATTGGACTACCTTTTCTTAATTTGCCACTGAATATGCCAAATGGTCAACTACAAATGGAAAGTGGAGGAGAAGGATGGAATGGAAACCCAGCAAACAGGCCACAATATTAGGTCAGGTTTTATCTAAGAATTTTTACTTTTTGATGATGAAAAGGTTTCAGAAAATTCTCGATGGATATCATCATTTGTACATTATTAAGCTTGGTTTCTAGCTACTTTGACTGTTTTGAAATTTTATCCTTTTAATTTTGTGCATTTTTTCTATTTCCTTCTTGTTTGTGTGCGTTGTTGGAACTTCTAAGCACTCCATTAGAAATGTTTCTTTTAAAAAAAATGCAAACTAAGTCTGGTGTGGCCATTTATTTTAGCAAATTGTTCAGTCATGAAATAATAAGATGATCCATGTTTTTTGTTATTAAAGGAAAAAAAGAAGAAAGTTAAAGAGGTAGATTAAAATAATTAACTTGTTGTTTATCTCTTCATGATGACTATAAAATTTAGGTTCTTAACCTTACCTCGCAAATGGATGTCCTAGTACTCCACCTTCTCAGTTGTAAATGATAATCAATAGTATTAATTTAAGGGTGCCTTTAGTTTCTCGAACATATATAAATCATGTCAAATCTAGTACTGGGTTTATGAAACTAATGTTTAAAAAGGAGAATCTATCTAACTTTTCTTGCTAGATCTGATATATGAACATCACTTCTTCTGGCTCTCAGGATTTAAAATAATAATAATACAACAAGAAGATAAAAGCCCAATTAGGTTGAGGTGACAAAATACTGAACCTGGTGACAAGTTGTTGAATAGAATAATTAACCCAAAAAATATTCTATGGTTTTTATTTACTTCAGTAAAGAGACTAATTAAACTTTACTGGTTTCATCCGGCTGCCGAGTAGAGATACGGGTAAGGTCTGCTACATAGACTCTACACTCTCCAGACCTTACTTTGTGGGATTTTACTGTGTTGTTGTTGTTGGTTTCATCCTGCTATGGAAACTTGGAACTTTATGATAGATATATTGCATTGGAGCAATTCTTAATAAATCATGAAGACATTAATTTGATGCTCTATATATTTATATAGATGATCTTAAAGTCCTCTACTTTACTTTTTTGTTAGGCAATCTCTTTTCAGCCTAACTCAGCTAATAAAAAACTAGAGAAAAGAATCAGTTCTTTCTTCCTTATACTACGTGATCTTTTTGTCAATAATCCTATATAATCCAGCTTGGCTTATAGGACCTTTTATTTGAAAATGCTTTTTGGTTGACAGTAGAAAAATGTGAGAAATTCAATCATATAAACTGATAGGATGAAGAATTAGATAAAAGCTACCATGTTTAGAAAGAATAACTAGCATATTAGTATATCCAAGCTGAAATTAAAAAGTTATGCTTCATAGTGGATTAGCACAATCTAATTCTCCCTTTTTCTTTTTTCTTTTTTCTTTTTTCTTTTTGGTTCAAAACATAACTTCTAGTACTATATATATTGATATGCATTAATTGGTAGAAAACAGAGAGCTATACTTTTGCACTCCGTGTTATAGTAATGTTACCTTTTCGATGTTATTCTTACCAAAGTAGTTCCTAATTTGTCTATTTCTAGTGCTTCAAAGACAAGCAAATTAAGGAGGAATTGCTCAATATGTTACTTATCTTATTACTGCTATATATTTGCATCCTACTTCCTTACTTTGCCAAAAGATCTGTTACTTTATTTTGCTTCGATACTTGAATGTGTGCTGAATCTCCCCCGACCAAATATCCTTCAATTGGAGATTATGTGGCTTGAACTCTTTAAAAGTGTTGATGGGTGTGTGTTGATTCTCCAAAATTAGTGAGCTCTGAATTTATGATTGATGAAAGAAGATAATCTCCGTCATCACTAATAAGTTGCTGACGGAGACTATCTTATTAGTGGTTGATGATTTAATTATGATTGATGAAAATTTATTTGGATTGAGTTGTAATGTTGCTAAGATTTACAATGAATACAATTATGACACAGAAATGAAAACAAAACGAAGATGTAGTTGTTTATGGATGAAGATTATTTCTTAATTAAAGAAATTAAATAAGATGGTTAACCCGATAACATTTTCGTGGAAATGAAATGGAAAAAGAAACTTAGTAAGTGTAAGTTTGTCTATGGGAAAGTCACCGGTCACAATAAGAATTTAATACTTGATGCCTAGCCGGGTCAAAATTTTTGCCCATGATAGAAAGATTTCTGTGATTTAACTATCATGAGTGCTACTTGTTTATTCGTTATATTTAAAGTGTTACAAAGTTTTTTTTTTTTTTTTCAGAATGTTGTTCTTCCCCAATACCAGTTCATTTTATATATGTGTCATTTCATTTACAGACTATGTGAAATCAAAGAACAAAAAGAAAAAAAGAGTTATACCTACATATAACATTTCCCGGATCAACATACTTATTTTGCTATTTTTTAATAAATTATTGCCCTTTGTTTAAATATGCAATCTCTTTGAAGTTGAATAAACGAAAGAAAAATTGAAAGAAAAATGATACGTAGTTGTTTATACAAACCCGTGTACAATATTTTTCTTTGTTGGTCATTAGTGAGTCGTGCTAGCAAGACATGCCTATACTAATGACCCTCCATTATTTTTTTCGGGGTGGGGGTGGGGGGTGGGGTTCAATTCATCTTTACCTTTGCGAAGAGTTAAGTGGTGAATACAGGGAAGACGGAAGATCCAACTAGGTTTTAATTGTGACCTTTTGGTCGTTAAGCTCATTAACCCGTAAAGAATTTATATAGTATGACATATATAAACTTACTTATAGAGTTAATAAAAGAAGATGGAAGATTGAATTAGGTTTAAATTGTGACTTTTAGTCGTTAAGTCGCGAAGACTATAAATAATATGATGTGGACTTTCTGATAGTTATAAGGTGAATAAGGGAAGACGGAAGATTCAATTAGATTTCATAAATTGTGACCTTTTAACTGCTAAATTTAACTCGTAAAAATAATAATATGGGACAATTAAATTTTATGTGTTCGTTGTTTGTTCTTTCTTTTTAGCTTATACATATAGACTTACTTATAGCCATATAGGGTTAATAAGGGAAGACGAGACGATCGAAAGGAAAATTGCGTGAATATTGAAGAGATCAAACTAACCTAACATCTAAGATTTTTTTTTTCTTGATAGCCAATCTTGATTGACACAGAGAATTTATTCGGAGAAAGAAATTTCACCAATTAGGTTTAAATTATGACCTTTTAACCGTTAAACTTAATGCGATAAAATTATTCCTTCTTCCTCCTTGGCTTATACATATAGAAATTAGTTAGAATGAATTGGATAAACATGACGGATCCCAAGATGATTAAAATACAACTTAAGTACCATAAGGGAGGAATCTTCATCAGAGTAAAATATCTATTTTCATTTAATAGAAATATTAATAAAGCAATCTGCAATTAATTTCTCTTCTTTATAAGTACTTTCCTTAAAATGAATAAAAAATTATTTCTCCGCTTTAGCCTTGACTAGAACGAAAGTGAATATTGCTTTGATTGAAAAATCACTGATAGGAAAGCTTCATACAAGAAAAGGCAGAAAGGGTACATGAAAAAGGCTCAAGAACTAAGCACTCTTTGTGATGTTGAGACTTATACTGTTATCTATAGTCCTTACCACGATGAACCTAAGGTGTTTTCAAATCATGATGCTGCTGTAAATACCTTTACAAAGTTTAGGGAGCTGTCGGAGTTGGAGCAATAAAAAAATATGGCGACACTAAAAATCTTCACCAAGAAAAGGATTAGGATACTGACACATCAAAGGATGTTGCCCTGTGGAGGAACTCAACCAAACCCCACTGTGGAGGAACTCAATTTGATGATCAAGTACTTTACGGGGAATTTGATCACTGTTTGGGCTCCTTGCAGTCCTGTGTCAAAACTCACTACCTTGTTTGCCACTTTGCACAAACTTGCTATATACAACTGGCTACCCTCCCTCAACGAGACAGTAGTGACCCTTGATCAAACATCACTGCTTTTCAAGATTGGAAGGAATCAGAAAGTTGACTTAGGAACCCTCATATTCAACCATGTTGCCAACTTGGCAGAAAGACAAAGCAACTTTGCCCTTCCATACCCCTCATTGATTTTTCAAATCCTGCTCAACCAAGGTTTTAAGACTCCAAAAGGAGAAAAGCTGAGTCCAACCTTAGAGGTTTACTCAGTACAGCGAGCAGTTGTGAACAACAGGGACAGGGTTATTGACCTGCCCTGGAAGAAAGATAAATAGGACACTGACACATCAAAGGATGCTGCCAACATTCCTGGCAACATTGGTCAAGGAAAGGTCCCAATGTCCAAAGACTGGCTTCGATAGCACATTGCTGAACTTGACAGGAAAATTCAAGACCTAGTGCGAGCCAGGAACTATTATGTAGGCTTACTTTCTTCACAAAAAGAGGGAGATGATGATGCTGATGATGTTGCTGCTGGAAGCAGACAGACAGGGGGAGCTACTATTAATGATGATGCAGGCCAAGCTATGATGCAGGGGAGAGGAGTTGAGATGATGATTGCTGACTACTTCTGATGCTATGGAGATGAAGATGGTGCTGCACAGAGTGATCGATCACAGAAAGCGGCTGGAAGCTACTGTGACTCAATTACTCTAGTCAAGGATGATCATGCTGATGGAATGAAGTGCTGATAATCTCTGTTTATTTGAATATTGGATATACTGACATTTGGAATATTTTTTTTGGTTTGTAATATTTTACTTTGGGATATTTGGTCTGTTCTTTGGACATTGTAAGCTCGCTTTCTAAAGTTTGTTTATATATGTTTGCCCGATGTGGATTGTTATGAATGGTTCGTAGACCGATTACGCGATTCTTGTAAGTAAGTCACGACTAACGAACATAACTCCTACCTAATCAAATCATCGATACAACACTGCTTGGAATTTACTACTGCAGGTTAAGGGGGAGCATAACACTGATCCTACTGATTCTTGGAATGTAAGGACTACATCAGGAATCAATATCCTAGTCATTTTCGCTTCGTATGGAGTTTTGTGAAGAAAGGCAAAAAGGGGGAGATTATTGATGTTGGATGGATGTTGTGACAACATCTGTAAATGCTCAGGACAACATCTTATGAAAATAAGAATGTTGCCTGCGATGTTGTGACAACATTCCTGACAACATCTCTGTACGATTTTGCCTATTCTTCCGGCCAAAACAGGTTGTGTTACTGTGAGTAAAAAATGACCTGGGCAAGCTTACAATGATGTTGTGTTTAAAACGTGGTAAAAGAAACAGTCAAATCTTGGAGAGGAAGCAGCGTGAAGACCAAGTCCAGAATGTTGAGCTTTTTAAGGAGCAAGAACCGCTCCAAGCTGAAGCCTTCTTTTACTCAACCTCCGCAACCAAGCAGTGAGGATTTCAAGGGAAGTTCCACACTATAAATAGAGGGGAGCTTCAGAGTATCGATATCCAGAATTGTATGAGAAGAATTACCAAGAGAGCTCTCGGATATTCACCTTAGAAACTGGATCAACACACTTAGCCTAAAGTAGTATAACAACGTCTAGTCCCACATTACTATTGCTGCCCAGATTCTAGATCAAGCTTATATTTCAAGCAATTGTAATGAAGATGTTGTATTTGTCTTTTTAGATTTTTTAACTTTAGGCTGAAGTCATCTGCGACTTCACTTTTGTTTGTAATTTCTTTTTCGCATTTATTGTTCAATCTTGTATAAAGAAATTCATTTGTAATTGTATATAATTTATACAATTCTTTGGTCATTGACCATCAAGGGATATATTAATATATACCCTTGAAAATATAAACCTTGTGTCTCTTTACTTTTCCGCTGCATTTACTCTATAAAGGTTTATAACTGTTTTATCACAATGTTGCCTCAGATGTTGACACAACATTGAAGGCAACATCCAGAAACTGTTTTAATTGTTCTAGCTGTTACGGTTTTATTCTTACATATTCTTGCTTATCCGTAGCCCCGGACCCAACAATAATCACTGCACCCATCAATCATCTGTTAATTGTTACAATGGAAGCAAAATGCAGTATAAGTAAATATTTTCCTATTTTTTATAAGTACTACATTATATATAATTTGAGATGATTAGTGTTTAATTATTTGTGCCATAAAATGTTATGATAGTCGCAATACACATCCGTCACTAGTCATTTTCCTCGGTAAATATTATTTTCACACTCACTATTTACGTCAAACCGTATCAACTTATCATTGTTAAGTAATTTAATAGGGTGAAATATACATTAATTAGTCGTTATTAAGTGATATAGTCTATTAACACATATATATCATGTATATATTGTTGTGGTGTAAACATTAGTTACTACATATATACAAACAAACAAAAAAGTTCCAAAACCGTTGTAACATGCTATATATAGATTTTCGCATTAGAAGTCTACGTACAAAGATAAATTACTTAACTCATAAATACATGCCACACAATTATAAATGATAGGTGAAGTTATATATTTGCAATAACAAGTTTTACAACATCATGTAATTTGACTTTTACATTATGCAGGTTACTTATTATTTATTTTAGGTTAATTAACAATCATTATTTGTTAAATAGATTTACCTACAATTATCATTTACGTGACTTGTTTATATAGATATTTTCAAACTCAAATGATAATCTTTTATTATTTTTTATTTTGGAGTGAGAAAGGAAAGAGAGTCAGAAAGGCAGCTCAACAGCCATTGAGAAGCAAAGAGGAAATAACGTGTGAAGCTATCGCAGTCCTCGGTGGTGTTATGCTAAACTAAAGTTTGAGTATAAATATAGTAGTTATATTGTTGTATATTTTATTGCATTTATTATACGACTGAAACCCTTAATTAAAATAATACAGTAATCTTATGCATGTATTGCGCAACTTTAGATCTAATCTTTTAACATTTCCTCTATGTTCTTAAAGTCAACTCCCAAATCGGTCCGCAAAAACCTTCTATAAGAAAGTATAACGTCATTTTCACCCCTCTACTTTTCTTTATCTTCCAATTGAACACCCACAATTAATTATCATCTTGATTAAGCCATTAAAAAGGGATAACTAAGGCCTTTATAAGGTTGAAAGATACATAAGCTATAGCCTAGAATCTTAATTTAGACTAAGGTGAAGAACATCAAACATATGAGTTATATGGAAGTATAGTTACTTCATCTAGCTATTTGGTGTGTATTGACTTCTCAACTTACAAATGCAATGATTATTGACAAGGAAAAATTATAAATTGGACAAATAAAATCATAAATTAATGTATTTTCTTTTAAATTTCAAATTGCAATTAATTTGAACATAATATATTTATTGTTTATCCGTAAAATAGTACAGTTGAATTCGTATGCGTGGATCTCAAGTGACACGTTAGATATGAATTATACTGAAAACAAAGTATTAACAAGACAAAGTAAGAAATAATTAGTCTGAGCCTTGTGTCAGCTTCTGAGCAAAGTGACAATAACTTGTATGAAAGCATAGAAATCAAGAAAATATTAGAAAGTATTTTGTAATAGCCATAATCTAATGGGTTACAATGGAATGACATATCCTATTTATACATGAGCTACATGGGTACACAACGCATAAATATGCTCTCATTAATACATGAGAATGAATGTTGTAATAATTGGATAATCAATATCTCAATAAATGTCATTAAAGTTCTATTGAAAGTCATATGACCGGTTATAGTAACGGTCGTCCGTTACAACTCAAACGTCTTTCAGTCTTCTATATTACCGGTACCGGTTACGCTTATGTCGCTCCCGGTACCATTTGAATGCTAACGGTAATGCCCCAAACTGATTTGAATTTGACTTAGTATCAATGGCCACGTATTGCATCATAATTCGTACATCTGTTATATACGAATTTTGCCATATACAGATAGTCCCCGCACTTTTCGGTCGCGACTCTTGCACAACCGGGAAGTGGATTTGACATAACCAATCGATGCTTCGTGCTTTGACAAGAAATTTGAACCGTAATGATTACAAAACCTATTAATCGTCACATCCATTTACTGCTTCTGAAACGAAGGCAACTGAACCATCTCTCTGATTGATGTGAACTGCCGCAATTATGGTATATGTTTTTTCACCTCCAAAATGTTATATATTTTTTACCATAAATAGGAGGCCAATTTTTTTTCATAAAAGGCAACCACACACTTTGCCAATTTCGTTAAGAACTTTTCTTTTCTTCTTTCAAACTGTCTCAACAATGTCTTCTACTCAATCTTCTCCTTCCCACTCTTCTGAGGGTAACGACAATCCTCCAAATCACCATCATGAAAAGGAATCCATTTCTCCTACAACTCAGAAAATTGACTTACATTCTACTTCTGCCGAAATTCTTTCTTCTGGTTTTGATTTATTAGGAGATCTCCGAGTTCAAACAAACTACGAACATGTCAAGAACTTTGAATCCAAAATAATGACCGAGATTATTCCTGCCATTGTAAAGGATTGTGGTTTCTCCCCTGACAGAGTTGTCAAAATAGTCGACCGAGTTCATTCTCATGTTGAAGGGTTTTCCATGACGTATATCTATCCCTTTACCATTGGTTTCAAACTCCCCATCCCAAATATTATTGAGGATTTTTACTGTCGGTATAAGGTTTTCTTAGGCCAAGTTGCTCCGCAGATTTGGAGACTAGTTTACTATTTTCAGATGTTAGCCAATGTTGCCGATTCTCCGTTCACTGTTGACCACCATATCCTTTTATATTACTCTAGGGTTTTACGAGGTGGAATTATCCATATATACCCACGGGGAATCCACAACCTCGTCAATGCGGAGGATAACCATGACCGGGGTTGGTTGACTTGCTTTATTTTACTCAAGACCGACCAAATCCATCAGCCTTCATTGGATCCTTTCCCAGAGGAGTGGAATTATTCCCGTGAGTATATTTTATTTTTCCTAACAAACTTATTTTCTTAGCTTTCCAAATAAAGGAAAATTCCTTCCTAATGCAAGTATTGTAACCTTTCGGCCGTTTTAGTTGAGCCGCAATTAATTGAAGGGATTTTTGAGTGGGTGGTAAGCCTTCTTCGTGCCTCCCCCAACATCACTAGGTCATGGAAGAGTATTACTTCTGCATAGTGGAAGGGGAAATATCACAGCAAGCCTTAGCCCCGAACTTTTCCTTTTTATATAATTCATCCTGGTCTTCCCGGGACTCCTTAACAATAGATTTTCTTCATTCGCAGGGCTCTCGGTATGAAAGTCTTCAGCCCAAAAAGTGCCATCTCATGCGGCTTCTTTGTTGAACATTAAGTATGTTTTTAGCAACCGGAAATGAAAAACTCGAGATGAGGCCCCAGATGAGAATTGGTTCTCGAGTGAGGAACCTCCGTCAACTCACAGAGTACTGGAAGGAGCTGCAGTTGAAGGATTATGAGGGTGTTATTCACATTGATGATGAGGAGAAGGTGACCAAAAAAA
This sequence comes from Anisodus tanguticus, assembly GCA_034509755.1. Classification (NCBI taxonomy): domain Eukaryota; kingdom Viridiplantae; phylum Streptophyta; class Magnoliopsida; order Solanales; family Solanaceae; genus Anisodus; species Anisodus tanguticus. The sequence goes on along the minus strand of CM067539.1, from coordinate 21,657,722 downwards.
GCACTGGCCCAGATAGTCCCCGGTAGGAAGCTCTGAGGGAGGATACTTTCGTTCCCCCTGATAACCATTCTAAGCACAACTCAATCCCTAGTTCTGAAGCTGAGGCCAGGATATATGCTTCTTTCCCCCAAAAATCTCCTCATGCTACCCTCAAGGCTTCTATCGCTCATCTTGTAGACTTGTTTCTACAGGTAGAATATCCTTTCATTTCTTTCCATTTTCCACAGACTTGCTCTTATTTACTGACCGCAATTCTTTCATTCAGAGTCACGCCTCTGCTCTCTCCATTGCAGATTTGGCTAAGGTAATTGGCCCTTCTGGTGATAAAAAAAGCTGAAGGATGAAATCCTGCACCTCAGGGCAGAAGTCGAAGTCTTACGTGATTGTCTTAGGGATTCATGCTCTCTCTAATCCTCACTCCGGTTGTGCTTGCAAGATGCAATTGGCTCTCTGAAGGACCGAGAGAATTCTCTTCAAGTCCTGACCCCCTCTTACACGACCCTTCAAGGACAAATGGTCCAGCTTGCTATCGACTTAGCTGGTTCCTAGGGATAACTCCATACTTCTAAGCATACCATCACTGAAAAGGACATCTCTTTTTCATTATGGCACGTAATTTTTTATGTGGTTAATATCACAATATATGTTTCATGCTCGTGATGGCAAAGATTTATTAATCATAAAAGGAAATTTTTATTGATTCCTTTGACTTATAAATATGAAGACAATTGCAAGAATAATCTGGATGCCATCTAGTGTGGTCTGTCTAGTTACATATAGTTTGAATATCCGGGCAGTTTCCAGCATCTAGGAAGTCCTAATATCGATGCTTCCATAGAAACGCTAAAATTTCAAAATTTTCCTCACTACATTTCAGGTGTATGGCCCTCCAGTATCTGAGAGTTCATGTTATGAAGAATCGTATATTGGGTAGTTCTCTTCAGTAGTAAGATCAATAACATACTCATATCGTGACGCTGCCTCACTAAAAACCTTGCCAGAAAAACTCAATTGGGACAAAAACCAGTCGAATGGAAGAAAAGTGCAGCGCATGCTTGGACCTACTACAGATAATACTTATTCAAATAACTTACATTCCAATTACTAAGAAATATATCTCTTTGTTCGTCTGCTAGCTGATAAGCTCGTTTACTGGCAATACCGGTAATCATATATGGTCCTTCTCAGTTTTCTCCTAACTTTCCAGCATTACACTCTCGGGTACTCTGAATGACTCTCTGGAGCACCAAGTCCCTAAGTTTGAAGTGTCGGAGATTTGTGCGCCGGTTATAGTAATGCTATATTCTCTACTACTGGGCTACTATCCTAACGTATGCTAAATCTCGACGTTCCTCAAGAAAATCCAGGTGCAAGGACATTGATTCTGCATTTGACTCTACGTCAGCCAAAAGGTATATCAAACTAGGAGTTCCGACTTCTACCGGGATCAAGGCCTCTACACCGTAGACTAATGAAAACGAAGTCTATCTAGTACTCATTTTTGTCGTGGTTCGATATGCCCATAATATCTCTGGTAGCTTGGACAGACAATTTCCTTTTGTAGCTTCTAGTTTTTTCTTCAAATTCTAGATTATAGTCTTGTATGTCGACTCTGCTTGTCCATTTGCACTGGAATTATAGGGAGTAGAGGTGATCCGCTTGATATTCAATTCATCAAAGAACTCTGTGACCTTGGCCCCGATGAAATTCCGGCCATTGTCACAAGCTATCTCCTTAGAGATGCCAAAACGACAAATAATATATTACCAAATAAAGTCCTTCGCCTCATTCTCTCATATCTTTACGTAAGCTGCAACTTGAATCCATTTAGAAAAATAGTCAGTCAAAAAAATAACTTGACATACCTGTCCTGGTTCCATTAGCAGAGGTCCGACAATGTCCATTCCCCACTTTATGAACGGCCACGGGGATACGACCGGATACAGTTCTTCTCCTAGTCAGTGTAATAGTAGTCTATGGCGCTGACACTTATCACATTTCCGTACAAATATCTTTATATCTTCCTCGATTCGAGGTCAATAATAATTGGCCCTCATGAGCTTTCTCATTAAGGATTCTGCTCCCGAATTATTTCCACAAATGCCATCATGGACTTTCCTCATCACTAATCAGCTTCGTCGGGACCTATGCACCGAGCTAGGGGACCATAAAAACACCTACGGTAAAGTTTTCCGCCTACGACACAGTACGTGGCAGCTTTGGTCCTTAAAGCTCTAGATGCTTTTGGGTCTTTTAAGAGCTTTCCATTCACGAGATAGTCCAAAAATTCATTTCTCCAGTCTCAAGTTAGGCTAGTTGAATTTACTTCATCGTATCCGATGGGATCCAGTGTCGAATGCAACAACGGAACAATCGACTCGGCTTTGGAACCCTCGGCCTTTGTATTAGAGCCTAAGTTTGCTAGTGCATCCGCCTCTATGTTTTCCTCTCGGGGTATATGTACCACAGTCCATTCTTGGAAATGAGACAAAAGCTTCAAAACTTTTTCAAGGTATGTTGACATGCAATCTTCTTTGGCTTCGAATATTTCATGGATTTGGTTCACCACCAGCAGCGAGTCATATTTTACCTCAATGATTTGCGAGCCTAATCCTCAGGCTAGTTTCAAACCTGCAATCAAAGCCTCATACGCCGCTTCATTGTTAGTCAACGATATGCTATGTATTGATTGGCTTAAAATTTCTCCGGTGGTAGTTCGCAATATGACTTCCATATTTGTCCCCTTGACGTTAGAGGTACCATTGGTATAAAGTTTCCAGACCCTGGGGGCAGTCCCCGAGACTAGGTTAGCCTCATTTTCCGCCTGGGGTTTACTCCAGGACTAAAATCGGCCACAAAGTCTACAAGGACTTGTTGACTTTATTGCAGTTCGGGGTCTGTATTCAATGTCAAATTCACTTAATTCCACTACCCATTTAGCCAAGCGCCCAAAACGTTTGGGCTTATACAACACATTTTTAAGAGGAAATGTAGTTACTACAACAATTTGGTGGCACTAAAAATATAGTCGAAGCTTTCGCGATGACATTACTAATGCAAAAGTCAATCTTTTAAGTAACGGGTACCGGGTCTCGACCGTTGTTATTACTCTAATTACGTAATAAATAGGAAATTGTGTACCTTTTTTCCTCCCATACCAGCACTGCACTTTGACATGAGCGGAGGACTGGCTAAGTAAGTTTTCAGGTCCCGTAAGGCTTGCTGGCATTCGGGTGGCCAAACAAAATCGTTCTTCTTCTTTAAAAGTTCGAAGAACCTATGACATCTTTTCGAGGACCGGGATATAAACCTGCTCAGGGCTGCCACGCGCTCGATCAACTGTTGCACTGCTTTAACATCTTCCAACGTGTCCGGTATATCTTCGATGGCCTTTATTTTGTTGAGGTTTATCTCGATTCCCCTTTGGGAAACCAAGAAACTCAAAAATTTACCGGAGCCAACCCTGAAAGCATACTTCTTGAGGTTTAGCTTCATATTATACTTCCTCAACACCTCAAAAGGTTTCCTGCAAATAACTTAAATGGTCTTCTGCATGAAGACTCTTAATAAGCATATCATCTATATATACTTCTATTGTTTTTCAAACATTTTATTTACTAGCCTTTGATAAGTGGCCCCAACATTTTTTAATCTAAAAGACATAACGTTATAACAATAAGTACCGAAAGTAGTTAAAAAATATATTTTTTCCTGGTCTTCTGGGTGCATTCTTATTTGGTTATACCAGGAATATGTGTCTAGAAAACTCATTATCTCATGTCCGGTCGTAGCATCGATCATTTGATCTATGTTCAGGAGCCGGAATGAGTCTTTAGGACATGCCTTATTCAAATCTTTATAATCAATGCACATTCTAAATTTGTTTCCATTTTTAGGCAGAACAATTATGTTTGCTAACCAGTTTGGGTACTTTACCTCCTGAATTGACCTTATAGTGAGTATTCTAGATACCTCTTCTTTCACAAACCTGTTATGAAGTTCAACTATCGGACGTTTTTTCTGTCGTACTGAAGGGAAACTAAGATCCAGGCCCAACTTATGAGTTGTGACTTCTGGAGAAATGTATTTCATATTTTCACGAGACCATGCAAAGAAATCAATGTTAGATATAGGATATTTAAGAATTAAATCCTTGAGCCCCCCGGTTAATTCGGTACCCGAGTATACCTTTCTTTTTGATATTTCCGGATGTAAGGCAATCTGCTCCAATTCCTCTACAGTTGACTTGGCGGCATCTAATTCATCCGGTATCTGAAAGTATCTGGGTACTTGGTACCGATCTGAAAACTCCTCTTCCGAATAGACTGCTACCATTTCTACCGACAGAATCGGTTGAGTATCTTCTGACACGGCTCTGCTTCCTGTAATTTCTATTTGGGATCTTCCACCATCACTGGTTCCTCAATGACATATATTTCCCTGGCAGCAGGCTCTTCACCTCGAATTTGCTGAATTCCTTCTGGCATAGGGAATCTTACTAACAGATGTAATGTTGACGGGACCGCTTTCATATCATGTATCCATGACCTTCCAAATATCTCATTATACCTCATATCTTCATTGAGGACATAGAACATTTTCAACTCTCATTGCGTCCACCGATAGATCTACTTCCCCCTTTGTGGTCTCACTTGATATGTTGAAACCTGAAAGGATTCTGGCAGTTGAAACTATTTTGTCGGCCATATTCATGTCTACTACCATCTTCAGTATAATAATATTAGTCGAGCTTCGAGGATCAATTAGAACTCTTTTCATCTGAAAGTAGTCGATAGGCACAGTGACCACCAACGCGTTATTATGAGGAAAGATTACACTAGCAACGTCTTTTTCAGTGAATGTGATAGTATGATCATCAGGTATCTCCCAGAACCTCTTTTCCTAGGTCACAGAAATTTTCATCTTTTAGCCATCGTGAAAGATGTAGCAGCAATAATTGATCCACCATAGATCATATTTATGACATGAGGTGGTGTAGTCGGATTTAGATTACCTTTTGCGGGTGGTCCCTGCTCATAGTTGTTTCTATCTCTCTCGCTCAAATATTTCCAGAGGTGGCCCCTGCTAAGCATTACTGCCACCTCTTCGCATAGGTGTTTGCAATCCGCAGTTTTATGCCTGTGAATGCCATGAAAATCGCACCAAACAGACTGATCCCTTTTTCTAGGATCTGACTGTAGTGGTTTTGGTAGTCGGGATGCCAGATGAGTTCTCAACACCACCACCATTTGCTCTTCATCAATATTAAAGTTGTGCTCGGATAGTTTTGGATATCCGGTACCCTTGAATGAGTTACCTTTATCGGAATTCACCAATCCTTTATTGTTTTTTTCGGATGCTCCTTTGTTATTTGACATTTCAAAGGGGCGAAAGCCTTGTCCACCTCCCTACTTTCTGGGGATAGGATAAGGTTGGTACCAGTTCTTCGAGGAATTCTTTTTATCTGACTTTGCAATGATGCTTCCGACTTTAGATTCAAGCATATCATCCTCAACCCGGATTTTGGATTCATATTGGTTGTGCACGTCCTCCCAAGTCATAGCCTAAAATTCCAAGAGATGTTCTTTGAGTTTTCGTAAAGCATTTGAACTTGAAGGGTTCAAACCTTTTATGAAAGCTTCTGCAGCCCATTCATCCGGGACTGCGAGTAATAGTATCCATTCCTTCTAGAACCGTGTAATGAAATCCCTAAGGAGTTTTGTTCCTCCATGTGCAATGCGGAAGATATCCGCCTTACGTGTTTCACCTTTTGAGACCCCGCATGAGCCTTTATGAACATGTCAGTGAGCTAGGCGAATGAACTAATCGATGCTCGGAGAGTTGTGAATATCATATCAAAGCTCCCTTAGCAAGCGTATCAGCAAAGTTTTTTATCAGAACCAATTCTATTTCATGTTCTTTTAGATCGTTTCCTTTCATGGCCATAGTATAGGCCACGATATGCTCTTGAGGATTAGTAGTTCCATCATACTTGGCCACAAAAGGCATTTTGAACCTTTTGGGAATTAGTTTGGGCGCAACCACTAGCTTATACGTTAGCTGAATGTATTTTTCCCATCTAGACTGTCAACCACTGAAGGAGCCCCGATATTTGACTAATTTGATGCCAGAACTCCTAGGAAGTTTTTCCCGCCTTCTCTGCATTGGTATTAACTTTGCTTGTCATATTTTTCATAAACTTCAAGACATTTTCCTGAAACAAATTTTTAGGGGTTTCGCTCTTTGGACAATCATTTCCATATCTACCTTGATCATCACCGATTTCTCCATACGCGTTCAGTGGGGGAACCTATTCTCTTGTTGCGGTATTGCCAGCATTCTTGGACATGAACTCCTTTTGAAACTGATTCAGACGTTCCAACTCCTCGCTCATTGCAACGTTTTACGCCCGAAGATTCTGTATGGCTTCTTCATGTGTTTCATTGGTGGGAACTTTTCTATGTTGAGTCTGACCGTCTCCAGAAGTGACTCCGTCAGTATACATCAAGTCTTCAGGTCTTGTGGTTCCTATTAGAAGACCATCCGGCCCTAGACTGTTTATGTTGTACCCGATGTTGCGACTGCTTTCACCTACTCCTGTGCATATGTTTGATCTGAACAAAGAATAAGACTTAAAGAAAAAATTAGATTAGTAGGGGGTCACTTGTGACACCACAATTGTCCAGGCCCCACGGCGGGCGCCAAACTGTTTACCCGTAAAATGGTACAGTTGAATTTATATATGTGGTCAAGGACATGTGGGTCTCAAGTGACACGTTAGATATGAATTCTAGATGAATTATACTGAAAAAAAAGTATTAACAAGACAAAGTATGTAATAATTAGCCTGAGTCTTGTGTCAGCTTCTGACCAAAGTGACAATAACTTGTATGAAAGCGCAGAGATCAAGAGAATATCATAAAGTATTTTGTAATAGCCATAATTTGATGGGTTACAATGGAATGATATATCCTATTTATATATAAGCTACATGGGTACACAGCCCACAAAATATTCTCTCATTAATATAGGAGAATGAATGCTAAATAATTAGTTAATCAATATCTAAATAAATGACATTAAAGTTCTATTGAAAGTCATACGATCGGTTATGAAGAATTGTTTTTTCTTTAGCTGGAATGGCGCCACATTTTTATTTAGCAACTACAATAGCCTACAGGCTTGCCAGCGGACTTGTTTGACCTATTAAAATGCCAATATAGACTTTTGGCACATACTCGGCCAAAATATGAGACCCAAAGGGCCCGACGAGCACAATCCTATCCAGAACCTCATGATCCTTCCGTGTGGAAGGGAAGGTGCGGAGCGAAGGCGAAGACGAATACTAAAAAGCGGTTCATGGGGACCCAGGATAGAGAGCGCGGAACGAGCTTTCCAAGCATAAAACAATCCTTACCTATACATTCCATGGCAACCTCTAAGGCGGGTTTCTGCTGAGAACGAAATAGTGTTCGTGTCCAAAGGTGAACAAAGCCTTAGCTGCTACCAAGCTCCTTTTCCCCTTCATCACCCTCTATCTCTTAATAGCAACACTCTTTCTATTGGCGTGGCGATGCATCACTAACGCACACAAAAGCAATCTCATCACTTTTTTTGCAGGCAGAAGGAAAGAGAAAACGCTTGTCGTGATTGGTTGGACACTCTCTTCGTCTAAGGTCTTAGCTCAAACGGCTTTCAGTCTTCTGTATTACCGGTACTGATTATGCTTATGTTGCTCCCGGTACCATTTGAATGCAACCGGTAATGTCCCAACCTGACTTGGATTTGACTCAACATAGATTTCCATGTGTCGCATCATAATTCGTACAATTGTTATATACGAATTTTGCCCTATACATTTATGTTGATGCATATGTAACACAATTGACAATTTCTACAAATATTTTTATTTATGAATGAAATCATTAGAATAACACTTCAAGTCATGTAGAGCACGCTAATTGCCTGCAACATCCAATTTATCTATTTTAACTAGTACATCAAAATTATAATAAAGTTTAATTTTTATATACTACAATATAAAATATCATATGATAAGTCAAATAAATAACCTAAAACAAGGTAGAAAACATGCTATAACAAATTAAATTATAATGATAAACAAATTTACTCGATCATATATTCATTAATTCTACGAAATTCTTATAAATAGATTTGGTATATATTTTAGGGGCCAAATTCAAATTTACACAAAATAGGGGGTGTGGTGACACAAGATCAATTTCATTATTCAACTGCATAGACTATTCAAACCCAGTCCAGCAGTTTTCAACGGGCACATCTTTTTTTTTATTTGATGTCAACAGTTACACAGCTTGCACACTTATAATCTCAACCAATTAAAATAGATAGTCCTTCGGGGCATAGCTAGATGGCAAAGGAGGAGAACTTAAAATTCAGTTGTAAGCCTGCAGCGTGAGTTCAAACCCTAGTTGGAGCAATTTGTTCTCTTCTGGGTTAGAACCTTGTAGGTGATATCAGTTGCTCTGTTCTCAAACCCTGGTCATTCAGGCATATCCCGTGATTTACTGGTAGTAGTGCTGAGAGACCGAGACTACTATCTCCGGGATATAAAAAAGGAAAAAAATAGAGTTGTTTGACTTTGATTTATTCTTTCTTTAGGCTTTCACACACATCTCTCTATCTCTCTTACTTCATAAATACATAAACATGAACAACACATATAAAGAGCCTAGGATTTTGTCTACCCAATTTCCCCTTTCATCTTTCAATAGAGATAGCAATACACAAAAATCAAGAAAATTCAATTGTATCATCCATGGATTTTACTCTACATTTTAGATGTCCCATTTCCATGGAACTCATGAAATATCCTGTTATAATTTCAACTTGTATAACATATGAGAGAAAACATATAGAAAAATGATTTTACACATACAAGAAAAAAACTTGTCCTGCCACAATGCAACCTATTCATAGCTTTGACATGACTCCAAATCACACCCTCAAGAGGCTCATTCTTGCTTGGTAAAATGACAAGTCTCAAACAATTTTAAATACATCCCCTCTATTTTCCATCAAGCATGATGAGCTCGTTTCGTTGCTAAAAACGATAGAATCGAGTCCTTTTAAGGTGAGTTCCTTGAAGAAACTGTAGTCAACTGTTGAATTAGGTGATCATGATGTGAAGGATGATTTTAAAAAATGAGGTGGGGTTGAGGTTCTTGTTAGGATCATTCAATAAATTTTTAACCGAAAGCTCGGATTTCGTTACATTTAGAGCTTGTGAAGTGGCTCTTAGTCTTTTGATCAAATTTCCAATTGTATTAGAAGAGGAGGATACAATCAAGATTTTGTTGCAGTCAGGGTGCATGAAGTCCATGGCCATAATGCTACAAAGGGGTAGTGCAGAAGCAAGATTTTGCACCGTTTCGATATTCCAAAAGATCACAAAATCAGATTACCAATGGAGTAATGTAATTGAAGATCAAGGGATTGAATTCTTCAAATCCTTGATGGAAATTGTGTCTGATGAAATAAGTAGCAAGGAAATTTTTTGTGCACTACAAGTCTTGATAGACATACTCGAAAAATCGAAAAATTGAAAAATTGTAAAATCGAAAAAATCAAGATTGAAAGCTATTGAGGCTGGAGATATGTGCACACTCATTGAGATTCTTCCTGATTCAAGCAAATCAAGAAGTGAAAAAATAGTCCGCTTGGGCAGCTCAATTGGTTATCAAGGGGGATATTTGGAAAAAGAAGTGAAAAAATAATGTACTTGATCAAGTTATTGTGTTATTGTGTGAATGTGCTGATGGAAGATTGGGATTCATTGAACATGGGCTAGGAGTTGCAGCCATAACCAGAAAAATGTTGAATATTTTAAATGTTGGCACAAAAATTGGGGTGAAAATTCTTTCATTGATTTGCAATTCTCACCCCACAGATAAAATTTTGGAGGACATGTTGATGTATGGAGCAGTGAAAAAGTTGATGGCTTTGTTACATATTGGTGGATCTTCAACAACAAAGGAAAGAGTTCTCAAGATTTTAAAGTTAAATGGTGATGAGTGGAAGAAAAATCCCTGTTTTTCACATGAGCTAAAGAATTATTTGGGGTTGGAAAGTAATTCTTTGTAAATTTATGGGGTTTAAAAAGGAATTAATGTGAAAGTCAGATACTTGTAAAGAAATGTGATGAAATAGAAGAAAGTGGATTTCATTTGTTAGGTTAATTATGTCCAAAGAGTGTTGAATTAACATTTGAATCTTTTTGTGATATGTTGGGTATTGCCAGTTTGTTTAACGGTAATCATCCCCAATAGTCTTATTTATTGATGTAACTTTTGATACATTTCATGTATTTTGGACGAAACCAATGCTTATAGAAATTTCATTTTACTTTAATTGGTATGTCATTCTTTCTTTGTGTCTCTTAAGATAATGTGGATATGTGCAGTCTAATTCAGTTTTGGAAAGCATTCTGATACCATCAAAGTATGTAGTAAGATGGATGGAATCTCTTCATCCTTAACTAGAGACCTCGATTTCAACTCATAAAAATGCAATTCTTGATAACCATCTTTTTGTTCATTCTTCGAATGATGCTAGTGAAGACTATTAATGTGTATCGAATACCGATGATTAAATAAATAAGAAGGCATTCTTGTTGCGATAACAAAGAATTGATCTGGATATATCTCAAATTCAATGTTAATCTATAGACTTAAGAAAAACTAAGCAGTAGATAACTCTTTTTTTTTAAGTATTCAATATCTGAAGTGATGAAATCTACTAATTCGATTAATTTAAATTTACATCGGGAAGATCTAGTAAGAAGAAAAAAGAGGTTCTCGTTAAAATCACGTACAAGATTATAGTGGAATAAATACGAATTTTTATAAGTACTTTTTTTCTTTCACAAAATAAACGACGGTTGATTATAATTTAGCATTGCCAAATTAGTCATTGGGCCTAACTCACACCCCAAAAGCTAGCTCAAAGAGAGGAGGATTGTCCAAGCCTTATAAGGAGTTCAGGGATTTCATCCCTCACCGATGTGGTATATTTCTCTTTAACATCCACCCCTCACACCTAGATTCGGACATTCTTTTTATCTGGGGTTTCATTGTCCGGTCTAGAGCGTGCACATTCATGGATCCAGGGTATTTCCACCCCTTTCAATTGGTCGGGGGGCATTTCACCCTCTTCATCCAGGGGCCCACATCGGATGAGACTGACTCTGATACCATGTTAAAATTAAGAGGACAGAATTTTAGAGAGAAGAAAAATATTAGGAGAATTATTTCTTGTTTTTCATTCATCACAATGATCTCCTTATATAGAGGCAAGTTCTTCCTTTCCCTAGTCTAACAAGAAAACCTTATTCTAATAAAACTACCATAATTATAATTTATCAAATATACTTAGACTAGGATTCTACCATAAAATTATTAGAGTTAGACTAGGTTTTCCAATCCGGGTCCGCACTAGGTTAGTCCGTCAATATTCTTTCCAGAATCTAATCGGAAGATGACCCTGAAATCTTAATGTTCGCACCACATTAAGAATGTGATGACATTTTCTTTCAACTCTTCCATTCTGCTGCGGCGTCCTCTGTGAAAGAAGTTTGGAAAATAATTTCATGTTCGAAGAAGTAAGTCTTCATACATGTGAACTCAGTTCCGTTATCACCTCTAACAATTTTCACCTTCTTACCAAACTGCCTATCCACCAGTGCGAAGAAATTTTTCATGGTTTGGGACACTTATTTCTTATCAACTAAAAGAAAAATTCATACGGCTCGCGACCGATCATCCATAATAGTCAAGAAATATGAAGCACCACAAGAAGAAGACATTCTATATGGCCCCCATAAATCACAATAAATCATATCAAAAATATCTGAAGCTATATTATCACTCCAAGAAAAAACACTTCTTGTTTATTTTGTCCTTTGGAAAATATCACATTCTTTATCCGAACCAACACTACTTTCTTTTAAACCTAACGCCGTAATAGACTTTGTCACTTGTGCAGAAGGATAACCTAACTGCTTGTGCTAAAGATCGAACCAATCAACTGTCTCCGTCTTAATAGCTCATATCCGCGATACATTTCAGAAATAGTAAAGTCCACCTCGTCGCTCACCCATTTCAAACAACTTTCTCGTGGTGGGGTCTTGTATAACACACATAGTTTTGTTAAAAATTACATCACACTTTAAATGATCAACAAGTTGCGATACAAAAATTAAATTACAAGTTAAGTTCGGAACATAGAGGACATCTTTTAATCAAATTCTATTATTTAGCCTGGTCGTTCCTTCTTTTGTGGGCACCGAGCTACTTCCATTTGAAAGTCCAATCGGACACTCAGGAATGTCCCGCTAATCGCTTCGTTTCTCCCGATTACCTGTCACGTGATTGGTAGCTCCGTAGTCAATAATTCAGGATGAGTTTTTTGTTTCACCATTCAGATTTATTCCTTGTGAATTGAACACGTGAATTACCATTTTATGGATCTCCTCGCTCAGATTGTGAGGTCCTATCCCGTCTGTGTTCATCTGTTCTATCTCTGCATGTGTATCCTTAACAACAACGACGTTAGCCCGGTAGTTACCTCTTTCGCGATCGGATCTCGGGTCTACCCTCTGTTGTTGTTGTTGTTGTTGTCCTCGTCCTCTTCTTCCGCATTTTTTGTCCTTTTTTAAATTTTCTAACCACCATTCTGGATACCCAATAAGTTGAAAACATCCTTCTATAATGTATTTTAATCTCTTGAAATGTTTGCAGAATGCACCATCGTTCTTCCCTTAACCTTGATTACGGTAAGAATTTCTTCCTTGTACGATAAAGGCCATGGTTTCACTCCGTTCTTCCGTTCTTTGTGTCTTTCCTCTCACGTGCTCTTCTTGCACTCACTTCGAATAGACTTTGTTTAACGATGACAATGTTTCCTGGGCAAGTATGTTAGATCTCACCATTTCATACATTGCCTCATCTAATCCCATGAGGAAAAGATGCACTTTTTCTTCCTCGCTTTTGGTTTTCAAGATCATCCCCAGATTGCACGTGCACTTTCCGCACATGCAAGTCGAAATCTGTTCGTAGTTCGCCAATTCTTCCCATAGCTTGGTTAGTTTTCCATAGTAATTCAATATGTTCCTTCCCTTCTGCTTGCACTCCGCAACTTCTGCTTTCAGTTGTTGCATCCGAGGCCCGTTGATAACAGTGAATCGCTCTCGGATGCTCGTCCATAATTCTTCCGCTTCCTCTTTATGCAAGATCATTGAGCGAAGAGTTGGTTCGATGGTGTTACGAATTCACGACACCAACAAAGATTTTATAGTCCACCAGTCTTCTAAGTCCGGTGATTCTTCATCCGGCTTCTTGATTGTACCATCAACGAAGCCAAATGTCTTCCTTGCTCTTAGGGTCGTCCTCATGGATCCAGCCCATTCTTCGTAATTCTCTCCCTTCAACTGGACTTATGTCACCACAATTCCGAGATTATCGTTTGATGTAATGTCATACAGGAAATTGTTTTTCTTTGAATTTTAGTTTCTTCACCGACAATTTCTTTGTTTTTATCGCTGGTTTATCCATGACCACCATTATTATAAGTAGTAATTAATTCATTTAAAAAATTTCTTTACTAACACCAAAACATATTCATAGTTATCATCGATGGGTGTGATTGAATGATTTAAGATAATATAGGATTGGAGCTGAAGTAGATAGCCTTAGTGGATTTATTCGATAGTCGGTTCGTTGAACAAAAACAAAGGAAAAGAAAAGATACATTCAAGTTAATGTTAGGTCGTCTTCATTTTTAAGTCTACTCTTGCTAAACTTGCAAATAAATGGTAAGACGTTAAACCACGTAATAACTTAAATTTTGTTTGCCAAAGTATGTATTCTTTTAGTGAACAAAAATGACTCAGTCCCCATTGTATGGAGAAAAAAAAAATTGTAGATAGTTGAACTTCCTCATTAAATGCTTAATGGTCAGCCAAGTAAACCGCTGATCATCCATTATTTAGAGGCCACTTGTTAATTTAAACTTTATAATTTTTGCAATTGATGATTAATACTTAGAAATCGCTATTTTATTTCGTTTTGAGGTTTGCTTATCTAGGAAATCACGTCAAATGTATTAATAGAACACGACCCAAAAAATAATAGGAAATAGAATCGAAAGTCTAAATTTCATACATTTTCTAAAGTTTTTGATGGAACTAAAAAATAATTAGTTCAGTTGTTATAATGGGAATATAACAAATATTTTACCACTTTTATACGCATGTAGTGTGCTACCTTCCAACAATGATATACCTCATACAAGGCCACCTAAGATGAAATTTAGCATCAAATATAAAAATATTACACCAATTGATTTAGTTTCTTCGTTACTGGCACACCACGACACATAATTCATTGTTTAAGTCTTACAATTTTTTTAAAAAATTCACCAAGCAATTAATTTTCCGTTTACCATAATGAATCAGTCATCTTGCACCAAATATATATATATAAAGGAGTCAGTCCTCATTATTTGAAAAGAAAGTTAGATATTCAACTTTCTTCATTAAATGATTGGTCCTCCATTACTAGATCGCATGTTGATAATTAGACAAACATTTTGTAATTTTTATTAATACTTAGATCTCAAATATTTAAATTTGTCATAAGAATTATTCATTTTTTAGGATTTTTTTTTCATTTTTTTTTTCAAGAATCAGTGTTTGGCCATGAAAATTCCAAATACAACTTGAAAAACAACCAAAATCTTATTTTTCACTTTTTTCACAACCAAAACCTTCATTTCAACAATAAAATATTATTTGCAAAAACTATGGCCAAACATAATTCAACTCCAACTTCAAAAATTTTAAAAAAAAGTGATTTTTTTTTATTTCTATGGCCAAACGCCTACTTAGTTTCTAGGAAACCATCTTAAAAGTAGTACTTTCAAGGACGACCAAGAAAATAATATGGAGTAAAGAAAGAAATATCAAACTTCAGAAGGCAGAAAGCAAAAAGACTGTATTCACAATATTTATATGTAGTATGTCTTTCTTTTTTTCGCAAAAGAACAAAAATAAAAATCTTACAACAATTTAAATTGACCTATCTGAAAATTATGTGCTATTTGACAAAATAGGGGCAACCAAAATGTCATCACTAGTGAATTTGGAGAATAGAGTGTACAAAAAACTTGATAATAAAAACTTTCAAGTCTTATGCAACCAAAATTATGGAAAAATAATAATAAGTTATAAATATCAATATCAATCGTAGTGTTATGAGTTTGATTTTTAATATATTTCTAAATTCTTTCTTCAAGAAAGGTGTTAATATATAGTTTATCATGGAGACAATAATGCGAATAACCATTTACCATCAAGGAGATGATCTACGTTAATACTATTTACATATGTTTTGGTATAGAAATAAAATTTTAAAAAATTGTTCATGATGACTATTGACTAATGTACCATTATTTCAACATAACAACACTTTTTTTTTTGTTAAAAGAAAGATTATCAAATGTAATAGTACAATTAGCTTTGTATTTTAACAACAAATACTTAAGTTCAAACCAAAATTTATTTTAACATGAAAGTCACTTTTGAACATCCCAAATGTAAATGCAACTGGTTTCTATCAATTAATAACATTATGAAGTTATCCACTTTCGAGCTATAAATATGATCTAACATGACGAATGCATTTGAAAGTGTAGCCAGAACATAGCAAGTCAGAGTTAGACTATTATTATTTTTATTAAAATAAAAACAAGGTCAGCTTTTAAACTTTCAAACTCATCTTTCTTTAATTTGCTACATAAATGGCTTGATGAACCGTTCGCCACGCACCGGCCACATTCATTTGCTTTTAGTAGAGGCTGTAAGTACACAATGCTACAGTAAATAAGAGAGAACGTTGCAGTCTTCATCGTTGCATTCCAGTTTTGTTAAAGCAATATTACTAAACTTAGAAGGATAAGTAATATTCGCGCAGTCTCTTTTTTATGTTATATATATATATATATATAGTTCGATAGTAAAAATATCACATTAACATTTAAAATTTTGATATAAGTTTATCTAATTTGAATTCTTGGAAGGTTGTGAAGTTATATAGCTAGAACAATATTCTAGAATGTCCTGAAAATGAAAATATCCATGTAACGAAAAGGGGTAGCACAAGGTATGGAAAAAGGTTGGACCAAATTGCATTTATGCGAGATGTTTTCATGACTTGAAATCACAGTCCTTACTGTTGTCATCTTTACAACTGGTGAAAAAGTTTCTTGATAATCAAGTCCCTCCTTTTGATTGTATCCTTTTGCCACCAACCTGGCTTTAAACCTCTCTACTTCTCCTATTGCCTTGTACTTTATCTTGTATACCCACTTACATCCTATAGCTTTCTTCCCTTCTGGTAGAGTGACAAGTTTCCAAGTTCCATTGTCCTCCAATGCTATTATTTCTGCCTCCATTGCCTTAACCCATCTGTGATCCTTTGTTGCTGTGTGATAGTTCTGTGATTCTGTATCAAGAGACACCTTGGATACAAAGGCCTGATATTTTGCTGAAAGGCCAGCATAAGCAATATTATTAGTTATAGAGTATAAGCAATTAGAAGAACCATGTGTAGTGATATAATCTTTGTGCCATATAGGTGGTTTGCTGCTCCTTGTGGATCTCCTGACTTCATGATCTGACCCTGTGGCCACATCAGTACCTGGTGATTCAGATCCAGTGACATGAGTTGTATCAGGTATATTCACCCTCTGCATGTTGTTGTTGTCCTGTATTTGTTGATCAGCAGGATCATGTTGACAAACTGAGTCTTCATAGGAAGGAAACTCATTTGTCTTAATATGATTGGTGGTTTCAGTCATGCCTCCTTTGAAAGGAAAAATTGTCTCCATAAACATCACATCCCTGCTCATGAACAGGTTTCTGTTTTCCAAATCATAAAGTTTATACCCTTTTTGAGCAGATCCATATCCCAGAAATATGGATCTTACAGCCCTTGGACCAAACTTATCATGTTTGTTATTTATAGTAGCAAAACATAGACAACCTAATACTCTCAAATGATCAAGTTGTGGGACCTTATTATACAACATTTCAAATAGGGACTTGTTCTTTATAACAGTAGAGGGAATTCTATTTATTATATATACTGCATTCTCCACACACAATCCCCAGAATTTGCTTGGTATCCCTCCCTGAATTTTAATGACTCTAGCAGTTTCTAAAAAATGTCTATGTTTTCTCTCCACCACACCATTTTGTTGTGGTGTGTAAGGGCAAGAGCTCTCATGAATGATACCAAATTTCATAAACAACTCATCACAATTTTGATTAAAGAACTCAGTTCCATTATCTGATCTCACTCTCTGAACTTTAGTTCCAAATTGAGTGTTAGCTTCAACAAGAAATTTCTGAGCAGTGTAGATACATCAGATTTCAGTCTCATTAAAAAAATCCAAGTCCATCTAGTGTGATCATCCATAATGGCTAGAAAATATCTCATTCCATTATATGTTTCATTTTTGTAGGGTCCCCATACATCCATATGTACTAGTTGAAAAGATTTTGATGCTCTATTTGTGCTAGCAATGAAAGACAATCTAGTTTGTCTAGCCAAAGGACATACTTCACAGTTATTCAAGGTAAACTCCACATTGTTATTAAAACATGCTATTTTCTTTAGGACTTGCATGGGTACATGACATAGTCTCTGATGCCTAGTAGTTGCATCTACATGTTGAGTTGTAGACATGCATTTACTCAATTCCCCTTCTTTATTCTGAGGATCCAGTGACAATATGTATAGTCATGCCTCCTCATTACCAATCCCCCTCACCTTCCCAGATGAGAGATCCTGAAACGCACAACATGTTGGGAAGAATGTAACACTACAATTTAGTTCTCTAGTCATTTTTGAAACAGACAACAAATTGAACTTGAAAGTTGGGACACATAAGACACTTTTAAGGACATCACCTCATCCTAAATGGCATTCCCCAACATGTGAGATTCTGGCTGAATCTCCTGTGGGCATTTGTACTTTTCCTGTCCCTTCCGTCAACAAGTTATTTTGTAAGTACTTTTGTTCTGTGATCATATGATTAGTGGCACCTGTGTCTACAATCCACTGAATCAACTTTCCTGAATCAGTAATGTGCTTACCTGCCATATTGGCATTTACATTATTGGCATTGTTGTTCAACAGGTCGAGGAGTTTTTGATGTTGGCTAGGTGTAAACTGGTTGTATGATGGCATTGCCTCAGCAGTATGCTTCTGATTGGGAAATGGATTGTGCAAAGGTTTTGATGAATGATGATGGGAAGTTACTCCTTCTTAACCAATGTCTTCAAACATCATAGTTCTTCCTGTGACTGCATAAGCCTTTTTTCCTTTATTATTGAAATTTTCTGGATATCCAATTAACTTGTAGCAATCATCCTGTACATGTCCTGTTTTGTGACAATAATCACACTTCATTAGTTTGTAACATTCCAATCTTGAGTGACCTTTAAGATTACAATGATCATAATATGTGTTGGAATTGTATTGTTTCTTCTGTTTTTGAACTCCCCTTCCATTTCTGAAATTTCTATTCCTGGATGTGAACATAGCAGATGATTCCACTGGTTCAAACATCACCCTGCCAGTCCCAGCTACCATTCTCTGACTCTCTTCCTGATTTAGCATGGCATACACTTGGTTCAATGAAGGTATTTGTTGTATCATGAGAATTTGACTCCTTATTTGGCTATAACTCTCATCCAGTCCCATGAGAAATTGTAGCAGTCACTGGTATTGCAAATGATCCACAAAGTCCCTTGACTTGGGGCAACAAGATGGGATTGGTATGATAGAATCATATTCATCCCACATATCCTTAAGTCGAGAATAATACAGTGACACAGAAAGTGCCCCTTGCCTCATAGAAAATATTTCTTTGTGTAGTTGGAAAGCCTTGGAACTATTGATTTTGTCAAATCTCTCCTGTAATTCTTCCCATATATTATATGAATTTGAGTTATAGAGCATCCATGTGAGTAAGCTCTTACTCACATTCCCCATTAGCCAGGACACCACAATTGCATTGCATCTGTCCCATAATTTGGCCAAATCACCATGAAAGAGTTCTCTCTTTACACTACCATCAATGAAGCCTATCTTATTTTTCCCTAATAAGGCCAACTTCATGGCCCTACACCATAGTGTATAGTTATCCATCCCTGTGAGAATGATACCCACAGAGAGTGAACCAGGCGCATCTGAAGGGAACAAGTATAATGGATGATTGTGATCGATTTTGATCACTGTCGGAGTTTCATCCACTGATCGACTTTCATTGTTCTTCATTTTTGCTAATGTCTATTTCAATTGTGAGTCGCACTACACAGATCTCTGCCTATGTAAGTCGCGTGAGATTGTGATAACAACAAACAACAACAACAATCTAGAGAAAAAAATATGAAATTAGACCTCAAAATTCGATCGCGATTGAAATCGATCGCAAATGATCTGTTGTCATAGATCTGTCGGTCTTCGAATCTCAAGCTTCATGTGATTGCATCGCCTTTGATATCAATAACAATCTACCTTGAATCAATCGCATGCATGTCAAATTTCAAACGAGACTTCAGTTTTCTGAAATTTCTGAATTTTCTGGAAAAAAAAAGAAATTTGTTTTCCAGATCAGATTTCTGAATCGATACATATAGGCTTTGATACCATGTTAAATTGGTGAATTGAAGGTATGTTTATGGTGTATTTGCTATTACTTTGATGGTGAATGCATGAAGTAAAGATATTTGGATGAAGAGAGAATTTGGAGAATGAATCTCTCCTTTGTATTGAGAGAAAATGCTCTCTTAATTTTCTGAAAAATACACATACAACTATATGTAATATACACCATCATTATTCTAGAATATTCTAAGACCCCTACTTTGTTAACTACTTCCAACTCCTTAATTAATTTCATAACCAACTTTGTAACTAACTAACTACCTTCTTCTAACAACTTTGGTATCTCTTTCATTAGTCAAGGCACAAGAGTGCACTTTCCTAACACTTCAACAACTTTCATATAAAATATCATACACACATTAGTATTAAATTTTAGATTTGTTTTTCAAAATTTCAACTATTGATGGGTTGTGAAAGTTGTTGTATACGATGATTTTTTAGAATGTCATGAAATGAAAATTGACATATAAATTAAAACTGAGAGTATAATATAAACAGATTGGTTAACAACTTAACATCATCATTTACTATAGAGAGGGAGTAGATAATCATCAGCACGCGATAATGGTATCTCGTGCTAGTTGGAAAGTAAACTCTTCGAAAATGACATTTCAAATTTCAAATAAAAAAACAAAAACGATCTTTCCTATTTTATTCCAACAAGTGAAATTGAAATCAAGTAGAAGTTAATTAGCTATAGCTATCAACTAGCTCATGATTTTGATAGCTATGCAGATAAATAAAATCCTAAGATAGGAATAAATTTTCTTACAATAATAGAAATAAGAAAGTGGAACAGAATCTTAGGTCAACCACTGAACAATTTGATAGGATATTCTTTTGAAGTGCAAACAGTAAGACTATTGAAAATACCAATGAAAATATTACACTAATTATTGGGCTTTAAACAGCCGCATAAATAAAATTTACTCCTACAACTAAAGTATTAGATTTTTTCTATAACTGAACAACTAATTTTTCTAAAAAAAAAGTTATGAACAGTAACACATGCAGTATCCAACACAATTATGTTGCAAATCGATCTGTGAATTTAATTGGTTTTAGTAAAATATATTTTGAAATTTTGCAGTAGTCTTTGGTCAAAGGATGCTATTTTGAATTTAAAATAAAAAGGTTGCACCCTTGCCGACTTTTGGAAAATCAAGTAGCTGCTTTTATGGTTAAAAGGTGCATGTTGTATAGGAGCAATAAATTAGAATTTTGCCATGTCAGAAAACAACATTACTATAGAAACCTTTCACATGAAGAAGATTGACTAGGGAACACCCAAAGATGTGGTGCAATGGGTTGCTACTAGGGAGGGCAACGGATCGGATCTGGATCGGATCCTACTAGATTCAGATCCAGATCCAGATCCGTTTTTCATATCTAGATCCATATCTGAATCCAGATCCATTGGGTCCATAAAAATCATATCAAAATCCGGATCCACCGGGTCCACGGATCGGATCTGGATCCACATGTAAAAAAAATTGTCTTGTTAAGAATTTTTTTTAACTGACAAATGATTTTTACTTAGCTAACAGTTTACTGTGTTTCAATTTTGAAATGTTCATATGAGATATTTTGTTCGTTGTTTTGTTTTGATTGTGAACTATTAATTGAAAATGTTGAACAATGACAATAGTTGTGGAAAATACTGACTAGTATTTCCACAATGCAGAACTTGCATGTGCTTGGAATCTTCACAAATGAAGTGAATATAATTTAAACTACTTGTCTATGGAGATGTTAGTCATTCACTAATATAACATTGATTTTATTATCGAAGTTACCTCTTTATTTTTTGGTTTTTGAGTTAACGCGAGGATAAATTAAACTTGTTTTGAGAATTAAACTTGCAAGGATGTACTTAGCAATTTTAAGAAAATACTTGTAAAATTACATTCTAGGTTATGAATATATTTAATAAAAAACGGATCCACGGATCGGATCTGGACCGAATACGGATCTCAAATACAAGATCCAGATCCGATCCGGCAGAAACGGATCCGGGTCCGATCCGGATCCGTCGAGTCCAAATTTTGAAGATCCATATCCTATAAAACGGATCTGGATCCACCGGATCGGGTCCAGGATCCACTGCCATCTCTAGCTGCTACTTCCTTAATTAGATGTTTTGGGTTCGAGTCCTAGACCCTATACGGCATGAATTTAGATATAATTGGACTCTAATACAAGTATCGGACATCGGGTGGAAAAAAAAGACTGACTAGGGTACACACAATTGCCTCTGCCACAAGGCATTTTCCAAGTAGCACTATTGAACAAAACACAATTTTGGTGGCCAAAAAATCTCACCACATCTTGCTATCTAACTAGTAAGAGTAATTAATTATTGTTGGAAATTTGCCTTTGGCGGGAGTTGCGACCGACCAACTTTAACGGCTTAAACACTAGTGTAACGTATGTTGGAGAATCCGGTTCTTCACACATGCATGATCTACTAAGTACGTAGATAACCGTAGGGCCAAGAATCGTCAAATTTCATTGAGAAATGAAAGAGATATTGGTTCACGAAGTAAGGTGTTTGAAGCATGGAAAGTGTGGTATTGTGTGTAATTCTCCCTCATCGGTAGAGGAAGAAAGAATTGTTGTGTATATAAGATTCGAAATTGGTTTGGGGTTTGGGACCCCAAGGGGTATCCCATGTGTTTAAAGGAGGGAGGACCTAGATGTGCTTCGGTTCGAGGAAAGACCACACGCGCGCGCCGCCGCCCGCCCGTCCGGTCCGGTTCGGTTCCGAGTTCCGGTTCCGGTTCTCGGGTTCTCGGGTCACGGGTCGTGGGGGCGTGGGGCATTTGTGGGGTGTGGGTCTTCGATATTATCTTTTTGGGCCGAAAACTTTGCCGAAGTACGGTTTGATCCCGAAGTTTCGGATATACGATTTGGACGAGAATTATTTCAGATGTGCGTTTGGTCCCCGAAGTTTCAAGATATACGAGTTTGGTCCCCGAAGTTTCAAGATGTACGAGTTTGGTCCCCGAAGTTTCCGAGAAAATCAGAATTTCGACGGTCAAAAACAAAAATGCCAAGCACTCAATTCAGCCATTTATTTTGGTGAATTACTCCTCCTATAATGGCCAAAACAGTTGGTCTTTCTCCCATTTATGTTGGTGACTTTACTACCTCCATAATGGCCATTATTTGGCTATTATGGAGGCGTTTTCAGCAGCAAACAGCCCCTCCCTCTCCTATATAAACACCCCATTACACCATTGTTGAGCACTAACAAGATGCACCAAAACAAAGTGCACGAAAATACACAACCAAAATAGTTTTCTTCCTACAACTTCCAAGCATCATTTCGTTACTCAATATTCTTCACGGTAGCTCTTGAGTTTCCTTTGCTCAAGGGTTCCATTCTTTGTTTTATCTTGGGAGACAAATTGTCCGGGACGTATAAAGGATACATACGGGGCAATATTGTCTTAAGGACGAGTGCCACACTCGACTCGGCAAAACCGAGTTTCCATTTTTTTTCGTTTTCAACAAAATTGTAATTTCGAGTTTTGTGGTTATCTTGTAATTTTCAGATTACTAGTTGAACTATTGAATCTTTGTTTATCCTTTCGAATACTTGTAATAGTTATATACTTCCCGTCATTGCTTTATAAAGTACCATAGAGCAAAATCTCCCAACAACTTAAGACAATATTTGTATTGTATTACTATTAGTATTCGAAAGATGTCGGTCAAAAATTGTGTGACCAAATCTGGATATGGAAATGGTTTTACGGTAGAAGAGAGTGATGATGATGAACGTGTTCATGGTGTCACCGCTACCAAGACCGGTGGAAACAAGCGCTCTCGAGAGCCGAGGATGTCAACCGGGACAAGAGGAGAAGATCGAAGATGTTATTCTATCTTGCAACAGAAGGCTCGTATCTATCCCGGACAAAAGATCGAATAATGGTGAGAAGGAAATGGACACTCGGTCGATGAAGTGACCGAAGTGAGCGAATCCGAAATTGGGATAAGTAGTTTTTCTTACTTGTCAAGAATAAAGATTAAATTATGTACGATTAAAAATGGATTAAAGTAAGGAGGAATATGAAAATAATTTATATTCCTTATGCTTTAACAAATCGAAGTTTAATCTCATCTTCTTTTCCGTTTAAAGATTGGATTTTGTAAACGACTTAAGAAGATCCGTTCTTTTAAGTGTAATTACTAAAGTGTGTAAAGTATGTTCGCACATACGAGGGAGTAAGATCCACCGATCGTGCGAAAACCGTTACCACTCTTAAGTAAGCGCCAAGAATTATACGGGCACCAATCATAACGGAAGAAGACTAAAAGCTAAAGACGTTGAGCCTGTCATACTATTTGGCCGAAGATCCTTCATAGGATGATATTGGACACTCAGTCACATAAAGCCTCCGGGCGACTGGAATGGGCCAAAATTCCTTTGATATGATGATATTGGACACTCAGTCATATAAAGCCTCCGGGGGACTGGAGTGGTGCCAGAATTCATTTCATAGGAAAAGTAATGGACACCTAGTAAGGTGGGCCAGAGTTTCCAGGTCTTAATGATCTGAAGGCCTAAAGAAAGGCAGTAAAGAAATTGGACACTCAGTCTGCCAAAGCAACTGGAGTGGGCCAGAGTATCTGGATCATATATGATCCGGTTACGCCCTAACCACGGGTAAGAGGTTGTTCATGTGAAGCAACACCACCTCTAAAGCAGAGGGGTTGGAGAGGTTGTCCTCAATAGGACTTCAGGGAATGAGATCACTCTAAGATGATGTGATACATATCCCTAACTTGGTTTAAGGGACGCCGTTGGTCAAATTTGGTTTGAGACTAGTCCAACAGTCCGTAATAACTAAGAATGGTACAAGTATGTACGTAGCCAAATGAATGATATATTTGTAATCCGTGCATCTATGCCATCATAGATTAAGACACGTTAAATAGCAAGTCATTCAAAAGCTAACGATGTTGAGATTGTTGCCTACTGTCGACATAAACCCTCAAAATGAATGTGAGGTAGATGAAGAGGCAAAATCACCTTTCCAAATTCCGTCAAGGGAATAGCGAAAGAAGCACCGCTCCTCTAGAACTTAGTCACACCTAATTGGGTGATTTGAAGTTTATACAAAATAGAGGGGGGAGACAAGTACGTTGTGATCTTCATTGATGATGGTACAACGTATGGAATCCTTTGTTTGTTGAAAAGCAAAGATGAAGTTGTTGAAGCGGATAAGCGCTACAAAGCTGAAGTTGAAAATCAACTATGCCTATGGATTGCAAAATTCGTAGCGATAGAGGGGGAGAATGTGAAGCATCGTTCATTAAACGAATGTTCATTTCTCACCTCAGTCTAACGGTGTTAGCCAAGCACGAAGTCATACGCCCAAATTATGAGAGGTAACTTGGTAAAAGATGGGCTACCGAAACAGGTCAAGTTTGACCTAAGACTGTAGATTGCATATCCACTGGATCTGCAAATAACAGTAGTGTTGATCGCCTCTTGGCATCAAAGAATGCTGAATTCTTTGGAGATAACTTTCCTTGGAAAAGGAAAAAGGAGTAATTGCTCAAGGTTAACAAGAACCCGCGAGGGCCTGACTGTCCGGAACTAGACGTTCTGTATCTTCATGACTCGAAAGTTCTTGTCTATCCGGAACTTAATATTCCGGATCTGAGAACTCGGGGATTCTAGATGTTGAACCAAGACGGAGCAAAGAGGGGACAAAGACTTGTTCCAGTCCTTCTAGCTTGTATGGTTGAGAACGAACCATGGACAATTAACAAATAATTGTTATCTCCAAAAGCGCTGCTTTGGAAAGAAGCTAAAGGGAGAAATAGATTCCATATATAGAACCATACATGTGTAATAGTTAATGTTCCTCCGGGAAAAGAACCTTTGGGTTGTAAAAAGTGCTCCCCTGTGAGTAGCTTCACATCCGGGGCCATTGTAATCTTACATGGCATGGGTGTTGAAACGACCTTCCAAACCGGAGAGTTGGAAGAAGAGGATCGAATTAGTTTTTGAATCTGTTGGGCTTCTTCCGAACTTTCATTTTGGTCCCGAAATGTTAACATTTTGGTCCGAAAGTCTCGGATAAAACAGAAACAATGAATCGATCACGAAACATTGACTCGAAGTTAGAAAGCCAACGGTTGGAAAACCAACGGTCTTAGAGTGAAAATCATATTGAAACAAAGTCTCGATATGAAAGATATGAGTATCACGAGATGACATCTTAGGAATTGGATTTCTAAGACATCTAACGGATCGGTCGATAGTTGACGATCTCGTTGAAGCCACCAATAGATATGAATCATAGAACTGATTGGAATCATGGTGCACCCATAGACAAGGAGCGATATGCTCGGGTCACGTGTAGTTCAATGTATTGTACACACTACAACCGACACGGTATCGTCCAACAAACAGATCGAGTTGAACTAAGGTTCATTGATGATCTTAATACATGATCAATAGAAGGCGTTAAGTCGGATATGACGATATCGAATTATTCGCTTATCTACGGATTATAGTATTACGGATGTCCAGCGGTTACGAGAGAACACGGTGATGCAACCGGACATCGGATCCGAAGAACACCAAAGCCACAAGTAAATGTGTATGGTGGTTCTTGGAAAATCCTCTAAGCAAACTTGCATCGACCGATTCATGATGGTATCGGAGTTTATCGCTTTATACAAAGCATGAAAGAAGTTGAGTAACTTCACGACTCATTAGAGGACGTCCCTTATTGGGAGAATCCCGTGCCTTCAACAGTTCTACACTTGTGGCTGGCCGGTCGGCTTTAGGAAGGACACGGATGACGGCGTCTGGACATATCTGTCGGGATCGTCGGAGACATAAGACCGTATGGCGGTTGATCATCACGGGTGTCACTTCCTTGTTTACAAACTAAGGGACTACCTAGAGATCAAGTGTTCTCGCTGTCTAGGGGAATGGGCTTAAAACCCAAAATATACGGACCAATACGGTGGAAACCCAACCTTACGAACCTGGAGATCCCGGTAATTTGGTTCAATGGGAAAACTAAGTTGTAAAGGTTCGGTTGATCGCTTCGGTCGAAGCATGAGCACTTCGGATAGTGATTTACGAAAAGAAACACCAAATCCAAAGCCGTTCCGCGATAGACGTTAAGTGCTATCTGCGGTATGGGTAAAGGTTAAGTTTTCAAAACTCCGTAATGATCCTCAACGGTTGAGGTTAGGTCTTTGGGAAACTTTTAATGGTTCCTAACACTTGTGAAGTGGGGTATAGCGGGATACCTTGTAGGAGACCACCTATTTAAGTGCGAGGACGGGCCGCCTCAATTTGAACGCACTTAAGAATCCAAGACGTTGTCCATGGCCAAAACGGACAAAACATTACGAAGAAGAGAGTAAGGGAATTTGTTGTGTTGGTACCGTTGTCTTGGCTTACACTAAACACGACGGTTCAAGACATCACGTTCACCGCGCGATAAGTAAGTCCGATGGTATTCAACTATGGAAGGTTCAAAGCCGAGGCTACCTCTCCTTATGCAACATCGGTCCGCATTTGAAATATTCTTTGGAAATGAAAAGACACCATGTGAGTGCGCCAAAATCTCTTTCAAGAGGGGATTGTTGGAAATTTGCCTTTGGCGGGAGTTGCGACCGACCAACTTTAACGGCTTAAACACTAGTGTAACGTATGTTGGAGAATCCGGTTCTTCACACATGCATGATCTACTAAGTACGTAGATAACCGTAGGGCCAAGAATCGTCAAATTTCATTGAGAAATGAAAGAGATATTGGTTCACGAAGTAAGGTGTTTGAAGCATGGAAAGTGTGGTATTGTGTGTAATTCTCCCTCATCGGTAGAGGAAGAAAGAATTGTTGTGTATATAAGATTCGAAATTGGTTTGGGGTTTGGGACCCCAAGGGGTATCCCATGTGTTTAAAGGAGGGAGGACCTAGATGTGCTTCGGTTCGAGGAAAGACCACACGCGCGCCGCCGCCGCCCGCCCGTCCGGTCCGGTTCCGGTTCCGAGTTCCGGGTTCCGGGTTCTCGGGTTCTCGGGTCACGGGTCACGGGTCGTGGGCTGTGGGCTGTGGGTCTTCTGATATTATCTTTTTGGGCCAGAAAACTTTGCCAGAAGTACGGTTTGATCCCAGAAGTTTCAGATATACAAGTTTGGACCAGAATTATTTCAGATGTGCAGTTTGGTCCCTGAAGTTTCAAGATATACAGTTTGGTCCCTGAAGTTTCAAGATGTACAGTTTGGTCCCTGAAGTTTCCAGAAAATCAGAATTTCGACGGTCAAAAACAGAAATGCCAAGCACTCAATTCAGCCATTTATTTTGGCTGAATTACTCCTCCTATAATGGCCAAAACAGTTGGTCTTTCTCCCATTTATGTTGGTGACTTTACTACCTCCATAATGGCCATTATTTGGCTATTATGGAGGCAGTTTTCAGGCAGCAAACAGCCCCTCCCTCTCCTATATAAACACCCCATTACACCATTGTTGAGCACTAACAAGATGCACCAAAACAGTGCACGAAAATACACAACCAAAATAGTTTTCTTCCTACAACTTCCAAGCATCATTTCGTTACTCAATATTCTTCACGGTAGCTCTTGAGTTTCCTTTGCTCAAGGGTTCCATTGCTGTTTTATCTTGGGAGACAAATTGTCCAGGACGTATAAAGGATACATACGGGGCAATATTGTCTTAAGGACAGAGTGCCACACTCGACTCAGCAAAACCAGTTTCCATTTTTTTTCGTTTTCAACAAAATTGTAATTTCAGTTTTGTGGTTATCTTGTAATTTTCAGATTACTAGTTGAACTATTGAATCTTTGTTTATCCTTTCGAATACTTGTAATAGTTATATACTTCCCGTACTGCTTTATAAAGTACCATAGAGCAAAATCTCCCAACAACTTAAGACAATATTTGTATTGTATTACTATTAGTATTCGAAAGATGTCGGTCAAAAATTGTGTGACCAAATCTGGATATGGAAATGGTTTTTCGGTAGAAGAGAGTGATGATGATGAACGTGTTCATGGTGTCACCGCTACCAAGGCTGGTGGAAACAAGCGCTCTCGAGAGCACGAGGATGTCAAGCGGGACAAGAGGAGAAAGGCGAAGATGTTATTCTATCTTGCGGCGAGAAGGCACGTATCTATCCCGGACAAAAGATCGAATAATGGTGAGAAGGAAATGGACACTCGGTCGATGAAGTGGTGAAGTGAGCGAGAATCCGAAATTGGGATAAGTAGTTTTTCTTACTTGTCAAGAATAAAGATTAAATTATGTCGATTAAAAATGGATTAAAGTAAGGAGGAATATGAAAATAATTTATATTCCTTATGCTTTAACAAATCGAAGTTTAATCTCATCTTCTTTTCCGTTTAAAGATTGGATTTTGTAAACGACTTAAGAAGATCCGTTCTTTTAAGTGTAATTACTAAAGTGTGTAAAGTATGTTCGCACATACGAGGGAGTAAGATCCACCGACCGTCGTGCGAAAACCGTTACCACTCTTAAGTAAGCGCCAAGAATTATCGGGCACCAATCATAACGGAAGAAGACTAAAAGCTAAAGACGTTGAGCTGTCATACTATTTGGCGAGAAGATCCTTCATAGGATGATATTGGACACTCGGTCACATAAAGCCTCCGGCGGGCGGCCATTTGGAATGGGCCAAAATTCCTTTGATATGATGATATTGGACACTCAGTCATATAAAGCCTCCGGGGGACTGGAGTGGTGCCAGAATTCATTTCATAGGAAAAGTAATGGACACCTAGTAAGGTGGGCCAGAGTTTCCAGTCTTAATGATGCGAAGGCCTAAAGAAAGGCGATAAAGAAATTGGACACTCGGTCGCCAAAGCAACCGGAGTGGGCCAGAGTATCTGGATCATATATGATCCGGTTACGCCCTAACCACGGGTAAGAGGTTGTTCATGTGAAGCAACACCACCTCTAAAGCAGAGGGGTTGGAGAGGTTGTCCTCAATAGGACTTCAGGGAATGAGATCACTCTAAGATGATGTGATACATATCCCTAACTTGGTTTAAGGGACGTTGTTGGTCAAATTTGGTTTGAGACTAGTCCAACAGTGCGTAATAACTAAGAATGGTACGGTATGTACGTAGCCAAATGAATGATATATTTGTAATCCGTGCATCTATGCCATCATAGATTAAGACACGTTAAATAGCAAGTCATTCAAAAGCTAACGATGTTGAGATTGTTGCCTCGTCGACATAAACCCTCAAAATGAATGTGAGGTAGATGAAGAGGCAAAATCACCTTTCCAAATTCCGTCAAGGGAATAGCGAAAGAAGCACCGCTCCTCTAGAACTTAGTCACACCTAATTGGGTGATTTGAAGTTTATACAAAATAGAGGGGGAGACAAGTACGTTGTGATCTTCATTGATGATGGTACAACGTATGGAATCCTTTGTTTGTTGAAAAGCAAAGATGAAGTTGTTGAAGCGGATAAGCGCTACAAAGTGAAGTTGAAAATCAACTATGCCTATGGATTGCAAAATTCGTAGCGATAGAGGGGAGAATGTGAAGCATCGTTCATTAAACGAATGTTCATTTCTCACCTCGTCTAACGGTGTTAGCCAAGCACGAAGTCATACGCCCAAATTATGAGAGGTAACTTGGTAAAAGATGGGCTACCGAAACAGGTCAAGTTTGACCTAAGGCGTAGATTGCATATCCACTTTGGATCCGCAAATAACGATAGTGTTGATCGCCTCTTGGCATCAAAGAATCTTGAATTCTTTGGAGATAACTTTCCTTGGAAAAGGAAAAAGGAGTAATTGCTCAAGGTTAACAAGAACCCGCGAGGGCTCGTTGTCCGGAACTAGACGTTACGTATCTTCATGACTCGAAAGTTCTTGTCTATCCGGAACTTAATATTCCGGATCTGCGAACTCGGGGATTCTAGATGTTGAACCAAGACGGAGCAAAGAGGGGACAAAGACTTGTTCCGAGTCCTTCTAGCTTGTATGGTTGAGAACGAACCATGGACAATTAACAAATAATTGTTATCTCCAAAAGCGCGCTTTGGAAAGAAGCTAAAGGGAGAAATAGATTCCATATATAGAACCATACATGTGTAATAGTTAATGTTCCTCAGGAAAAGAACCTTTGGGTTGTAAAAAGTGCTCCCCTGTGAGTAGCTTCACATCCGGGGCCATTGTAATCTTACATGGCATGGGTGTTGAAAACGACCTTCCAAACCGGAGAGTTGGAAGAAGAGGATCGAAATTAGTTTCTTTGCTTGTTGGGCTTCTTACTGAACTTTCATTTTGGTCCCCGAAATGTTAACATTTTGGTCACGAAAGTCTCGGATAAAACGAAACAATGAATCGATCACGAAACATTGACTCGAAGTTAGAAAGCCAACGGTTGGAAAACCAACGGTCTTAGAGTGAAAATCATATTGAAACAAAGTCTCGATATGAAAGATATGAGTATCACGAGATGACATCTTAGGAATTGGATTTCTAAGACATCTAACGGACGGTCGATAGTTGACGAGTCTCGTTGAAGCCACCAATAGATATGAATCATAGAAGCGATTGGAATCATGGTGCACCCATAGACAAGGAGCGATATGCTCGGGTCACGTGTAGTTCAATGTATTGTACACACTACAACCGACACAGTATCGTCCAACAAACAGATCGGTTGAACTAAGGTTCATTGATGATCTTAATACATGATCAATAGAAGGCGTTAAGTCGGATATGACGATATACGAATTATTCGCTTATCTACGGATTATAGTATTACGGATGTCCGGCGGTTACGAGAGAACACGGTGATGCAAAGCTGGACATCGGATCGAAGAACACCAAAGCCACAAGTAAATGTGTATGGTGGTTCTTGGAAAATCCTCTAAGCAAACTTGCATCGACCGATTCATGATGGTATCGGAGTTTATCGCTTTATACAAAGCATGAAAGAAGTTGAGTAACTTCACGACTCATTAGAGGACGTCCCTTATTGGGAGAATCCCGTGCCTTCAACAGTTCTACACTGTGGCTAGCCGGTCGGCTTTAGGAAGGACACGGATGACGGCGTCTGGACATATCTGTCGGGATCGTCGGAGACATAAGACCGTATGGCGGTTGATCATCACGGGTGTCACTTCCTTGTTTACAAACTAAGGGACTACCTAGAGATCAAGTGTTACTTGCTGTCTAGGGGAATGGGCTTAAAACCCAAAATATACGGACCAATACGGTGGAAACCCAACCTTACGAGCTGGAGATCCCGGTAATTTGGTTCAATGGGAAAACTAAGTTGTAAAGGTTCGGTTGATCGCTTCGGTCGAAGCATGAGCACTTCGGATAGTGATTTACGAAAAGAAACACCAAATCCAAAGCCGTTCCGCGATAGACGTTAAGTGCTATCTGCAGTATGGGTAAAGGTTAAGTTTTCAAAACTGTAATGATCCTCAACGAGTTGAGGTTAGGTCTTTGGGAAACTTTTAATGGTTCCTAACACTTGTGAAGTGGGGTATAGCGGGATACCTTGTAGGAGACCACCTATTTAAGTGCGAGGACGGGCCGCCTCAATTTGAACGCACTTAAGAATCCAAGACGTTGTCCATGGCCAAAACGGACAAAACATTACGAAGAAGAGAGTAAGGGAATTTGTTGTGTTGGTACCGTTGTCTTGGCTTACACTAAACACGACGGTTCAAGACATCACGTTCACCGCGCGAGTAAGTAAGTCCGATGGTATTCAACTATGGAAGGTTCAAAGCCGAGGCTACCTCTCCTTATGCAACATCGGTCCATTGAAATATTCTTTGGAAATGAAAAGACACCATGTGAGTGCGCCAAAATCTCTTTCAAGAGGGGATTGTTGGAAATTTGCCTTTGGCGGGAGTTGCGACCGACCAACTTTAACGGCTTAAACACTAGTGTAACGTATGTTGGAGAATCCGGTTCTTCACACATGCATGATCTACTAAGTACGTAGATAACCGTAGGGCCAAGAATCGTCAAATTTCATTGAGAAATGAAAGAGATATTGGTTCACGAAGTAAGGTGTTTGAAGCATGGAAAGTGTGGTATTGTGTGTAATTCTCCCTCATCGGTAGAGGAAGAAAGAATTGTTGTGTATATAAGATTCGAAATTGGTTTGGGGTTTGGGACCCCAAGGGGTATCCCATGTGTTTAAAGGAGGGAGGACCTAGATGTGCTTCGGTTCGAGGAAAGACCACGCGCGCGCCGCCCGCCCGTCCGGTCCGGTTCCGGTTCGGTTCCGAGTTCGGGTTCTCGGGTTCTCGGGTTCTCGGGTCACGGGTCACGGGTCGTGGGCGGGGCGTGGGTCTTACGATATTATCTTTTTGGGCCGAGAAAACTTTGCCGAAGTACGGTTTGATCCCGAAGTTTCGGATATACGAGTTTGGACCGAGAATTATTTCGGATGTGCGTTTGGTCCCCGAAGTTTCAAGATATACGAGTTTGGTCCACGAAGTTTCAAGATGTACGAGTTTGGTCCCCGAAGTTTCCGAGAAAATCGAGAATTTCGACGGTCAAAAAAGAAATGCCAAGCACTCAATTCAGCCATTTATTTTGGCTGAATTACTCCTCTATAATGGCCAAAACAGTTGGTCTTTCTCCCATTTATGTTGGTGACTTTACTACCTCCATAATGGCCATTATTTGGCTATTATGGAGGCGAGTTTTCAGGCAAAGACAAACAGCCCCTCCCTCTCCTATATAAACACCCCATTACACCATTGTTGAGCACTAACAAGATGCACCAAAACAAAGGCACGAAAATACACAACCAAAATAGTTTTCTTCCTACAACTTCCAAGCATCATTTCGTTACTCAATATTCTTCACGGTAGCTCTTGAGTTTCCTTTGCTCAAGGGTTCCATTCTTTGTTTTATCTTGGGAGACAAATTGTCCGGGACGTATAAAGGATACATACGGGGCAATATTGTCTTAAGGACAGAGTGCCACACTCGACTCAGCAAAACCAGTTTCCATTTTTTTTCGTTTTCAACAAAATTGTAATTTCAGTTTTGTGGTTATCTTGTAATTTTCAGATTACTAGTTGAACTATTGAATCTTTGTTTATCCTTTCGAATACTTGTAATAGTTATATACTTCCCGTACTGCTTTATAAAGTACCATAGAGCAAAATCTCCCAACAATTATCTCTACACTTTTTCTAGCCACACCATGTTACCTAGCTATGCATTTTTCTCCGTTATCTTGTTCCATGGTCTACAACCGTGTTGGTCTTTTAGACCATGCTAGCTTTTTTGCCATCCTTACACATGATCCTCGTCCTGTAAGTTTTTTCTTTTCTTTTTGGGGTGGGGGATGGTGGAATGGTTCAACGATTTTTATCCATGATAAATAAACCAGCAGAACTAGACTAAATTTCCTAACCAAATTGTCAGCCGTCCTTACAGAAATATATGATTGACTGCCAGTTTGAAGGAACCAAAGTTACATCTCTTTCCATTCAAGAGTTCCGGTACGTTTTTCACGGTCTTTGAGACCCCGAAAAATAGATAAAAATTCATTTTCTTAGTAACACATACAAGATTCGTCCTTACAAAAAGGAGGTATGAATCTCATCGTAAATAGAGTTGAATGTCCTATCGAGAGAGAATTTGGGACTCAAAATCCTCTTTCCGTAGGAAGCAAACATTTACCTTTGTAGAAAGGATGAGTCATTTGGATTGATATGAGAGCCCAATTATAGTGTCAGGGGTAAAAAGGGCTTTTACACATTTTTGTTAATCCAAGAACAAGATCTATACTACTATAGAGTATAGATCAAGAGGAAAAGAAGGAATCTCACAAGTCATGATAACTTCAGAAAGTTTTTCATACAAGCTGATGTTGATCAGAACATCTATACTGGTAGATTTTAAAAACAAATTGAAAATTATTTATTGCTTAATTTTTTTTATTGCTGATTATCAAAAGAAAAAAAAGTTATTGCTCAGAGAATTAGCTGAACTGCAGTTCAAAATCAAGGATAAAAACCCACTTGTTCGAGCATAATTTAGCTATACTGCTTATGTTTCAAGAGAGAATTCATATTTATTCGTAAATCAGATAGTAAGAGCAAGACTAATCAGAAGTTCTAGCGTTGCAATAAATTAAGATCGATACATTATCTCAGGATACATAAACTACATGGCAAAGTATTATTTAGTACTGTACATCTACCGTTGTGCTTGAGAGTTGACATCACAATTCAATCAAATGACGTGCATATCTGTACACACAACTATCTGGCAAGTATTGTATAGCAATGTATCTTTCCTTAGGCTTGATTTTTGACATTTCATACAATGGAGTGATGTACATTTATTTGGCGTACCACTTACCAATAAAAATAATACAATTTTAATGATGAACCTTCATAATGGTCTAGTGAACAGAGGGCAACATGCTGTAGAGTATTGCAAGATCTTCAGAAGTCAATTTTAAAGCTTGGCAATTGCATACGGAGGCAAGTTTGATCTTGGAGGCAGCTTTAGGTCTTCCCAATCTTCATCATCTATCTTGGAGAAGTAACAGTCAACATCATCATCTCTAATTAGTTCCAGTCTGGAGGGCTCCCACTGAAAACAAGGGAAAAGAATAGCACAAGAATGAAAGAAGCTCTCGATATCTAAGTTCAGAATTATACATGATCAAATGAACATAACGCATCTTAGGATTTCTATCCTTGTCGATGAGTATGGCTCTGCATCCCTGCAGTAAAAGTCAAGTGTCAGTCTAGTAATGCAGTAAAATGGGTGGGTGAAAGATGGCATATTCTACCTCGAAAAAATCCTTGCTAAATTCTCCCCTCAACACATGGCAAAGCATCATATAATCTTGAATAAGGCAACGACCAACACCTTGCAGCCTCCCTTCTCTCATCTGGAACAGAAAAATGAAAACAAATATGAACAATTTGCAGATTAGGCATTAGGACCGTGTAAAAGGAGATTCAACATGTGATTGTGGAGCCAGATATCATCACATTTTTTATTTGAAGAACTTGAAATAAAGCAATACTGATCTACTATCAATTTAGAAATCCAAAATAAATTACTATTCTAGTATCAAATTCAAAAATCCAAAACAAATAATCTCAATCCAAGCATAAAATCCAAATGAATCTTTTCAAAAAGGTAACTGTTAAGCAAATAAAAATGAGGTCCAAGGGCTGGGGAAGGGGGGGGGGGTTCTAATAAGTTGTACAAATTAGCTAGTACTAAAGAAAGAAAACAACATTTTATTGATAATTTAGAACTTTAAACTCAATTGAATATTTAACAATCTATCATAGAGTGCTTGACCTGATCACAACCAAGTAGCTAATTCGACCAACTTCTCCAGAAGCCTAATATAAAACAAAGAATTTTCACATTGTTCTTTCTTCCTCTATTTCATCACTCAATTAACTACCATGAATGTCACCTGCTAACTGTTTAAAAGGTATTTTAATTTAACAAAGTAGCAAGAAGCGTGCAGTCCCGGAGGAAATAATAATAAAGTACGTTATTTGTATCTCCGTTACAACACAACGAAACTAAATGGTTCAAATCTGAATTTATTTCAGTTCTTCAAATACAGATTGCTCCTGTCTTGTTGGAGACAACTGGGAGGCTATTTGTCAAGCTTGTGAGTCAGACATACATCAAAGAACTATCACAATAGTTAAATGGATCCGACCTATAGGATCTGGAATCAAACTAAAAACTAACGGTATACAAGTTAGAGAAGAGTCATTGCTATAGAGAAGCTAACAAACCTGCCGACAAGTTAGCTTCCATTAGCCATGAAGCTCAAGGAATCCAAGTATTCAACTCCCTTTCTGAGCTTCCTTCACAGATCAGAGGGTTGGTGAATTTGGACAGATGGATTTTCCCCTCTTTCAGAATTAAACAAACTAAGCCTAGCAACATCTTGTATGATCCCCCTTGGACTTTTTAGATATAGGCTCTTTTAGTTAGGAAAGATTAGTACAAATAGATGTAGTCTCATCTCAACGATCATGTATACAAGTTTGGGATGCCAAACTCAATCTGTACTTTTTGCACATCAATGATCAATGGGGACTTTGAATTAAAAAAAAGAAGAGAAGATTGCTCCTGTCTTTTCTATAAATGACCAATATATTACATATAAATATTACTCCTTCCGTCCCATTTTAAGTGTCTTAGTTTGACTTGGTACGGAGTTTAAGAAATAAAGGAAGACTTTTGAATCTTGGGGTCTTAAATTAAAGATGTGTGTAGTCCTTTAAATCTTGTGGTCTTAAACTTGCCATGTAGGATGTTGGAATCGGAAAACTTGCTAAATATAGAAAGAGACTCTTTTTGGAACAAACCAAAAAAGAAAGTAAGACACTTAAAATTGGGACGGAGGGAGTAGGAGTTTGTAGAAAAATAACTGGGTTCTTTCATATTGGAATTAGATTCTCCAGATCATGTAACTAGGAACACCTTTCACAGCTGTTATGGCAAAGAAGTAAAACTTTATTTCTTTCTTTTCCAAAGGAACATTGAAAAACTTCACAACTTTCTGGACTTCTGGAAAATGGGTATTGTTTGGTACCCAGCCAAATGAATTGGAGTATAACCTGGTTTGTCCAACATATAAGTTCAAAAACTGTTTCCAGCCTCTGAAACTATGCCTTCCAAAACATATAGCCCGCAATGAACCTAGGCACTACAAGTTTGTTTAGGTAACAACGTAATGGTATCACCTAGTACTGATTGACTTACTGATCTCAATGAAATTTTAAGACTTGTTGGGGATGCTTTCTTCAGCGATTGGATAGTTGAAGAGATCCAGTCATCCTTCTGGTTGATAGCCTCATTTTCCTGTAGATGATTCATGCCAAATTCACATCAAGTATTCTGATAACTCATTTTATCAAAACTTTACAAAAGTAATTTCAACACAGAAAACAAAAGAATGCATCAAATAACCATCCATCTCTCAAACTTACAAGAGAAGATATGATTTCTTCGATTGTTCTTCGAGAGAAACAGCGATTAATAATATTCATCCTGCATACATAAAATTGCACAACTGAAACAGGTGCACTGTTGAGAAAGGGGCATGAAATTTCAACGACTACTGGTTTTGTTTTATTTGAACAATCTTTCCCCTCTAGTCGATACAAATTTAGGAAAGCTATCCATCATCTTAAAGTTATAATGGCCATATAAAAGTAGAGTGAGCATAGTCTTTTGCAAAAACAGGAAGAAAAGTAACACAAATACAAAATAGCAAAAACTAATAAGAAAGAGTCAAATAGCACAGACGATTTCTGTGATATGCCATCAATATTATACTCTTTAATAAGTTCAAAAAATACTCTTTAGGTCCTGGGACTCTGTTTCGAAGGTAAGCTTCCGAAAAAACAGCACGAAAACAAACACCATAACAGAGAAATCAAATGAACTCACTTGTGATATGGACTTCCTTCTTTCAACTTTGGTATGTGGGAGAAGCGACTAATGATGGCAGAAATAACATCTGGATCACTTGTATTGACTTTAGCTAGCGCTTGTTCTAAAAATAGCAACCTCTGTGAACAGAAGGAAGATCAGAGAGCATTCAAGTTAGATCAGAGACGAGAGGAACTAAACAATTGGATAAATGTTATACAACCTGAATGGAAAGGTATACCAAGATCAACAATAAATTATTCAATGTGCCAATGATCATGTCAGATAAATACAAACTTCAGCAGAAAAAAAAAATCAGGAAAGGTTTTCTACCACCCAGAGATCCAT
This sequence comes from Anisodus tanguticus, assembly GCA_034509755.1. NCBI lineage: Eukaryota > Viridiplantae > Streptophyta > Magnoliopsida > Solanales > Solanaceae > Anisodus > Anisodus tanguticus. Next base: position 21,619,149 of record CM067539.1, on the reverse strand, counting down.
GATATAGCATATAAGTCGACCAGTGGATAAAGGAAGATCCCACAAATTCATCTAAGAACCATTTCACATATGGTTGACAAAATCCAAGTTCCAAGCATGCCTGATTAGCTTGGCCACTGTTTAGTGTTTGGCAAGGTAAACCTGAATAATTTTCTCCAAGTACTCTGAATTCATATATATCGGTACCCAATCCCACTAAAAGAATTTCAATTTACACACCGTACTCTGCATGATGCATCTGTAAAGCTCTACTACTTACTATTTGGGAAAAGAAGCAACAAGAAACTAATTATTACAGGCACCAAATTACTGAGCATGTTGATGCCGCACCCAAACTAAGTAAAACAATTTGTAGATTACATCCTGGTCCTATGGAGGTCTAACATAGACCACGGACTTCAAAAATATTTTAGATCTAGAGCACACAAGAAAGTAAAAGGACATCCCGGTGCACAAGAAAGTGGTTGCCCAAATATGAGAAACATCGTCACAATTCGCAGAAATTAGACTTCCCTTTAACAAACCAACAAGATGATGAGACCTACATAATAAATGCCAGATAAGATTACCGTCCGAACACCATATTCCTAACATCTTCCTGCAGTCAGTGAAGCAATTCAAAATGGCTAGAACGTGCTGCAATTTGATGCATCATACCTCCGAGGGTACAAAGTGAGTTGCTAGACCACAAGCAAGCATTTCAGCACCATCCAACCTAGCACCAGTAAGACCAGCATACTCCCCTGCCGAAGAGTATAAGAAAGTAGCTAAGCGAAAACAAGACATAGCATTCGACTACCTGAAAAGTTCTCCATGCATCGTAACAGCACAGGAATTAGTCTTCCCAATAAAAGACGACCAATAAAAATAAATCCCATTCTACAAAGATCATCTTGCATGTACTCATAGGCTATGTTACATTTGTAATGACATAAAGAAATTCAACAATCATCATGAAAATCTAAAGCCTAATTTTGTAATGGCCTAAACAAATTCAGCAATCACCGTAAAAACCAAGGCCAACAGCCCAAAAAAATTGTCGAAAAACGATAGAAGACTTAAATCTTAAAAAGCTTTGACCTAGATGTAATTGTATAATGAATGTGGATATTTTTGAAATAAGAAAACGCAAGATCAAGAATGCAAACAGTGGAAAATAGATATACGATGTCAAAAAAATTCAGTAACTTTTAAGAGAAGATGCATCAAAAGGAACAAACTGGCTGCGATTTGGTACAGGGGCATGATATAGCAAGCTTTTGTCCACCTTCTGAGGGAGGAAGGACCTATCTTCCTTTTTTGACTCTTTTTACTTTTGGTTTTAAAGATACCGGGAAGCAGTATAAAAATCAAAGTAGCTGGGAGTGATTATTGTTCTCAAGATAGCCTCAAACTAGCCAAGCTTGAGCAACCAGGTAGTGACATAAATTCAAACACTGACAAGAAGTAAATAACTCCATGATGAAACTTGAATAAACTATATCTAGCAGTATATTCTTTTATAAATCTGCACAATGTTACAAGTGAAATTACCGAAGAATCCTGGAAGCCTCGAATAAAAGTAAGAGGCACCTACATCAGGAAAGAGTCCCAAAGCTGTTTCAGGCATAGCACAAACCTACAGGAAAAATGAACATGAGAATATGTGGACATGAAGTTTCTGATACCAGTTTATACATAGCAACCAGCAACAAAGTTTGAAAGAGGGTAATTATTACTGCCAAGAAAAAAAAAACTCTCAATGCAATTCCATATTTACCAACTAAAGCTCATGAAGATTTACAGTCTGTATGGTTTTCCTCTAATTTTACTAAAACTATTCCTCATGAATATCAGATATAGTTGCACTCCACAAGAGAGGCCCACAAAATATAAAGAGACAAATTTCAAGCAAATGACAAGGAATGTGCTGAAGGTCAAATACAAAAGGGAAAGCAAGATAACGAGATTGAAGAATTGAATCTATTACTCAAGTAGATGCAATACCGACTTCTCTGTTGCAACTCCAAATCTACTGTTTACAGAAATACCAAGTCCACCTCCCATGACAATTCCGTTAAGGATGGAAACGTTCAAGGGGCAGTCCAAATAATATTAACGAATTCCTCAGAGAAATGTATCACAAAACTAAAATTACACATAACCTAAGTTAACCTGGGGTTTGCTATATGTTGCCATCACATAGTTAAGGGTGAACTCTTCACGGAAAACATCAGTACCCAGTTTCCAGTTACCTGACAGCATAAATAAATAAATAAATAAATATGTATGTAATTACACATTTATTGGTCCATAAGCTATGTACACTTAAATTACTAAATTATTGAAAAAATTAAGAGCATCATCTCAAAAGAGCATAGTTGTGTGGCGCAAACATTATTAAAGGTCGCTATAGTCTCAGACTTACTCATAAGCATCTCATAAGACAAGTAAACAGATTGAATATGTGCAAGCTTTTTAAATGTTTCACTGTTCGACAGGCATATCGCAAATGTGATTTAAGTGCGTTCAGAAACGGCCATATTTCCAGGCACACTTCTAGACAAGACATGGTGCATCTTCAGCTTAACAAGGACATGACGGTCGATAAGAGGGTATGGAGGTCGTGAATTAGAGTAGAAGGTTAGTAGGCAGTTCAGAGTTGTCTCGCTTTTCGGCGGGATAGGCTTGGTGGTAGTTTGAGCACCGTATTTGTAGTATCTATTTTCATTTTCTTAAGTCACATTCTTTGATTTTTGTTACCACCTATGCTTTTTGTGCTTCGGTTATTACATTATTTCGTTGTTATTACTGTTCTTTTTTCTAAATGTTATGTACTGCTTTCTTTTTATGTGCCAAGTCTTCTTTATTTCTGTATTTCCTTTTGCTTTAAAATGCTTTTCTTGAAGCCGAGGGTCTATCGGAAACAGCCTCTCTACCTCCACGAGGTAGGGGTAAGGTCTACATACATCCTACCCTCCCAAACCCCACTTGAGGGATTATACTGGTATGCTGTTGTCCATTAAATGACGCAATATTACAAAAGATTGATAACTTCAATACTCCTATTTTTCAAAAAAGGACTAAACAAATTTTGTTTATATGTTAATCATGTACCAAATATGCAGTTAGGCTCTTAAAAATGATTAAACCATGTCAACTTTTCTTTGGTAAGTGATCAAACCATAGTTCAATGGTTTGGTGAAAAGGATAAATCTAGTCCTGTAGAACACCAGAACCCCATTTCAACACTTAGCACAAATCAATTGGATCATTTAATGGGTCATGGAAGGATAATTCAGAAAACATAAATAGAGTGATCCAAATCCATTCACATTTTAAGTTGACAGATTGGCCACCCCCAACCCTTCTCCCTCCAGAAAAAGAACCGGTTTTGGAATTTGAAAAAGGCAGATGGTCACCAAACACTAGAGAGAATCAGAAACCCTTCTATTCTTTCTTTCCACCACTAAATTTCATAAAAACAGAATGAAATCCTATTTCCTTACTTCCATTAATCGACTTTGTCTTCTCTTTTCCATCCCTAGCAATCTAGGCATATAACATTGGCTAATCAACAGTTTCTCTTGACAGAGGGTTGCTCAATTAGTAAGCATCATCCACCTCTAACCTCAAGGTTGCGGTTCGAGCCAACAAGGGAGCAAAGCGGGGAGCTCCTGGGAGGTAAAAAAAAAAACGGTTTCTATTCAGTAGAGAACCTACCTCTGTTGATCTTCGTCATTTTCACTTTAAGTCACTGTTGGTTTTAGTTAAAGAGGTAACCTGACAACTCGTCATCAGAAGTAACATCACCAAGACAATTCTGCTTCCATATCTCGATCTCCAATACCCAGTCTCAAAGTTATCAAAGGCCAACTACTGGGACCCTTGACGCTTCTCCATATTCACAAGAAGTAGTGCAATCATAATCAATGTCCCTGAACCCACTCTGTCACTCTAACATACATTGACCCTTCATATTTCCCAAAAAGAAAGAGGTTACCCAAAAGAAAGCACAAGATGGGAAAAATTAGACAAAGGACAAATAGCTGACACCAGAGGAGTAAGGGGGACTCTCCTACGGCTTTCCAACCATCTTTACGACCTAATGATTGATGAGAGAGGGGGAAACGGGGCGGCGGGGGGAGGCAGGAGAAGAGAGTGAATTGAGAGAGAGAAGATGGGGCGAGTAGAGTTGAATACAAAAATATTAGAGCCTCTTAAGCAAGTAAGACAAGTAATGAATAAAAAATAAATAAGGGTGACGAAGAAAAAGTGTAGAAGTTGTAACTGTGATAAATTATGAGAAAATTATATTATTGAATTGTTGTATGTAAATAATTATACTCTATTATAATTATTTTATTAATAGAATATTATATATAAAATTATATTTTTATTCTACATTATCATCATTTTCCTAATAGGATATTATATATGAAATTTTATTCTTATTTTAACACTCCCTCAGGCTGGTGCATACAAGTCATATGCACCGAGCTTGTTACATATGTATTTAACACGAGGACCAGTGAGGGGCTTGGTAAAAATATCTGCAAGTTGATCACTCGACTACACAAATTTTGTAACACCATCATCAGAGAGTATACCTGATCTGGATTGAGCAACCTCAATACCTAGAAAATACTTCAGTCTGTTGAGATCTTTAATACGAGTCATGCCAAACTCCTGAATTACTGTGCTGAATTTTCCAAGTCATACTCTGGAGATTGTTTCAGACCATAAAGTGATTGACGCAATCGACCCATCAGGTTAGACCCCCCGCAACAAAATCAGGTGGTTGCTCCATACAAACGTATTCCTTAAGGTCACCATGGAGAGAATAGCATACTTTACGAATGTGTCCAAGCCTATTACAATAACTACACCTAGGTCGAGATCTTTCAAGATGACCTCCTCGTCGCTTCTTCATGGATTGTGATGTGCGATTTTCTGATCTCCTCCTTAAGGGTTTCGAAGTAATCATAGAACTTGAACTTCTAATTCCTGTGTTTTGAAAGTTTAACATATCAAAACCGAGAGACGTAGCGAAATCTGACTTGAAATATGGATGGAATCTAATGAACATAACCCAAGAAGAAAACCAACGAGATCTGGCAGGAAAAAGGTAGGCCTGGCCAGTGGGCCGGGCTCGGGTCTGGCGGGGTCGGGGTCGGGGCGGGACAGGCGAAGGGGTCGGGGCGGGACGGGCGAAGGGGTCGGGGTCGGGTCTGGCGGGGTCGGGTATGGCGGGACTTTCTCCAGTCCCGTCCCGATCCTGATCCCGTCGGTATCGGGGCGGGGTCGGGGCGGGGTCCGGCGGGTTTTCCTTTTCTTTTTTTTTAAAATAACATATGTATAAAAAAAAAAACTCAATAAACAAGATAAGATAGTGTAATAAAAACATCCCAAGACTATTTTTGTGCCTCTTATATTAATAGACATGATTTTTTTGTAATACAAATACAATTGTCTAAAATCTAAATTGCAACTTTGTGGTGTTGTCCAAAAGTTGCAAATTACATAATAAAATTGCAATTAAAAAAATTACATTCTCAAAAAAACCTGTTCTAATTGCTTGATGATTTCCTGTGGTTCTTCGGTTGGAATTGGTATTTGTTGGTCAAATTGATCCACGTCGCTTCCACTACCTTCGGTTAAGATTTCGTTGTAGTTTTCATCTTCTTCTTCGTTGATCTCCGGTTGACCGCACCTTCTCCGCTCCGCTCGTATCCAATCTCTCGAATAATACGCAATTTCCAAGTCGTCTCCGGCTAATGAGTGTCCGTGGTCTCCTATTTGATATCTGCTCGCGTAAAAACGCTTTCGAGACGCGATTGATGACGCTTGAATGTTCAAAACATCTCGAGTCATCAATGAAAGTGTCGGAAAGGTCTTCTCATTCCCCCTCCGATTTCAAAGCAAGTCTTCATGTCCATCTTCATTGATAACTTCTTGATACGGTACAGAACCCTGCAAAACAACAATATCCAACTCGCTAATTTGGTTAGTAGTAGAGGTACGACCGCACATTCTATTTCTGAGGCTTTCAATACTAGCCGTAGAAATAGCATGTCTTTTGTGAGGTTGTGTTGAAGATGAAGAAGATGGTATGGAAGCCGGTAAGTTACTAGCATTTTCTTGTTGATAAAATCTATATATTTTTTTTGCATTGGTGTTCTACACTAGACAACACTTCTTCTTTAGTTTGTTCAATAGGTGGTGAGTAATTTAGATTTTTGGGACTTGGAGGTGGTAGTACTTCTATACAATCGTAAATAGTTTCAATTAGTGATTTAGTACCGTCTATTTTAATAGTAGGATTATATAAATAGAGGGAATAGGAATAAAATATTTTTTTATTTTGACAAATATTTTTTTAATAGCTGCCTTATAAGCTGGTTTTTCCATATATTCACTAAGTAATAAAAATATTAGAGTTATATAAAACAACATAGTTGAAATAGTAGGATAATATATACCGGAAAATTCTTTTGTTGCTTGAAAAAATTTCTCTAAAAATACTATAAGTTCGGAAATTTTTACCCAATCACTATCTAAAATCATATCAGCTGGATTTTTATTATGAGAGTTAAAAAATAAAGTTATAGGTATTCTATAGTCATAAGCAACAAGTAGTTGCTCGTATAAAGAATTCCACCTAGTGGATACTTCTTGTGGAATTTTTCTATAAGGTAGTCCACAATCGTGACAAGTTTTTTTATATTCTTTTCTACGTTGTACTTTATTACTTTTAAAAATAAAGTTTATAGCAAATTGTATTTTACTAAGAATGTCTTCAAAAAGTGATAGACCATCCTTTACAATTAAGTTATATATATAGCACGCGCATTTTATATGAAAATGATCTGGAAAAGATGGAGTTAAACTATTTGTTAAAATTGTAATTGCGTAATTGTTAGAAGAAGTGTTATCTAATGTAATAGTCATAATTTTATCGGTTATTCCGTAATAATGGCACACTTGATAAATATTATCTGCAATAAAAGTACCAAAGTGTGCCTATCATCTATATATCTATACGCTAAAATACGTTTTTGCATAGACCATTTATAATCTATCCAATGACAAGTTACAGTTAAATAATCATGGCCGTTAGTACTACGACCTATATCAGACATGATAGATACTTTGCCATTAAAATGATATAATGAAAAACGTAAATATTGTTGATATTCATGCGCGAATTTAAATACATCTCTCTTAACAGTTGATCTAGGAAAATCGTTAAAAACAGGATTATATATATCTCTAATGTAATGAATAAAATCGGGAAATGAAGGAAATGAAAAGGGCAATCCCTCCACAACAACTAATTTTGATATTGCTTCCCTATCTCTATGTTTATTGTATTTAGAGCCTACAATTCCCCCCGTCATAGGGTTAATTTGACCCTGTACTTGGTCCGGGACGATGTCGGTATGTGAACCTTGTCCCGATGGAGCGGGCGTTTGCGCACCCGGTTTTGAAGCCTGGTATTGGGCATACCTAGCTGGATAAGCACTTACTACGTGTCTAATTAAACCCCCGTCCCACCGTGACCTTTTCCAGTTTTAAATTTTAAAACATTTTTACAAAATTTACATATAGCTACTTGATTCTCTACGTCCCTATCAAAAAATGTTCATGCATATGATTTTAATGGTCATTTTGCTGGACCTCATCTCATACTAGGGGGAATAAGAGGCATTTCAGTTGAAGGTGCACTAGTGGGTGTGTTGTCATCAACATTAGTGGGTGTATCATCTAGATCATCGTCTAAATTAAAGTCTTCTTGAGTTCCAGAGAAATAGTTCCTTGTCTAAATCTAATGGTATTGTAGGAAAATGTTGAGTATCAACAAAATCATCCTGTGTAGGAATAAGATGACAAGAAGAAGTACCCTTGCCCTGGTTGCCCCTACTAGAAGAAGTCTTACCCTTACCCTTAAACATACCTCTAATTCCTTCCATTTTAATTATATGCTAACAAATAATTAAAGTAAATGAAATTAAGTGCGCTAAATAAAATAAACAGACAATAATAATTTAATGAAGGAACGAATGTACCAAACGCCGACGTAACGTCGACGTGTAATCGAGAGGTTGAAAATTGAAACTTTGCTCGATGGAAGATCCTCAAGCTAATTGCCAACTTCACTCCCAATTCCCAAATGAATAAATAAAATTGAATATTTAGCAAACAATGTAGACTTGTAGATAGATATATTGAGAGATTAGAGAGATTGTAGGAAGATTTGTGAGAAAGATGAAGAGAAAATGAGTTATTTATAGTTGGAAAATTGGGTTAAAGTGTAAATATAATAACTTATGGGTTAAAAATAAATATTAAGGGGTAGGGGGGTTGGGGGAGGGGGGAGGCCTAAAATGGCCGTTGCCCAACGGCCAAAATCTAAAATGGTCGTTGGTGCAACGGTTATATTTGCAAAGGTGGAGAAATCGGGCAGGGTCGCTGTCGGGACGGGCTCGGGTCAGGCGGGCTTGGGGCGGGCTCGGGTCTGGCGGGACGAGACATTGTCCCGTCCCGAGTTCGAGTCCCGCCACCGTTTTTTTTTACGCGGGGTCGGGGCAGGCTCGGGACGGGGTCGGGTCGGGGTCGGGCCGTCCCAGCCCACTGGCCACCCTTAGAAAAAGGTGCATGCGCGGCACGTGGATCTGATGCGCTAGCCGGTGCTGGCACTTAGAGCGGCATGTGGTGGCGTGTGAGTGGGTATTTGTCGGAGCCGCCGACAGGGTTTTGGTCAGAAGAGACTGATCTACCTCGTGGTGGTGTTGGAATTTGCGCAACACTACCTGAAAGTAATTTTATAGCGGAGAGCTATGTTGTCACCGAAAATATTGCACGGTGACTGATTTGATTTCCTGAAAATTGTTGGAAATTTGCACAACAAATAGTTTCTCACTAGCTTGAACCTAATCTATGTTGTGGTGGTGTTGGATTCTGCACAACACCACTGAATAGAGATGTGACGCTACGCTAGTAGCCACCCGAAAAATTATGCACGGTGGTGATTTTTTTTTTCGAATCTTCACTGGAATATTGCACAACGGATACTTTCTTACTAATACCCTGGAAGAGAATGACGTAAAACAATCGCCGGAATTGAGGCACGGGACTGTGATGGTATTTTGTGGGTAGGATCGGAATGATGACACGACCCCATGTGACGCAAAACAGTCGTTGTAATTGAGGCACGGGACTGTGATGATATTTTGTCTGTTCGATCGGAATGATGGCACGACCCTACGAGACTAGAAATTATGCCGGAAAAGTTGTCAAACCTCGAAGAAAGTGGTATGGGTCCGCTCGGAATCTCTGCACGATGCTGACAGTAAAATAATTCTTAAAAGAATGGTCAATAGCCTGAAATCACCGGAACCCTAATTCCGAGGATCGAAATCTAGTAATTGTTCACGCCGGAAAAACATTGTTCACGCAACACTATTTACGCCAATTTTTTTTGTTTTCCGGTGATAATATTCTATTATCTGAAGGAGAATATTTTATTTATAAATATCTGAAAGTTTTCTACAATCTTCACTCTACAATTATCTTTTGCCAGACGAGCGACACATTTTCTAGTGCCGCCTGCCGGCAGCGGAAGCTCTTTGATTCTCTATCAAGATCGCAGAAGCTCTGATACAATGTGAGAAATTATGGGAGAAAATATATTATTGAATTGTTGTATCTGCATGATTACACTTAACTCTATTTATAGACACTCCATTACAATCTTTTTCCTAATAGGATACTATATATAAAATTTTATTCCTATTCTACGTTACAATCTTTATCCTACCTATTCCTATTTTAACAGAGAAAACAACATTTGGAATTGCCTCTGCACCATTTTCTGCAACACTATCAAGACTCAGACTACATAGATAGATTAAAAAGTTACTTGTACTTACATAATAGCATTATCAATAGTAGAAAAATATGAATATATTACTTGAAAGTTGTTCTGATAGGAAAATTATCACATCATGGACCTATGGTTTACGTTTGAGCAGTTAAATGACTTCAAAATATTGAAACTTTTGAAACTTCTTCAGATTAGCATTTAGAGGTGTGACAAACATTTTTGGATGTCTAAATTTAAACATCTAGTGCATAAATAAGGATGGAAGAAGTTTTCACCTTCATGGATCAGTTTAAAATATCATCAATAAATACTGAAGATTGTATTTGCCAAGCTATAAGCAATTTAGTAGACTACATACCCTTGCGAACAACAGCTGCAACATCACCACCAGCACAGAAAGCCCTTCCATTTCCCTGGAAACATTGAAACAAGAAAAGGAGAAACATTTCGTGACATGTTAAGATATTTTATACTTGTAAATGATCACTTATAGAGCTGTGCAGCCTACCACCAAAGCTTATGAAAAAGAACTAAAACCCAAAACTCCATACGAGAAACTAAAGCAATATTTTTCATTTTAGCTGTTCGACTAATTTAATTAAAGGTATCCAAATAAGCTTCTTAAGCTGATTTTCGATTTTAATCGTCTCAAGTTCCAAAGACGGGCAAGAAAACTAAAACATAAAACTACATACAAGAAACTAAACCAATAATTTTCCTTTCAGTTGTTCTACTAATTTAATTAAATGTATCCAAAAAAGCTTCTTGAGCAGATTTTCGAAACTTACTTTGCTCAATTTCCAATGATTTACAGGCAAAACTAACTACGTGATGCTTTCTTCTTGATTCTCTGATGTCAATAAGTGGTTTAAGCATGTGATTATGTCAAGCGTAACTTAACAGCTAATTAGAGTGAAAGAGTCTCCCTTCTCTCTAGACTTTTTCTTTGGGGATCGGTAAAGGGTAACATTATTGATTTACAGCACTAAGAAAATGTTGTGAAGTATTTTTTCAAACAAAATCATCTCTGTGACCAACTTTCGACAATCTGGAGTAATACTACTACCAAGTAACATAATCCTAGTGTATGGTGAAGAGAAAGGTAGGTAGGATAGAATACTAGATTGGTCAGACATGGAAACAGCGAAGTATCCTCTTTGCAAACTTTATTAGAGGGGCAATATCACCGGAGCCATGGGCTGAAGTCTTTTGAAACCTGCCCAGTTATACACTTATACGGAATGAATCCCGTTGATACCATATATAGAACATCATACAACATTAATTTGGCTAGCCCTCAAGTTTTTTTAGTGCCCTCTATGAGACTTTATAGCTTTAATTGGGTGTAGACAGAATACAATATTTTTTATAAGGTTAACCAGAATACCATTATCCTCTTCCCCCCAACTCAACCTCCTCTGACAAATATGATCTTTTTCTTTCCATTTAACTCCTGAAAACCTGGCTCTATGAATCTTCAAGAACAAGTAACATGATTTAAACACAATCGTGGATTGATGCATTATAGAATTCAATGAAGAAATAAATAAAAATATATCATTTCACAATTTGAAAAAATCAACTCAAAAACCAATGCAAAGTGCCTGCCAGCATGTATCAGTTGTTTGAAAATATTTTGTAGAAAAAATATAAGATACCCACAGTTAAGTTACCAAGGCAAGTTATCTTATCACAGAAGATCCTCCTACTAGTGAGCATACCTTCAATATTATCATCTTTACATTTGAATCTCCTTCAGTGGAATGGAAAAGTTCCAACAGCCGAGATACCTGGATAAACAAATACGTTTAAGAGGACACTTTTCAATTATAACATGTCTTCACACTTCAATCTATTTCATCAGGTGATCAGTAATGTACATCAATATGACACGAATATGACATGATTAGAAGATTAAATGCCTACCAAGTTAATGTAATAAATTGATAACAATAACCACTTCCGGATGATTGCATGAGAAGATAGTATAACATGAATCCACATCAAATATCTTTTTAGCTACCATTATCATGATCTAATCTCCTCAACTCGGTCGCATAAAACCAGAAGAAAACTAGTTGAGCAAGTAACACACTCATGCTTGCTTCTCCAGTTTCACAGTCATTAGATGTTATTAGAATAATTTTTTCTTGGTCACAAGGTTGGCCAGTGCTATAAAAAAAACAAGAGCAAAACTTGAAGCATGGAGGACGAGATCGTGTCTAAGCGCACCTTGCTGAGGGTAATGAAGTGATTGTTGTAATCGTCAAGGTTTGCCTGGTGGCAAAGAAAATTGATTGGGTGCTGGGTACATACGCTCCAAGACATCTCTGTGCTAACGAAGAGTTGTTCCATGATTTTGAGGAGTCCTCTGATGACGAGTGCGTCTACATGGGTAACTCTATTACTGCTTGAGTTATGGGTAAAGCAAAATTTTTGCTCAAGTTAATTTTTGTAAAAACTTTAGCCTTGAACAATGTTTTGTATCTTCCTTTCCTTCATAAAAACTTAATTTCTGCAGTATTTCTCAATAAACATGCTTGCTTAAACTTATTTTTAAAGTTGATAAGATAATTATTTCTCATGGCAAAGACTGTTGGAATGGGATATCTTAATGGGGGTTTATTTATACTGAACATTATTCAAGAGGTTGTCGACAATGCAAGTATTTCCAATTCTTCTTGTTGAGTCGGTTAATTGGCATGGTAAGATAGATCAAATTAATATTGCTTTCTATCAACGACTTGGAAAAATGATAATTTTTCTAAATGTTCTCTGTGTTTGCATGCTGAGAAATTTTCAAACCTGTTACTAGAGAAAAAGACACAATGGTTTGAACTAGTACATTCAGACATAGCTGATTTCAAGAAAACTGTTAGCAATGGTAGAAAACAGTATTACATTAATTTTGTTAATGATATCTTTACATACAATAAGGTATATCTTTCTCAAGTCTAAGGATAGAGGATGAAAGTATGTTTGTGCTGCTTGTATTTCAAGACAGGATGCACAATTATTTGTAAATCAGATAGCAAAGAGCAAGACTAATCACAATTCTAGCATCAAGATAAATTAAGATCGATACAATATCTCTGAATTAAGAAACTAAATGGCACATGATTATTTAGTATTGTACAATCTACCCTTTGTGCTTGAGATTTGACATCTCAATTCAATGGAATGATGCGTATATCTACACTACTATCTGGCAAGTAATGTGTAGTAATGTATCTATCCTTAGGCTTGATTTTTGACATCTCAGACAACGGAGTAATGTGCATTTATTTGGTGTACCACTTACCAATAAAATTAATACAGTTTTAACGATTATTGGGCCTTCGAAATGATCTAGAGAACAGAGGGCAACATGCTGTAGAGTATTGCAAGATCTTCAGAAGTCAATTTTAAAGCTTGGCAATTGCATACGGAGGCAAGTTTGATCTTGGAGGCAGCTTTAGGTCTTCCCAATCTTCATCATCTATCTTGGAGAAGTAACAGTCAACATCATCATCTCTAATTAGTTCCAGTCTGGAGGGCTCCCACTGAAAACAAGGGAAAAGAATAGCACAAGAATGAAAGAAGCTCTCGATATCTAAGTTCAGAATTATACATGATCAAATGAACATAACCCACCTTAGGATTTCTATCCTTGTCGATGAGTATGGCTCTGCATCCCTGCAGTAAAAGTCAAGTGTCAGACTGTCAGTCTTGTAATGCAGTAAAATGTGTGGCTGAAAGATGGCATATTCTACCTCGAAAAAATCTTTGCTGAATTCTCCCCTCAACACATGACAAGCCATCCTATACTCACGAACAAGGCAACTGCCAACACTTTGCAGCCTCCCTTCTCTTATCTGGAACAGAAAATTGAAACTAATATGAACAATTTGCAGATTAAGGCATTAGGACCGCGTAGAAGGAGATTCAACATGTGATTGTAAAGCCAGACATCATCATATTTATTATTTGAAGAACTTGAAACACAGCAATACTGATCTAGAATCAAATTTAGAAATCCGAAATAAATTATTCTAGTATCAAAATTTTAAAATCCAAAATAAATAATCTCAATTAAAGTGTAAACTCAAATGATTTTTCCAATGAGGCCACTGTTAAGTAAGTAAAATTGAGGCCCAAGAGCCGAGGAGGAGCGGTTTCTAATAAGTTTTACAAATTAGCTAGTACTATAAGAAAGAAACAACATTTTTTTGATAATTTAGAACTTTTAATTCAATTGAATTCCCACGTACAGGGACAAAGCCAACAGAGGTGAATCTGTAAAAGAAAAAAGGTTGAACCAGTATGAGGACCAGTCACTATGCTTCAAATTGAGGAAAAGTGTATGGTAAAAGGGGTATCATTAACAATCAATTCTTAGAGTGCTTGACCTGATCATAATCCGACCAACTTCTCCAGAAGTGTAATATAAACAGAGAATTTTCACATTGTTCTTTCTTCCTCCATTTCATCAAAAATTAACTACCATGAATTGACACCTGATAACTGTTTAAAAGGTATTTTAACTTAACAAAGCAAGAAGCATGCCGTTTACTCGAGGAATTAATAATAAAGTATGTCATTTGCCTATAAATGACCAGTACAACAACAACATACCCAGTATAATCCCACCAGGTGGGGTCTGGAGAGGGTAGATTACGCAAACCTTACCCCTACCTTTGACGGACTATAAATGACCAGTAGATATGCAAATAAATACTAGGAAGTTCTGTAAAAAAATAACTGAGTTTCTTTCAGATTGGAATTAGATTCTCCAGATCATGTAGCTAGGAACACCTTTCACAGATATTAGTTGCTCAGTTGAACTAAACCAATAAAGAAGCAAAACTCGATTTCTTTCTTTTCCGAAGGAACATAGAAAAACTTCATAACTTTTCAAGGACTCCAGAAAAACGAGCATTATTCGGTACCCAGACAAATGAAGTGGAGTACATAACTTGCAGTTGAAGGAGTATTTGTTCTCTTAACCAGTTTGTCCAACACACAAGTTAAAATACTATTTCCAGACTTTGAAACTCTGCCTTCCAAAACATATAGCCAGTAATTTACCTAGGCACTATATTTGTTCAGGTGACAACATAATGGTATCTCCGAGCAGTGATTGACTTACTGATCTCAATGAAATTTTAAGACTTGTCGGGGATGCTTTCTTCAGCGATTGGATGGTTGAAGAGATCCAGTCATCCTTCTTGTTCAAAGCCTCATTTTCCTGTTGATGATTCATGCCAAGTTCACATCAAGTATTACAATAACTTGTTTGATTAAAATTTTACTAAGTAATTTCACCAAATAAAACAAAAGAATGCATCACATAACCATCTATCTCTCAAACTTACAAGACAAGATATGATTTCTTCGATTGTTTCTCGAGAGAAACAGCGATCAATAATCTTCATCCTGCATACATAAAATTGCAGAACTAAAACAGGTGCACTGTTGAGAAAGGGGTCATGAAATTACGAAGACTACTGGTTTTGTATTATTTGAACAGTCCCCCCCCCCCCCCTCCCCGGTCGATGCAAAACTAGGAAAGCTATCGATTCCTAAACTTCTAATGGCCATATAAAAGTAGAGTGAACATAGTCTTGCAACAACAGGAAGAAAAGTAAAACATTAGCAAAATAACTAATAAGAAAGAGCACAGATGATTTCTGTGATATGCCATCAATACTATGCTCTTTAATAAGTTCAAAATAATCCTCTTATAGGACCTGGAACTCTGTTTAGAAGGTAAGTTTCCAATAAATTAGCACGAAAACAAACTCCATAACAGAGATATTAAATGAACTCACTTGTGATAAGGACTTTCTGCTTTCAACTTTGGTATGTTAGAGAAGCGACGAATGATGGCAGAAATAACATCTGGATCACTCGTATTGACGTTAGCCAGTGCTGGTTCTAAAAATGGCAACCTCTGTAACAGAAGGAAGATCAGAAAGCATTCAGGGTAGATCAGAATGGGAGGAACCAAACAATTGGATAATTGTTATGCAAGCTGAGCGGAAATATACATCAAGATCTACAAACCGATTATTCAATGTTCATGTCAAATAAATACAAACTTCAGCAAGAAAACAAACCATCAGGAAAGGTTTTCTACCACCCAGAAATCCATAATATAGCATATAAGTCGACCAGTGGCTAAAAGAAGATCCCACAAATCATCTAAGAACCATTGCACGCATGGTTGACAAAATCCAAATTCCGGAAACGCCTGATTAGCTTGGGTACTGTTTGGCAAGGTAATTTAGAAGACCCAAATAATTGTCTCCAAGTGTTTCGAATTCATATTTGTCAGTACCCAATCCCGCTAAAAGAATTTCAATTTACCACTGTAGTCTGCATGATGAATCTGTAAATCTAGAACTACTTACTATTTGGGAAAAGAAGTAACAAGAGACTAATTATTACAGGCACCAAATTACTGAACCTGATGATGCCACACCCAAACTAAGTAGAACAATTTGTAGTTTAAATCCTGGTCCACTGGAGGTCTAACATTGACCACAGACCTTCAAAACCCTTTTAGATCCAGAGTACACCAAAGTGGTTGGCCAAATATGAGAAACATGGTCAAAATTGGCGGAAATTAGACTTCCCTTAAACAAACCAACAAGATGACATAACAACAGACCCAGTGTAATCCCACACGTGGGGTCTGGAGAGGGTAGGATGTACACAGACCTTACCCCTACCTTTGTGGGGTAGCTGTTTTCGATAGTCCCTCGGAACAAGAAGATGACACATATAATAAATGCCAGATAAGACTACCATCCTAACACCATATGCCTAACATCTTCCTGCAGTCAGGTGAACTGGCAATTTAGTTATTACATGTCCGGCAATATCAATTTTGCCATTTTATAGACCATTCAGTTCGGACATATTAGTAACAGAAGACATACTTCATTTGCTATAGAAGCAATTCAAAATGACCAGAACGTGCTGGAAATTGATGCATCATACCTCCGAGGGTACAAAATGAGTTGCTAGACCACAAGAAAGCATTTCAGCACCATCCAACCTAGCACCAGTAAGACCAGCATATTCCCCTGCAAAAGAATATAAGGAAGTAGTTAAGGCAAAACAAGACATAATATTTAACTATTTGTACCTGAAAGTTTCTCCATGCATCGTACAACACAGGAATTAGTCTTGCCCAACAAAAGATAACAACAATAAAAATAAATCTCATTCTTCAAATATCCTTGAAGAGAAGATGTCTTGCATGTATTCAAAGGCTAGGGTACATTTGTAATGACAGAGAAATTCAGCAATCAACTAAAAGAGAAAACTTCAAGTATCTTGGATCCATAATCCAAGGAGACGGGGAGATTGACGATGATGTCGCACACCGTATTGGAGCAAGATGGATGAAATGGAGGCTCGCCTCTGGGGTTTCTTTGTGATAAGAAAGTGTCGCCAAGGATAAAAGGTAAGTTCTACATAGTGGTGGTTAGACCAACATTGTTGTATGGGGCAGAATGCTGGACAGTCAAGAACGTCCACGTTCAGAAGATGAAGGTAGCGGAGATGAGGATGTTGAGATGGACGGAGAGATATGATTAGGAACGAAGTTATACGGGACAAGATCGGAGTGGCCACCGTGGAGGATAAGATGAGGGAAACGAGACTGAGATGGCCCGGACATGTGAAGAGGAGGTGTGAGGATGCGCCAGTCAGTGAGGTGTGAGAGATTGGCGGTAGCAGGAGTTAGGAGAGATAGAGGTAGGCCAAAGAAGAACCGGGGGAGGTGATTAGAAAGGACATGACAAAACTCCAGTTGACTGAGGACATGACCTTAGATAGGAAGATTTGGAGGTCGAGAATTAGGGTAGAAGGTTAGTGGGTAGTTGAGTTACTGTCGTAATGTGTGGGAGAGGTGGGGTTAGCCTCTTATTATTCTTTTCTTAGTCATATTGTTTAGGTATCGCGTAGATCCTTACTCTTTATGTGTGTATTACTATGTGTTGCTTCATTTGATTTATATCCGGATATTTTGTTGTCTTATTTTCCTTGCAATCCAGCATCTACTGCTTCCTTTTGAGCCGGGGGTCTATCGGAAACAACTCTCTACCCCATAAAGGTTGAGGTAAGGTCTGTGTACATCCTACCCTCCCCATACCCCACTTTGTGGGATTACACTGGGTATGTGGTAAAAAATTCAGCAATCATCATGAAAACTAAGGCCTAATTTTGTAATGGCGTAAACAAATTCAGAAATCACCGTGAAAACCAAGGCCAAGTGGCAACATCCAGGAAACAGCCAAAAAAATTGTAAGGAAAAATTATAGAAGACTTGTATCTTAAAAGGCTTTGACCTATATGTAATCATATAACGTGTGTGAAACATTATTGAAATGAGAAAAACTCGAGATCAAGAATGCAAACAGTGTAAATTAGAAATAAACTGTCGACAAATTTCAGAAACTTTAAGAGAAGATGCACCAAAAGAAACACGATGGCTGCTGCTTTGCTACAGGGGCATGTATAGCAAGCGATTTGTCCACCTTCTGAGGGAGAAAGGACCAATCTTCCTTTTTCGCCTCCTTTAACTTTTGGTTTTAAAGGTATCGGGGAAGAAGCAGCATTAAAATCAAAGTAGCTGGGGGTGGACAAAAGCTGAGAAGTAAATAACTCCATGCTGAAACTTGATTGAACTATATCTAGCAGTATATTTTCTTTTATAAATCAGAACAATGTTACAAGTGGAATTACCCAAGAATCCTGGAAGCCTCGAATAAAAGTAAGAGGCACCTACATCAGGAAAGAGTCCCAAAGCTGTTTCAGGCATAGCACAAACCTACAGGAAAAATGCACATGAGAATATGCGGATATGATGATTTCAGTTTATACATAGCAAACACCAAGTTAGAAAGAGGGTACATATTCCTGCCAAGAAAAAAATAAACTCTCAATGCAATCTCATATTTAATTTACCAACTATAGATCATAAAGATTTACAGTCTGTAAGGTTTTCCTCTAATTTTTGTAAAACTATTCCACATGAATATTAGATATTGTTACATTCCACAAGAGGCCCACAAAATATAAAGAGACAAATTTCAAGAAAATGACAAATAATGTGGTAAAGGTCAAATATAAAAAGGAAAGCACGATGGCGAGATTGAAGCATTGAATCTATTACTCAAGTAGATGCAATACCGACTTCTCTGTTGCAACTCGAAATCTACCATGTACAGAAGCACCAAGTCCACCTCCCATGACAATTCCATTAAGGATGGAAACCTTCAAGGGGCAGTCCAAATAAGATTAACGAGTTCCTCAGAGAATTGTATCACAAAACTAAAATTACACATCACCTAAGCTAACCTGGGGTTTACTATATGTTGCCATCACATAGTTAAGGGTGAACTCTTCACGGAAATAATCAGCACCCAGTTTCCAGTTACCTGAAAGCATAAACAAATAAAGTAAATAAATATGTAATTACCCAGTTTTTTTATCCTTAAGCTATGTGCACTTAAATTACTAAAATGTTGAAAATTTCGAGAACATCATCTGAAAAGAGCATAGTTGGGTGGCACAAACATTATCAAAGGTCACACCAGAGGGCAAGGGGGCCTCTCCTATGGCTGCCCAATCATCTTAAGGCCTAATGATTGATCAGAAGAGGAATGGAAATAAACCGTTGGAGAGAGAGAGAGAGAGAGAGAGAGGGAGGAGAGGAGAGAGAGAGAGAGGGAGGAGAGGAGAGAGAGGCGAGTGAGAGAGTTGAATACAAAAATTAGAGCCTTTTAAGAAAGTAAGACAAGTAATCAATAAAATATAAATAAGAATGACGAAGAAAAACTTTAGGAAGTTGAGACAACAACATTTAGGATTGCCGCTGCCCCAGTTTCTGCAACACTATCAGATTACATAGATAGATTAAAAAGTTACTTGGACTTGCATAAAAGCAATATCAAAAGAAGAAAAATATTAACATATTACTTGAAAGTTGCTCTGATAGGAAAAGTATCACATCATGGACCCATGATTTATGTTTGACTGTTAAATGACTTCAAATTATTGAAACTTATGAAACTTCTTCATATTAGCATAAAGACGTGTGTCACACATTTTTGGTTGTCTAAAATTAAACATCTAGTGCATGGAAGAAAATTTGAACCTTCATGGATCAGTTTAAGATATCATCTATAAATACTGAAGATGTCTTTACCAAGCTATAACCAATTCAGTGGACTACCTACCCTGGCGAACATTATGAACAACAGCGGTAACATCACCACCAGCACAGAAAGCCCTTCCATTTCCCTGTAATTATTGAAACAAGAAACGAGTAACATTTCGTGACTGATGTGAAGATATTTTATAATTGTACATGATCACTTATAGAACTGCGCAACCTACAACCAAAGCTTATGAAAGAGAACTAAGGCCCAAAACTCCATACAAGAAACTTAAGCAATACTTTTCCTTTCAGTTGTTCTACTAATTTAATTAAAGGTATCCAAATAAGCTTCTTAAGCTGATTTTCGATCTTATTTCTCCCAAGTTCCAAAGGTATACAGGCAAGAAAACTAAAACATAAAACTGCGTACAAGAAACTAAACCAATACTTTTCCTTTCAGTTGTTCTACTTATTTTTTAATTAAAGGTATCCAAATAAGCTTCTTAAGCATATTTTAGATCTTATTTTGCTCAAGTTCCAAAGATTTACAGGCAAAACTAACTACTTGATGCTTTCTTCTTGATTCTCTGATGTCAATAAGTGGTTTAAGCATGTGGCTATGTCAAGTGTAAATTAATGGCTAATTAGGCCTGATGTGAACGGACGCTTTCTTGAAACTAATTCATAGGCACTGAAATTGAGTGGCTGAAGCTAAAGCACCTACTTTTGAAGTAGCAAAAGAAAAGCAACGACCGGAGTGGGAGAGTCAAAGGTAAGAGTCTCCCTTCTCTCTAAAGGGTAACATTATTGATTCCAGCACTTAGAAAATGTTGTGAAGTATAAGTATTTCTCAAGACTTCTTTTCAAACAAAATCAACCCTGTGACCAACTTCCAACAATCTGGATTAATACTACTACCAAGTAAAATAATCCTAGTGTATGATGAAGAGAAAGGTAGGTAGGATTGAATACTAGATTGGTCAGACATGGAAGCGGCGAGATATTACAGAGAAGTATTCATTTCACCAACTTTATCTTAGAGGGGCAATATCACTGGATCCATGAGGAGAAGCTTTCTTCACTGTGTCAAGAGATGAGACGGGGAACAGACTCAAGCTCTTTGAAATCAGCCCAGTTAGACGCTTACACGGAGTGGGTCTGATTGATACCAATATAAAACAGCATACAACATTCATTTGGCTAGCCGTCAAGTTTTATTAGTGCCCTCTAGGAGATTTTATAGCTTTGATTGGGTGTAGCCAGAATACCATTTTCTTTTTTAAGGTTAACCAGAAAAATACCTTTTCCATTTATAAGGTTAACCAGAATACCATTATCCTCCTCCCCCAACTCAACCTCCTCTGACAAATATGATCTTTTTCTTTTCATTGAACTCCTGAAACATGGCTCTATGAATCTTCAAGAACAAGTTACATCACCAAGAACTAAGAGAAACACAATTGCAGATTGATGCATTATAAAATTCAATGAAGAAATAAAATCAAAATAATGAGCATGTATCAGTTGCTTGAAAATATTTTTGTACGAAAAATACAAGATACCCACAGTTAAGCTATCAAGGCAAGTTAACTATCACAGAAAATCCTCCTACTAGTGAGCATACCTTCAATATTATTATCTTCACGTTTGAATCTCCTTCACTGACATGGAAAAGTTCCAACAGCCGAGATATCTGGACAGACAAATAAGTGTAAGAATACACTTTTCACTTATAACATGTCTTCACACTTCAATCTATTTCATCAGGTGATCAGTAATTTACATCAACATGACACAATTATGGCATGATTTAGAATACAAAATGCTCACCAAGTTAATATAATAAATTAATAACAATAACCTCATCCGGATTGATTGCACGAGAAGATAGTATAACATGAATCCATATCAAATTAGCCTTTGTAGCTACCATTATCATGATCTAATCTCCTCAACTCGGTCGCATAAACTCTACTTTTTATAATGCTGGTGTCTGGACCAGCTTGTGCACCTCAACTACAACAACAAGAACAACATACCCAATGTAATCCCACAAGTGGACCTGGGAGGGTAGGATGTACCATGTACGCAGAAAGTAACACGATAGCAAACTAACTTAGTGCAAGTCACACTTTAATGTAAAGACTAGGACAACAACAACTACAAGTAACATTACGCTTGGTCACACACTAGTTAGGATCGGATTTAATGAAAAGACAATCATAAAAGATAGATGAACAATAAGCAAAAAATTGAATTAGGGTTTTAAATGAAGGGTTTAATGAAACACAAACAATAGACAATAAGATAATTGAGAACAGTGATACATGTTATGAGTATCTGTAAACGAGTCCATATAGCATATAACACTTGTTACAAGAATCCTTTCTCTACTATGGATATTTACATTGCAACATTCAAGTCTTATCTATTTCAAATGAGAAGATAACATTATGCAAAGGCAGAAAATAATGAAGTCCATCGAAAATTTGGGACTTTATAAGTACAACAAGGATAAAAGAAATAAGAAAAAAGAAAGCAGTACAGCGAAAAATAATACTAATGGAGTATCAAATTTTGGCATACCATTTGATGAGAAAGTGCATTCAACTGCTTAGGCCTATTTAATATGAATGTTCTAACATTTGCTGTCTCCTCCACCAAAACCTGACAACCAAAATTAACAGTTTAAGAAAAAAAGGAAAAACATTGCAACAATTGAATTTGAACAAGCGTTCATGAATAAACTAAATGTTAATTACTTCTTACGGGAAAGTTTGCAATTTGAAAGGAAAAGAAAAGAACAGATATGGAAAAATGAAAATCATCAAATTAATTGATTAAAATAACAAGTGGAAGAGTAAAAGTTGAGTGATGCACCTGATCGGTTCCGCCATCGTTAGAAGCCATGGTGGTTCTCTGCTTCGACTATGGCTGATTGCGGCAGCCACGGGGTTATTTTTGTCAATTGACCGACGACCCGATCGACCACGTTTCTTCTGCCCGTATTGGTTCTTGCGTCTTTCTTTACGATATATATATATATATATTAGTTGGCTTCCTATTTCCAAGTTCCAAATTGGAGAAAATGAAAAAAATGACCTTTTATGTTTGACAGTAGGTTCAAACAGCGTGACTCGCTACTGTCAAAACGACCCTGAGTTTACGTGCTGGACTTAATTTGTGAGGCTTAGTTTCTAAGCGCCCGCATGATCTAAATATTTCTTAGGCTCAATATTCGGGGTTCAACTAATAGTTCTTACAAAAATATTATGTAAATTTCTTAATTAAAATTGCTGAGCCTCGTAATTTTTTAACAAATGAACGATACTTAATAGTTTTATAAAAATAAGAGGATTGTGTGTAACTCAAATAACAAGTTGTACTATTATAAAGGCAATCCGGTGTACTAAGCTCCCGCTATGCCTATGCGCAGGGTCCGAGGAAAGGTAGGACCACAAAGGTCTGTTATACGCAGTCTTACATTGCATTTCTGCCAGAGGCTATTTTCACGACTTAAACTCATTAACTCCTGATCACATAACCCAGTTTTGTCATTTTCTTTCCAAATTGCAGTATAGTTTTTGTTAGATGAAATACTAAAAAGTAGGAGATTTTTATAATGTTTAAAATTAAAGGGATGCACACAGACTGCGGCGCGCCTATCGCCCCGGCACGACACTATAAATGTTGGGTTGAGCGGTCAGCTTGCCTTTCGCCTCGTGGCTTGGATCGAAGGATAAGGTGCGGAGCGAAGGTAGTTCCCTAACTAGCTTGAGGGGAAATATCATAGATAGATTATCTGGACTAGAAGTGCAATAAAAAATTCAGAGTTTTGAGTATCAAATGATTTTCTAAAAACAATCAATCATGGGGTCTTGGGTTAATCCCTGAAAATGAAATGACAGATTCCATTTCATCACCAGCTGAAACTTCACTACTTTAGCTGGCAGTTTCCATTTCACTGCAAAGTCTACACCCAATTTGGAGTCCTCAAAATTGGAGAAATGGGAACAGTGTTTGATGAAAAAGATTTCCTGGAATGTTGTGGGAGCACCAAATTCGCCAGGAGATGGTATCAGCTGGCCCCTTTTCCACTCACCAAGATGCCATCCATGCTGCCAGAGATATATGGTTCAACAAGATCATGATCCCTGCTAAAGTTAGTTTTTTCTTTTTAAGTTCAAATATTGGTTCATTGGTGTTACGTATTTAAAAGACAAATATAGAAGTGTCAATAGTACATAACATTGTAGAGACTTTCGTAGTATCAAAGATATTAGGTAACAAATTCTAGAATATCTACATTCTCAAAACAGACTTTAGTATTTTTACAGTTGTGCTTGAAGCTATGTACACGTAGATTTAAGTTCTTCGAATTAAATGGTCTTGCATGGATTTTCACAACAAAATAATGCTAATTGTGTGCTTCTTTGGGGGCAAATCTTCAAGTTCTCTTATATGTGTGCTACTTGAAATTTCTGTCAGATGTGCTTGTTTTTTTATGTGCTTTGAGAGAACTGTTCTAATGCTGTGGTTCTGTCTTGTGGCTTCCTCATCCCCACCCTCCCGCCCGCAGACATACAATTTTTAAGATTTCAATATCTCTAAGCTATATGCTGATACCTCTTCAGACCGGAAGGTAAACTTTAATGTCTCCTATTGCAGGTGGAGCAAGGGAGAGCAGTCAACAGCTCTGGCCACTGCTACTGATTCTACGTTACAGGTATTTTGATCTAAAGATATATGCATTTAAGAAATCTATGAGTCAAATGCAAAATAGTATTTTTGACCCTTTTTTGTTGTTGATTGGGCGAATAGATTAAATTCTGTGTACAAGTAGGTTAACTTTTTACTTTGTGCATTCAACGTTGAGAGTTTGCTTAATATTTGATCTTGCAGGAACTGTTTGAGTGGAACACTCGCTACAGGGAGAAGTTTGGATTTGTATTCTTGATGAAATATGGAATAATTTCCCTTAGGGATTCCTTTCATTATTCACAATATATATAGCTGTACAAGGTTGATTCCTAATATGGTACGAATCCTAACTTACCTTACAAAGGTTGATTCCTAATACAGTTAGAATCCTAAGTTACCTTAATTATACATCTACCATTATTACAAAATATACGGAGAATATTCTGAGAATATTCGCTAATACTCCCCCTCAGACGGAGCGGGAGGAGGCCGAATGCTAAGGCTGGATCGGAAGTCGGTGAAGAGCTGTCGCGGTAGTCCCTTTGTGAAAATGTCCGCATACCGATAAGAGGAAGGCACGTGTAAAATTTTGACCGACCACGGGCAACCTTCTCTCGCACAAAGTGGATATCCATCTCAATATGCTTAGTCCGCCGATGTTGGACCGGATTATGAGACATATAGATAGCAGATATGTTGTCACAATAGACTATGGACGCCTTGCGCAATGGACACCGGAGCTCCAAAAGAAGATTTCGGAGCCACCGGATCTCGGCGACAACATTAGCAACTCCGCGATATGCGCTCGCTTCAAAGCACTCGAACGGGATAGCGTGGCTCGCCGCTTGGCGGACTATGAGATAAGATTATCCCCTAGAAATACACGGTACCACGAGGTGGAGCGACGTGTGTCGGGGCATCCGCCCAATCGCATCCGTGTAGGCTAGCAACTTGGTTGGGGGCAGGTGTATAGATGTAAACCAAAGTCTAGTGTGCCCTTAACATATCCGATAATACGTTTAAGGGCGGCAAAATGGGACTCTCGGGGGTCGTGCATGAACAGACACACCGCCGAACGGCATATGCAATATCGGGCCTAGTGAATGTAAGATATCGAAAGAGCACCTGCTAGACTCCGATATAGAGTGGGATCGAAAGCGGCGCACCGTCATTAGCACTAAGCTTGGATTTTGAGTCCACCGGAGTTGACATAATTTTACAATTTTCCATCTTGGCCCCGTACACTATCTCTTCGCATACTTACGCCGACACGGGAACATAGTGGGCTGCAGATCTTGTCACCGATATACCCAAAAAATAACTTAGCTTGCCCAAGTCAGTCATAGCAAATTCAGTTTTGAGTAGAGCAATGATTTCACTCTTCAACCCGTCAGATGAGGCAGTAAGAATAATGTCATCGACATATAATAGCAAATATGCAGTGCTGCTACCTCGGTGAAGCGTGAAGAGAGATGTATCACACCTGCTACATACAAAACCAATCTGCAGAAGATACCTGGCGAACCGATCATACCAAGCGCGGAGTGCCTGTTTCAATCCATACAATGATTTCCTGAGACGACACACAAACTGCGGATCTGCCGGATGAACAAAGCCAGGAGGCTGATGCATGTACACAGTCTCTTTCAAATCCCCATGAAGAAACACATTCTTGACATCAAGCTGATGAATCGGCCAATGCATGCCCATAGCAATACTGAGAATAGTCCGAATAGTGGCCGGTTTAACAACCGGACTGAATGTCTCACCACAATCAATACCCTCCCGTCGATTAGTGCCATTGGCAACTAGTCTTGCCTTATACCTCTCTAAGTCACCACTGCGTCTCTCGAATTTGTGACGAAATAGCCACATATACCGGATAACATTCACACCAATTTGGTCTAGGTACCAAATCCCAAGTGTTCTCGCTTGGTTAAAGCGTTAAATTCCTCGCACATGGCCGCATTCCAATTTGGGTCCGGTTTTGCTAGTTTTGGATTTTTTGGAATGGGTGATAAGGTTTGTGTGGAGAGATTGAATTGAACCTTGGGTTTGAAGATCCCGTGTTGTGCACGAGTCTCCATGCGATGTGAGGGCGGTGGTGGTGGGTCGGGGGCCGTGAGGTTGCTTTCGGTCCACCGGTTCGGGACCGGTGGGCGCGATGTCGCCGGTGGCGCAGTGACTCGACCGGGGGTGTAGGGGTGAGCGAGGGGGAGCTGGTGGGGTGGTGCCGGACGGTGGGACTATCGGAACAGTGGGTGCTTTGTTGGTATAGATTTTGGATGACCGGGGACAGACTTGGTTCATCGAGAAAGATGTAATCGGTGGTCCGAAATTTACGGAGATTTGAAAAAGGAAAGGTTGTCTCGTCAAAGGTGACGTGACGGAGACGATGATATTGCGAATAGCAATGTCATAGCACAAGTAGCCCCGATGATTAGGAGATAGACCAAGGAAGACACATGGAAGAGTGCGAGGGGCAAGTTTGTGGGGTGCAGTGGAGGCTATGTTGGGGTAGCAGAAGCATCCAAAAATACGTAGGTGATCATATGATGGCTGCCTACGGTATAAGATTTCTGTAGGAGTTTTGTTTTGGAGTGTGCTAGTTGGTAAAATATTTAGAAGGGATTCTACCATTTTGACAAAGATAGACCCAAAAAGGCGGTGGTAGGCGGGCATGAAATGAAGTGTGCGGACCATGTTATTGATGGTACGTATAATTCTTTCACCTTTCCGTTTTGGGAAGAAGTATAGGGACAAGAAAAATGGAAAACCATGCCTTGTTTAGAACAGAAATTGTGAAATGCCGAGTTATTAAATTCACGTCCATTATCACATTGGAATGATTTAATAGGTTTTTCAAATTGTGTCTTAATGAATTTTTGAAACTCGAGGAATTTTGCAAAAACTTCAGATTTGAATTTCAGTGGGTAAATCCAGACAAAATGTGAAAAATCATCCAAGAATACTAGATATAATTTATGACCCAAAGAGCTAGCAATCGGAGATGTCCACAAATCAAGCATGAACAATATCAAATGGAGAAAAAGTAACACCTTTGTTTGATGACATAAAGGGAAGACGAGTATGTTTGCCTAGTGGACAAGAAAAACAAAGTGTTGGGCAATTTTCCCATTATTACATTAAATACGCTTAGAAGTCCTAAGAAAAGTAAAAACCGGGTCTCCGAGGTGTCCGAGAGTCTGTTGTGCCAAGTTGAGGGAGAGATCGCCGCAAGGGATAGAGGTGCTTGCGGTCCGTCGGCGGAAGATTGAGTGAATGGGTAGAGATCTCCCACACTATTGCGGCGTGTAAGAATTTTCCCCGTATTGAGTTCCTTCACGAGAAAAGCCAAAAGGGTCAAATTCGACGGACACGTAATTATTGCTAGTGAATTTTTTAACGAGAGATTAAGTTTTTAATGATGTTAGGTGTGTATAGGACGTGGTTTAGGGAGAAAGGTGGGTGTGGATGTTTGGTGTGTGTGTTACCGTAACCTTCAATTGGAATGCGATGACCATTGCCGACAAGTAATAAATTGAGGACACTTTAGCCGACGTAGTTGAGATATGTTACCCGACGACCGGGTGAGGTGAGATGTGGCTCGGTGTCCATGTACCAATTTTCGTCGGGCGTTGAAGGTTCACGGTGGTGTATGCCCTGGCCCAAATCGGCCGGGGACAAGCCGCCGGGCTTGCGCAGTCTTCTTGCAATGTACCTGCTTCGCTTGGATTGCGGTGGGCATTGTTGTAGCCGCCGCCGCCTTGGACTACCATCGGTGGGCTCATTCTTTGCTGGCGGTGGGCTCGCTCGGTGGCCGGGGCATGGCCCAAGAGGCCGATCGACCAAGGCCGCCGGAACCGGGCCCCTACGGTCGGGTACGGGCATGCGGGCGAGGCCCGGTTTCGCCTGGTTGGGCCATTGCTTTGCAGTCTGCTTCTGCTGCGTCCGATCCACCGGGTGCGTTGGCCCTTTCCGCGGCCCTTGCCTTTGTTGTTGCGACCTCGTCGCCACGACCTCCGCCACTCTGTTCTTGCTTCGCCTGCTGGGAACCGTTCGGTTCTTGGTCGCAGGTGTTGCCATCCCGTCAATCCGGCTAACGCCTTTTGATTATGTTCCTCTTGTTTAGCACGTCTAGTTTCTTCCAACAATAGTTGTGAACGTGCCTTGTTGAAACTTGGGAGAGGGTCGGCTTGTTGAATCATTGTTGCGAGTGTGTCATATTCACCTTTTGGTAAACCCGCAACAAGTTGAAGCAACATCTTGGTTTCTGAAACGAAGTCCCGACGTTGGATAGTTGATCGGTTATGAGTTTCAGTTGCTTACAATATTCGGACATGTTGTTAAAATTCTCGAGGCGGGTATTATTGAATTGCTCTTCCAAATATATGGCCCGAGTATTTTTATTGTCCTGAAAGATTTCTTCTAGCCGGATCCAAAGTTCACGTGCCGTAGCACCTGTTTTCATGATAGTGCACAACATGTCTTTGGAGATGGTGCCGTAGATCCATTGTTTGACGCTGGCGTCAAGACGACGCCAGATTGAGTCTGTAACATCGGTGGGACGAGGAGCAGATTCGTCAATATGATCGAGCACGTTGTATGCACATGCATGAATGTAGAATAGTTCCATCCACATGGAATATTGACAGTCTTCTTGGTCAAGAATTATAGGGATAAAATTCTTGATGTTGTTAACGGCGAATGCCGGATGAAAAGAAGATACTGAACGTTGAGAGGGTGGTCAATTGTGCCAGTGGATGAACCGGAATTTGGGGGGAAGACATGGTTGCCGCCTGCCGAGGGAAGGGAATTTTCTGGTTTAGCCGAGAAAGAGAGGAAGAAAGCAGATTTTTTTTTTCTGCGAAATCAGAAAAAAAAATTGCTAATTTCGGCCAAGAATAAGGAAGAGGAGGGATTTAGGTTTTAGGCTCTTGATACCATGAAAGATGGAATAATTTCCCTTAGGGATTCCTTTCATTATTCACAATATATATAATTTGTACAAGGTTGATTCCTAATATGGTACGAATCCTAACTTACCTTACAAAGGTTGATTCCTAATACAGTTAGAATCTTAAGTTACCTTAATTATACATCTACCATTATTACAAAATATACGGAGAATATTCTGAGAATATTCGCTAATACTTGATATGTGCTTCAGGGAGAAGTACCCCTGAGATACTTGCAGAGTTGAAGGTAAAGTCGATCTGTTTGAAGATGGAATGATTGTATATTTTAGTAACCTCAATTATAATCCAACATGTTATAACCTTATATTTTGAGAACAAAAGATTTTAACTTTAGGACACGAATCATTTGAGTTCCGAAAATTCCGTTGGAGCGTTTAGAGCAATCCTTCACTGCTAAAGGGGTAGAATTTCTGATCTAGTCCCCCTGATGTCAATAGTCAAGACTGAATTTCATTTTGAACTGTATCTTGTGAACCTACTATATCATGCATCCTTATAATATTTTATAAAACCACCAAAGTTTGAACCCTTGTTGGCTCACAGTGCATTGAGATACAGAAAATGATTATAATTTATGTGAGAATGCCGAATCTGTCATCTGCCTCTTGCATCATAAAAGGGGGTGATCTTTGAAAGTCAGCCATGAGCTGTAGGAAAGATAGTAGCTAATCTGAAGAAATTTCCGTTATCTAATTTTAATAGGCCAAACTTATAAAGGTTATGTGTGTGAATGTGCACCGATACTTTAGCATTTCCTCAAACCCCTTTGCTGCTGCTATCTTGGCCTCAGATACAACAACGACAAACCCCAGACCTTACCCCTACCTTTGAGAGGTAGAGAGACTGTTTCCGGTGGACTTGTCTAGAGTAAAGCTCCAGCTAGCCTGTCCATTGTAATGGAAATTAAAATGGGGATGGAGAAAACTATATGGCATGTATATAATATTACTTTTATATAATGCAAATGGTTAAAAGGGATTAGTGGCCTCTGTAAAAGAACTACAATCAAATTGACGTCTGCAAACATTAACATCATAAAGTACATCACAATCAGCATTACAAAGACTATCTCCATGCAGTTTTGAGCACATTGCCTCGCATGGTTTCAAGCTTAGATGCCTACTCAAACTTAATATATATGTCAAAACAAATAAAGTTAGTTTGATATATTTTGTGAGAACCATACTTTCAATTCCTAACTCGCAACGTGTCTAAATCCTTGAGTTTCTACTTAAGGTAGCCCTGTCTTTTAGTTTCGTATTTGGTTGTCTAAAGACTATGGCACGTTCTTAGTTCCAAGAAATTCAACACAAAATAGGAAGTTATACATTGTGTTTTTGAGCTGCTTCTGTGGGCTTATTTCCCGATTTTAAACTCTCAGACCAGATTCCATTAAATAATTGTTACGTCAAGAATGTGGCACCGTAATATAGACCATTCCGATAAAATTAACATTTAACCAAAAAAATAAAAAATAAAAACATTTATAGGTTGTATTTTTATTTTCTACTCTATTTATTGTTCTTTTATTCTTTTCCTTCTTCCTCTTTTACTAGTATGGAAATCTTTCTCGATTTTAAAGACACTTTGCGCCTAATTCCATAAATGTCAAGGCCGCAAGCATATGACTAAGGGAACTTACCTTTTCTCTCTCTTTTTTTATTATTTTTCCATTGAACCTCCAATAGGTTGATGTTTTTTTATTAATAAGGAAAATTACTTGGTTCTTACTACTTCCTCTTTTATTTCTTTCCAAGAATATATCACATGATGATACCTGTAAAATATAAATAGGAACCTCTCGGACCCTCCTCTATGTACCATCTTCACACAAAATAAACTTCTCTTCTTACATATATTCTTCTCTCTAGTTGAATTCAATATGTCTAACCAAACAACTGGTTTGGAGAATATTTTTCCAGCAGGAAATAGTACTACTAATACAAAATTGAATAATGAAGATGGTTGGCATATCCCAAACAACGCCCTTTGGGGTGTTTTAGGCTTCGTTGTTCTAGGTTTACTCTATTATATCCTGGACAGAGTCACAAGAAGAAAATCCTCCAAAAATAATGAGGCAAATCATAGTGATGAGGCAAAAAAGAATAGTGATGACGCAAAAGAAAGTGATGATGCTACGTCTAAAGTGTAGAGGGGAAGAAAAAAGAGAATATATAGTTCGATATTCTTTTAAATTTTTATATTATATGTCAATTTTTTTTGTTTCTTTTTGTTATATTGTGGGAGGGAGAGATAGAAAGAACATAGTGTTAGTTATTTTTTCCTTTTCCTCAAGTTTATTTTAGGTTTATAATGAAGTTGTGATTTATACACGAATTTTCTTCTGTTTTTCATAATGTGTTTGGAGCAAGGTTGGATAGTGCTTGTTTTTTTAAAGTATGTTTTTTCTTCTCGTCAAACTACTAACTTAGATATCAAGATTTGTTAAGAGTCTCACATCAAATATGGAATAAAAACATGAACTCATTATATAAACTTGGACAATCCTCACCCTACAAGCTAGCTTTTGGGGTTGAGTTAGGCCCAACATCCATTTTTTATATGGTATCAGAGCCAGACTCATTCCAATTCTTTGTTCATCGATGTTGGACCCCCAAATTATATTGTCTACGCTCCAGTTAAGCAGGTCTGAGTGTGTGGAGAGTGTTAAGAGTCTCACATCAGATATAGAATGGGAACATGAACTCCTTATATGGAATTGGACAATCCTAACCTTACAAGCTAGCTTTTGGGGTTGAGTTAGGTCCAAGATTCATTCTTACAAAATTAATTAGTGCAATTTATAGAAAGAGATGTTAAGCTGTCAATGATCAGTTTGATTGAACGTCTAAAAGCATACATAAAATAATTTGACAACAATAAGTAAATCTGAAGGACTTTCTCTCAAGTCTTTGTTTCTTATTAATGCGTTATTTCAACATTGCTCGGTAACAATTTGCCAATACTTTGTGTTTTTAGATGCATTGAAGATGCACAAGTTCAATAGTTTCTAATAACACACCCAAATAGTGCAGTAAACTTTCCGATGTTTTTGACGGCCACGCAATTTATTATGGTAAGTGGATCAAAAAAGAGAAAATTTTATGGAAAGGGCCTAATATTTGTAAAAAGAAAAACAATTTAGACGACTATATGTTGAAAAGTTCAAATCTTTGGCAAAAACACATAATTTATTTTACAGTATTTCATACTTCATAGTAGTATACAAATTTTCGACAAGCATGCCGTAAAAACTTGTAGAAGAATTGTTTTCCCTTATGTTACTGATATAGCATTGGGTTGCATCCCTTTTCTGCTTGATTTTGTTATTAGATGTTCCATGCATTTCTGTGGATTGGAATTCTAATTGACTGTATATTTACGTCTTGGACCCTTGTGGATTTCGTTTATTATATTGTTGTCTCGTCAGCAGTAAAATCAGAATTTTTACTAAGGATATTCAAAATATAAGAAAGTAAACATACAAGTCAATCAAGAGGATTCACTATCTAGTATCTACTATATATACATAAAATAATTTTAACCTTAGATATACCGTGTAATTTTTCGACAAAAAGGGTTCGGATGAACCCGTTGCGTTACTCTACCTCCACCCATGATCTTGTTGATACTATTACTATTTATGATTGTCACGACCCAAACCGGAGGATCATGACTGGCACCCGAACCTTACTTGCCGAGTACCACTAATTATATGTTTAACATCTAATCATAATTAATCACGGGCCATGAGGGCCGTCACCAAGTATCCTGCTGACACAGAGAAATGATAAACTAGAATGGAGCTACATAAAATCTTACAAACAGATGAACCCAACCTATGCATATACATACTAAGACCGACATGCCATACACGACCACCTTATACAGGACAACTGTCTACAAGCCTCTAAAGAGTACGTGACGTCACAAGGTCGGGACAGGGCCCAACCATACCCCCATGCATATCAAAAATATCGTACCACGACTAGACTGCAACTCTGGAACAAATAGAGTGCTCCAATATCAGCTGAACCAGCAACCTACTAGTGCGGACCGTCACCTTGTTTACCTGAGCCTGCGGGCATGAAACGCAGCGTCCCCCGACAAAAGGGACGTCAGTACGAATAACGTACCGAGTATGTCAGGTATTGAAAAATAGCATAATAGAGACCTGAAAGTAACATGAGACAATAAACAACCAACCAGTAGAGAATGCCTCTGAGGGCCATAATATGTCTAAATGTCATGCACAATGCGGTCGTGCATATACATATGCGTATACAACGCCATCAAGCCTCTGTGGACATCCCATCATATCATATCGGCCTCTGTGGGCATAATCATTATCGTGTATATCTATACCAACTGCAAGTGGTGTGCGTATATAACGTCTTCCCTTTCCCCATATCCCATACATATATAGTGCATACATATAGTAGAGTATTTAACTCCTTTGAGGTCAAGGTATGTACATGAATGTAATGCATGAATGATATGACAATAAGATACTATAAGTTTGTCGGAGTGATGTAATATCGTTTTACCTCCGATTAACATTATGAATACTAATATCTTTCTCATATATCTCAATAAGAATTTAGGAACATATTTAGACTAACATTATGAATACTAATATCTTTCTCATATATCTCAATAAGAATTTAGGAACATATTTAGACATGCTTTGACAATGGAATGAATAACATGAACATTCTTAACTACTAGGAGTAGAATCATTTATGAGATAATATTACATTTACATTTCGTACTTAGAACATGCCAAAAAAAAAGAAGGATTTGCCTTAACCTACCTTAATTGCTTATAACTATGTTTAGAGAATTGTAACCACGAGACCTTCC
This sequence comes from Anisodus tanguticus, assembly GCA_034509755.1. Lineage (NCBI taxonomy): Eukaryota > Viridiplantae > Streptophyta > Magnoliopsida > Solanales > Solanaceae > Anisodus > Anisodus tanguticus. Next base: position 21,584,588 of record CM067539.1, on the reverse strand, counting down.
ATTATGTTGCTACAACACTTTCACGATTTTTTTAAGATAAAGAGAAAGGGAGAGTTATACGTAGGAAGGAAGTGACAATTTGCAGTCATTTCCTAATAATTGCTCCCTATATGTAAAGATAAGTATTGACAATATTACCTCTCACATAAAGTAACAAAGACTTAAATATCATGTGCCCTATGCACTTAGTCATGCATACTCTCGGTGAAACTCCCACCCTTTTGACACATATATATTGCCATTTAATCATAATCCTAGTATAATGCCACCTAGCTATATAGATTACCTAGTCATATCTAGTCTTGCTCAAGAATTATACTTGCTGGCACGTGATGATATCCCCATTAATTTGCCTATTCATAATTCTTAATTAGTACTATGTTCCAACACTTAATCGATTACACACAATAATTAATTTTTTTTATCTCAATTCACTTAAATCTTAATGACTTATAAAATCTTCATATACTCAATGTCATAATCGTGCAATATAGCACTAGTCCATCACCTCTTTGGAGGCATACAATTATTATTATTAATCCCTATCGTCACACTTATTAAGTCCTAAATTATTTCGGGACCACATCCTTTCATATCCTAAGCTCTTTATTTGCATGCGTCTAGATACTCAAACCATCGCCCGAAATTACGGGGCGTTACAATGATGTTTGATGTTTGGTTTATATATATCTATTTCTTGAATGCTTGCCTAGTTACTAGCATAAGATCAATGATGAGGAACAGAGTGAGTAGGCTAATCACTAATTGATCAGTATTCTATAATTTTGTATTCTTCACGTTTTCTGAAATTAAATAATTTCCAAAACTTAAGGAGTGCCTGGGCTTATAAAATTTAGTAGAAATGACATTAGTTAGTCACTTTTAAGGATGCTATTTAAAACATATATAACTATAGTTTATATTGATGTATTAAAATTCAATCACTTGGTTGCTGCCTTCTCTTGTGCACTTCTTCTGCAACGTTTCTTCATTTGTTGTGCTCCTCCTCCTACTCTTCCCAATTGGATTTGGTGTTAGAAGGAACAATATCAAACGAATTTTAAAAAAAGTAGCACTTCTAGTAATCCAATTGCATGGGACAAAAAAACAACATTTTTATGGAGGTAATTTTAAGGTGCTTGCCTGGAATGCTAACGCTTTATCAAGAGACAGAAGAGTAAATAGGTGCAATAGTAGAAATTGTTGAGTTGTGGAGCCTAATTCACCTCCGATACTATGAAGATCCTACGCAGAGTGTGGAACGCTGATCGACCTGAGCAGACAGGTCGACGTGGGGGTTGGAAGGGGTAGGGGTGAGCGGGTCCGGGTACCCTAACTTTTTTGAACTACCCAGACCCTACCCAGTAAACGACCGGTTCCTAAATCTACTACCCGGAACCTACCCATAGCAATCATTACCCGGAACCTACCTGGACCATGCGGTTCCGGGTAGGTTCCCGAGTACCCTATAAACCATTTATGTCATAAATACTATTGCATAATCAGTGACTCAATCTAAAATGGAGGAAATAGTGACGGACGGAAAATCTGAAATGGGTCTCCCGTGATGGGTTCTCGGGTACCCTGTAAACATTGCAAAACTGAAATGACTACAACACATTGACTGAATCTGAAATGGAGGAAATCAGTGACGGAAAATCTGAAATTACTACAACACAATCACTAAATGAAGAAAGATTGCAAAACTATCTTGCATAATCCGGTGACATTTAACGAAATATCGATCATCGATTTCGAGATCTGCATAATCCAAAGTATTCCGGTGAATAAGTGAAGAAAACATTGCAAAACTACTGAAATTGCAGATATGCTTTTGAGCCTAAAATGGAGGAAATCAGTGACTGAAAATCTGAAATGGGTCTCCCGTGACTGAAATGGAGGAACATGATACAACACAATCACTAAATGAAGAATACATTACAAAACTCCAAATAAACATAAAACAAAAATACATCTTTTAAAGAAACGCCCATAAATGTCACACGTCCACCTGCATACTAATCCGCCATTATGTCTTCCGTGACACAAGTAAGCTCTACAAAAATAAAATGAAACTATTGTGAGATTCCAAGACAAAAGATAATACACAAAAATAAAAAATCTAAATAACTCAAATCCATAAAACAAAAATAAAGAAAGACCTAGTGACTTACCTTTCCTCATATTTTTCTGCATCTTCCATATATTGCTCAACACTAATGGATTTTGAAGATGAGCGCAACCAATCTTGGCAACAAATCAAATCTTCCACAAATTTACGAGTTAGAGAGCTGCGAAATTGATCAAGCACTCGACCAGATGTGCTAAAAGCCGATTCCGAGGCTACCATGGATACGGGGATGGCTAAGATGTCTCTAGCCATCAAACTGAGAACCTTGTAAGTCGACTTAGCAGCATTCCACCACATTAATAAATCAAATGTTTCATTTTTGGGCTCACGAGGACTACTAAGGTACCTTTCCAATTCAGATCTTAAATCCCCACTAAGTTCATCTTGGTCATCCTGGTACCAATCTTTGACAAGTGAAGCTGGATCAACAAAACCAAATTTTTCTCCACCAACACCGTCAATAGAGCCTTGAGACTCATCCAATGCACTAGAATCAACCATAGAAGAATGATTTTTGTCATAGAATGCAAAAAGACGTTCCAATACATTCATTACCTTACTAACGATCAATTCTATTTTAGCATCATCAACACCAATCCTTCTACAACTCCAATTCAGAAATCTCAACTTATATCGAGGATCTAGTACTACGGCTATCAACACCATCATGTTTGTTCTCTCAATATTCCCATAATACTTGTCAAATTTGGCTCTCGTTTTTGTAGCCATCGCCTTAAGGTTTTCATTATTATTTTGGCTTTCACATTCAGTTAATGTTGAAAACATGCTAATAAATTCATGAAAATAATGGTTAGTTGTCACATAGAGACTTCCTAACATCCTAATAGTAGCCTCATAGAAATTTTTCAGAAATAAAGACAACAAGGATGCATTTTCCCAATCCTCATCTTTCGGGACACCACAATCAAGCTCAGCCACAAAAGCCATATCATCATCTTCAAGTTTTACAAATGCTTGTTTGAACTTACTAGCACTTTCTAACATAAGATATGTAGAATTCCACTTCGTACTAATATCAAGACAAACAGAGCCCTTATAAGTTATGCCCTCTTCAGTTATACAACTTTGGAATTGTTGTGCTCTACTTGGGGAACTCCTAACATACTTAACTGCAACTCGAATTCGACTAATTGATTCACGAACTTCACTCAACCCATCTTTCACAATCAGATTCAATATATGAGTTGCACATCTCATATGAAAAAACTCACTCCCCAAAACAAGGGTATTTCTTAACTTGTCCTTCAACTAAGTAATTGTCACATCATTAGAGCTCGCATTATCAATTATAATTATTGATATACGATCTCTAATTCCCCACTCAATTATACATTTTTCTACCATCTTACCAATATCCCAACCTTTATGGCTAGGCATAATAACAAAGTTTAGCAATCTCTTATGCAAATTCCAATTTTCATCAATAAAGTGAGCGGTAAGACATAAGTAACTCAAATTTTGAATGGAAGTCCAAATGTCAGTGGTGAGAGCAATCCTAGATTTAAGAGATGACAACTTATCTTTTAAGCATGAGTTTTCACAAACATAAAGTTTCATGCAATCCCTAGCAATTGTGAATCTTGAAATATACTTAAATAAAGGTTGTAATGAAGACACAAAAACCCTAAAACCTTCACGTTCAACCGTTCTAAATGGTTGCTCATCAATAATAATCATCTTAGCCAACATGTGCCTACAAAAATATTTATCATATTTCCAAGTGCTAAGCATATGCTCATTATCCCCATTTATACTACCTTTAAAATGAGCACCAAGCAATTTTTGCTTCTTGTCAATATTGTGAGGATACTTTTTGCAACTTCTCAAATGTTTCCACATGGATGAGATATCATTGTTAACACTATAAGCTAAGCCTTCATTGCAATAATTACAAATAGAAACAACATTACCAGTTTTCTCATCTATTGCTTTAACAAAATGCTCCCAAGCCTCAGATTTTGTTGCCTTCTTTTTCGATGGTGCACGAGTTGTGGATGCCGTGCTAGCCTCAGCCATCTACCAAAAAAAAAGTATCAAAATAAAACAAAACAGAACAACAACTCCAATTTTCTAACAGAAATCAACCCAAATACTAGTTTTTTCAATTTTCTAAATATCAAAATATTATGAAAGGAGAAAACAAAACAGCAACTCCAATAAATTGAGCATAACAACAAACAATAAAAGGGAAATATCAACCCAAATACTAGCTTTTCTAACAGAAATCAACCCAAATACTAGCTTTTTCAATTTTCTAAATATCAAAATATTATGAGAGGAGAGAACAAAACAACAACTCCAATAAGTTGAGCATAACAACAAACAATAAAAGGGAAATATCAACCCAAATACTAGCTTTTCTAACAGAAATCAACCCAAATACTAGCTTTTTCAATTTTCTAAATATCAAAATATTATGAGAGGAGAGAACAAAACAGCAACTCCAATAAATTGAGCATAACAACAAACAATAAAAGGGAAATATCAACCCAAATACTAGCTTTTCTAACAGAAATCAACCCAAATACTAACAACAATACATGCAAAAATCTAATGTTCTTCACTACATGCAGAAATCAACCCAAGACCAGATCTATCTCATGCAGTTTTGATTATGCCAATACATGCAAAAATCTAATGTTCTTCACTATGCAACAACTTTAAGGATTATTCATTACCTATAACAAGACCGAGAGGAATTCGAGCGCAACGCCGCAACCTTTGTCAAGCTTCTGGAGTGAGAAACAGTGACAACAAGAGAGAGGAGAGGCTGCGTGCGAGGCGCGAGCTACGTAATGGCGACTGGCGATGGTGAGGCTGTGAGATGCGTAGTAGTGCGAACCTGCGAGCTGCGAGGTGAGCTGCCTGCCTCTGCCTCTAAATGAAAAAATTGGAAAGTATGAGAGAAAGTAAATTAGGGCGACCTGCGTAGTGCGTAGTGTATATGCGTATATGACCTTTAAAGTTTTAACCGGACTGGGCCAAAAACTTAAACGCCCCAAAGCCCAAAACTAAATAATTTAAATGGGGGTAGGTTCATAGGGTCCGGGTACCGGTTCCAGGTCCGAGTGCCCGGTCTCTATATACCGGAACCGGAACCGGAACCGGACCCGATATTGATCGGTTCCTAATTTTAATACTCGGAACCTACCTGTTATTATAATATATCTACCCGGAACCTACCCGATAATATCGGTTCCGGTCGGGTATCTGGGTACCCTGTAGCCGTGCTCACCCCTAGGAAGGGGGTGGTAAACCCCCCTCCCGGGGGAGTAGGGGGCGGAGGCCCCATGATTTTTTTTATAATTTAATGTTATTTAGTGAAGGGTATTTTGGGAATTTCAGGCTTGTATTATGTTCGCCGTAGTTTTCGCTATATATATATATTCTAGGGTGCCGTTTTTCTTTCTGATGTCGAGCAAGAGAGAAAAAGAGAATTGTAAACTCAAACTCCTTATTTGATTATAGTAAAATCTGCGGCGGCAAAGTGAACGTAGCTTAGGGTGAACCACTATAAATCTGTGTGTTATTTATTTTTCGCTTATTTACTGTTTTCTGATGACTCAAATCCAAACAGAAATTGCAGTTGGAAATTTAGGTCTGAAGTTTGAATTTTTACAATTACTATTTTAAAGTTTGAACTACAAGAACGGAACTTCAGGACACTGAAATTTGAATTAATTGCAAGAACCGTCGTATTTAAGTAACAATCCTAAAAGTGACTACGGGTGCATTTAAGCCTGTCCATCGAGGAACACAAAATACTACTGCATTCAGTGGCTTCGTATCAGCCACAATCCCAGTGTTATTGTTGTTTAAATGCTTAGTAAATTATGTGTTTGAATGTGTGAGGAATAAGACGAGGTTGAGAACAGAGAAATTGTGAGAAGATGGATTGGATTTGTAGAAATGGAAAGAAGAAGGAGAGGAAGAGAGAGAGAGAGTGTGGAAAGGAGAAATTATGAGCTCTTATTATTCATCATCATGCATACTACATGTATTTATACACACACATTTTACCAATTCTTTTACGGATGCATTATGCTTTCGAATTGTTCTGTGGGATTATTTCCGAATTTTAAACACTTTGGACCAGATTTTTCCGTAAAAATTATTGTTACCCTAATACTCCATTTAATTTGACCTTGCCGACAAAATTACTAATTATAAATTAGTAGTATTATTTTCCTTTCTATATATACTTTATGAGTTTATGTATGGTTTGTACTTTCTTTGCCCTTTTCCAGCATGGGATCAAAGACTCTTTATAGTTATTTTCCATAAATCTTAAGGCAAGCATATGAATAAGGAAAGTCACTTTTTTCTTGTATAGCCAAAAAAAGAGGAGGATGTTACATTAATAGGTAAAGTTACATAATAAATCCTCCCTTTTTTTTTTCTTTTCTAGAATAAGAGAGACATGATACCTATAAATAAAGGTCTCTTCGACCCTCTCCTATGCACCATCTTCACAACATAAATTTTTCCCTTCTTACACTCTCTTTCCTATAGTAAAAATTCAATATGTCTTCACAAAACTGTCTCGGGAAATACTGCAAATAATAGTAATATTAATTACGGAGGTGAAAATCAGAAACATATTTGTTTAGTCATTCAGATAGTGACTGGCGTTTTTTTAGCTATGCATTACACACCTCATATGGATCTAGCTTTCAACAGCGTAGAACACATTATGAGAGATGTTGAAGATTGAGGTGAAAATAGTTAGCATGGTCTCCTCATTCCATTCCTTAAAGGTCTCAGTTATGGTTTTGTCTTACTTTTTTGTGGTTTATTTTCTTATCAGTTGTATCATGAATAAACGCAAAAAGAAAAATTCTGAGGCAAATAATAAAAATGAGCACGACAACTCTGAAGTGTAGAAGGGGGGGGGGGGGGGAGATGTATGCTTCGACAACAACAATTATGTCTCAGTTCTTCGCGATTATTTTAAATAATCTTCAATCTTTTAATTTTTGATATTATTTCAACCTTTTAAATTTGTTTCTTATTTATATTGTTCTGAAGAGTGATAAACTTTTAGCGAAAGTTTGCTTACTCTTCAAGTTTATTTTTTGCAGTTAATGAATTAATTATTTTTACCCTTTTGTAGTTTAAATTACACGACTCTTCTTTTCGTTTTTCATAATATGTTGTTGGAACAAGGTTGGAGAATGCCTTTTTATTTATGTTTTTTCTTCCTATATATTGATCAAACTACTATAAATTAGATATCAAGAAGATCCGTGCAATTTATATTATACAAATAGGTGTTACATGAGCTTCAAATAAGGATTTGGTCGAGCCTCAATAGACAAACATAAAATAAATTTGAAGAGAAAAAAGAAATCTAAAGAACTCTTCTCTTAAGTCTTTATTTCTTTGTTTCATTTTTTTTGGTTTGTTATGAAAACGATTCGAATCACCGACTATATGTCATAATTTTTTTGTCAATGTTATTATTCTTATTAATTTAATGATTAATATATTCTTTTTAATTCTTCGTAGTGAAAAATCACTTGTCAATGTTAATTTGTGGGAGATATAATTGTAATAAATTTAAGTTTTATTCGCTTAGGTTTATTTTCTTATAAGCTTAGCTACTAAGAATGTCATGCTTTGTCTCCTTCTACAAACTGTACATAATAGAATCGCGACTCAGTTTGAAGTAATTAAAAAAAAGAGAAAAAAAGAGGAGTGAATGAAAAAGAATTAGAAGAAAAAATTAGTGCACAGCCACTGGTTTTAAGACAAAGACCCGTTCAAATAGAAGCAAAAAATCTCACAAACGTAGATTATATAAATAGTCTTGTTTATTATTGACACATGTTGTGCTTTGTCACCATTGTATTGAGAAAAACAAGATCTCTTTTAACGGAATAGGAACAATAGTTTGTAACCGTTGTCTAATTATAGTTACAAACCTATAAATAGTAGCTCTCATGGATAAACTTTTTTAGTCCAAAATCAAAATCCAAATTTTAAAGTAAATCATCTGTTTGAGTTCTTTGTGAAGTATTTTTGAAGGCAAAAATGCAGGCTATCAAGGAAAAGTTTAATGATATGAGCGCCATGCGCAAGGCCAAAGCTGAAGCTAAGGAGGAGGAAAAAGTAAGAATTATATCACACAATTTTTTTTTTTACCTAATTAGTGAGGTGTTTGACCAAAATTTTCAGAAAAAATAATAACTTTTGAGTAACAGTGAAAGTTATTTTCCAGAAATTAAAAAAAATAATTTTTCTCAAGAAGAACTTTAGGAACTTTAGCCAAGCACAAGTTGTTGCTCTTTTAATTTTGGCAAAAGTATTTTTTAAACTGATTATTAGCCAGACACGAGTTGCTACTCTTTAAAAGTATTTTTTTGAAAAACACTTCTAACAAGAAATATTTTTCAAAATAAGCATATTTTAAAAGTTTGTCCAAATAGTCGATTAGTACTAATAATTGGTATCCTGGAAAAAAAATCATACATTTACAAAATCCCCCCCCCCCCCCGACAAAAAAGGTAAGCGCCTAGCATGAAAGGTTGCATTACTAAGTAATATAAAGCAAGAAGCAAGGGCATAGCAGCTGCGCGAAAGTTGTTTCGCCTTCTTCCCTCTCCTTAAGCTAAGAAAAAAAAAGAATTTTTCTTAATTATACGAACATTGATTGACACTACTAGAAAATTCCTATTTTTTCATTGATTTCCCACTGAAAAATGTTCCGTGGCTATTTCCCACATAATATCGGTGGGAATAATCTAAAGAGTAGTGTTTTCACACAAAAAAATTATAAAGTTTTCAGCGTTTCAATGGGAACATGTTTCCTACCATGTGTTTTTCTTGTAATCTGATTCGATGAGAATGAGGTGGGGAAATCATGTTTATAGCACAAAATTTTCACCGAATGCCGATGAAAAAACCTTTATTTCTAATGGTGTGAACCTTTCTGACTGACTTCTCCTGTCAGTGTATATTTTTTTAAATCAATTTTCAAAATGTTATAATAGGTAGAGAAGGAGTTGGCAAAGGCAAGAGTAGAAGTAGCACATGAGGTAAGATTGGCAAGAGAGGCAGAAGCAGCCATGGATCTACATGTGAACAAAGCTGCAGAGAAGATTGCACAAGAAGAGCAAAAGCATGTTCACAACATTAATGAACCAGGAACATTGGACCCTTATGCTGCCAACTTCACCAACACTAACAATCCCACTGGAGGAGACCCTTATGGTATTGGTGCCAACCATACTAGTCAGCTGAATAATGCTGGAACAGGACCAACTAACAATCTACTTTAGACAGTTTAGTTTCTATACTAGTTTAATTTGATGCCTTAATTTGATGTTCTCCAATGTTCCAAACAAATAAGTAATACAAATTAAAGAAGGAGGTTTTTTAATGTAAGATCTAAAAACATATATCTTTCCTTGTTGCTACATCAATACTGAGTACAGTATGATATGATAGATTGAATAGTAATTTGGGTTATATTTAGTGAGAATCTTGTCTCTTTTTCGTTATCTTCCCCTTTTCTTGTATAGGTTAGGGAAGGGTCTGAGTGAATTTTACTAAAAAGTTATTTGAATGAGCAATAAAGGCCGATCTAGATAGTTTTAATTTGGTCATAGTGCTTCTAAAACACTTTCAGAATTGAGATCTATATTTCATTATTTGAAAGAGAATAATCCCTTGCTGATTTTATTAATGTAAATAGTTTATATAGATGATATACAATTGTAATTCTAGGCTATAATTACAGAAATTAAATATTCACCTAACTAATATAACATATTGCTACAATAATTATATATATATATATATATATATATATATATATATATACACACACAAAATCACTAATTATACCAAAAGAATATATTGTCATATATTCTATCACACCCCTGTAGTCGTAGCGGGCAGTTGTCGTACGCTGAGACTGTCCCTAAAATCTTCAAACAGAACTAAGGGAAGACCCTTAGTAAATATGTCAGCAATTTAATAACGTGAGGGGACATGCAAGACACGTACTTGTTCGCGAGCTACCTTTTCGCGAACAAAGTGAATATCCATCTCGATATGTTTAGTGCGCTGATGTTGGACATGATTCCCTGAGAGATATATCACACTAATATTATCGCAGTAGACCAAGGTAGCTTTCCGAATAGGAAAATGAAGATCTAAGAGGAGGTTCCGCAATCAACGGGACTTAGAAACCACATTGGCTACCCCTTGATAACCAGATGTCGAATGCCTGGTATCTAGACATCCACCCCAATCAGGAACTGTATAAGACATGAGAGTAGATACCGATGATGGATATAAGTGTAAACCATAATCAAGAGTTCCCTGAATGTAACACACAATGTGTTTAAGAGTGTGCATGTGTTCTTCCCTCGGATCATGCATGAATAAACATACCTGCTGCACTGCATAAGTAATATCGGGCCTCGTAAACGTAAGATATTGAAGAGCCCACACAAGACTATGATAGTGAGAGGGATCCTCGTATGGTGTGCTAGAAGTAGCACTCAGCTTCGGTTTAGTGTCAACAGGAGTAAGAGATGACTTACAGGATGACATGTCAGCCCGTTCAATAATCTTTGTTGCATACTTCCTCTTAGATAGAAATAGACCACCTGCATGACGAGTGACAACTATACCCAAAAAATAACTTAAAGGCCCCAAGTCTTTTATAGCAAATTCGGAGATGAGACGAGATATGATAGACTTGCGCAGTTTATCAGAGGAAGCAGTCAATATAATATCATCCACATATAACAAAATGTATGACATAGAAGTACCGTGACATTCGATTAACAGAGAATGATCAGACCTGCTGTGAGAAAACCTAAGAGTAGACACATAATATGCAAATCTTTTGTACCAGGCCCGATGAGCCTGTTTTAGACCATACAAGGACTTCTTCATCAAGCACACATGGTTAGGATGATCGGGGTCCCTGAAACCCAAGAGTTGATGCATGTATACAGTTTCCTTGAGTTCGTCATGTATGAATGCATTTTTCACGTTCAGTTGATGAATGAGCCATGCTTTTGAGAAATATAGACTGAGAACAGTGCGAATAGTTGCCGGTTTGACCACTGGACTAAATATCTCTCCACAATCCACGCCAACCTGTTGAGTTTTGCCATCACCTACCAGACGGGCCTTATGCCTCTCAAAACAACAATCAGAATTTTCTTTATGAATAAAAATCCATATAGAATGAATCACATTGACACCAGGTGGACGGGACACCAACTCCCACGTCTTATTTTCAATAAGAGCATTATATTTATCATCCATGACCATTTCCTAATTCAGGCCACGAAGGGCAGACATGGGGTTACGTGGTAGGGGTGATTTAGTGCCATTAGAGTTGAGATTAAATTGTCATTTTGGTTTAAAAATACCCCATTGGCTACGAGTAATGGGCCCTTGTCCCAGAATAGAAGTGGGCTGGATCTAGGTCGGTATAGTGGTGTTGGTATCGATTCGGGTTGGGAGGAATTGGGCCGGCTGGAATTATTTGGGCCGGCAGGTAGTGGGCCTGCTGGTAGAAAATATGGACTAAGGGTATTTGGGCCAGCAGGTAGTGGGCCTGCTTGCTGAAAATTCACGAGTGAGCTGTGGGCCAGCAGGTATTGGGCCGACTATGCATGTTGGTCTAGGTTCCGAGGAGTGGGCTGGACCAAATGGTGGACCACGTTCGGTGATAGCCGATCATCCAAAAATTCATACGACTTGGATACAGAATTATGCAACTTAGCAAATGGAAATTGGGTTTCATGAAAAATAACATGACGACTAATGATGATTTTATTAGATAATAAATCAAAATATTTGTAACCACAATGATTAGATGGGTAACCTAGAAACACATAAGCGGTAGAGCGGGCTTGAAGTTTGTTAATGGTAGTGGAGGGGAATAAATGATAACATTAATACCCAAACAGCCTAAGATGAGAATATGAAGGGTCTTTTTGATAAAGAATTTTGAGTGGGGATTGGTATGCTAATCCTTTGCTAGGGAGTATATTAAGAAGGTAAGTTGTCATTTGTAATGCATGATGCCAAAATGAAGGTGGTAATGATGCATGACCTAGTAATGTACGAACAATATTATTAATGGTGCGGATTTTTCTTTCGGCTTTCCCATTTTGCGATGACGTATGTGGACATGAAAACTGAAAAGATATACCATTAACCTTACAAAATTCTCTAAATGACTCATTATCAAATTCCCTTCCATTATCACATTGAATGTTCTTAATTTCCCGTTCAAATTGAGTACGGAAGAATGCTCTAAATGATAGGAATGTGGAATAAACCCGAGACTTTTTAGATAACGGAAATGTTCACAAAAAATTAGAATAATCATCCAATAATAAAATATAATAACGATGACCCGAAGAGCTCAAAACGGGAGATGTCCAAAGATCAATATGAATAATATCAAATGGAAACAAAGTACTAGAATTTGAGGCAACAAACGACAATTTAACATATTTCTCAAGCGGACAAGAAGGACAAACATTAGTACTATGAGCACTATTACACTCAATAAATTTATTGTTTTTAAGGGAGGAAAAAACAGACGCTTCCGGATGACCCAAACGCTCATGCTATAAGAAAGGTGCTAAAGCGACAAACGTTGATTGTGTAGCTTGTTTAGTGGTGATGGTAGTGGTGATGGGATAGAGCTCGCCCCGACTATCACATCTCATTATATGTATCCCCATCCAGAAATCCTTCACATAAAACCCAAAAAGATCAAATTCAACAAAATCCGAGTTATCAGTTGTAAATTTCCGAATATACACCAAATTTTTAATTAATTGAGGAGCATGAATGACATTTTTCAAGGCTAAAGGTGTGTTCGGTGGAGGAAAATTTGTGTGACCATAACCACGAATTTGAATTGAATTACCATTATCAACAATTATGCCACATTTTTTTGCTTAAATTGAAATAAGACGAGAGATTACCTGACGCAGATGTCCTATGAGAAGTAGAATCGGTGTCCATGTACCAATTTGCATCCGGAGGATTTAACACAAGTGTATGTATTGCCGCCTCAATATCCGTGTGGGTCGGAGATATGGTTGGGCCCGTAGCAGCAAAAGCTTGTTGTGGCCGAGGCCTAAGCAGGCCAGGCTGAAGCCAGGCCGAGTGATTTCAAGGCCCATTCTGAGCTTGCTGCTGCTGTTGCCGTCCGCTGGGCCTGGCCCAGTTTTGTGATGGGTAAGGCAGGGCGGCATGGGCTATTGCCCAATGGCCCAAGGCAGGCCCCATGACCACTATCCACTAGTCCAGGCCTGCTGTCAGGGGTGCTGTGGCCCGACCCCCTGTAGACCGCCACTATCGCCTCCACGTCTTCCACTGCCGCCACCATTGCTGTCGCAGCCACCACCCTTGCCACCGCCACATCCACCACTGTATTTTTCCACGGTTTTGACCCTTTTTGCCACCCCTGTTGTTACAGTTTTGATCATAGTTTTTGGAGAATGATTGAGATTCATCAATTTTGCGGGACGTGGCCACCATCAGGGCGGAATTGGCTCCGGTTGCAGCCTTTTTAGCCAACTCTGCTTCTTCTAAGGTGAGCATGGAATGTGTTTGGTAGAACGGTGGGAGATGATTACTTTGGCAACGAAGAGTTCCAACCCCATTATACGCCTCAGAGAGGCCCGCAACCATCTGAAGAATGAGACAATCATTTGTGACGGGCGCGCCGACGCTCTTAATTTGATACGACAATTCCTTTAGCCTTTTACAATAGGCAGATGCATTCGCAAAATCCTCCATATATATGTGAGAGAATTCTCGCTCAAGGACGGCACGAGAATTTTTATTATCTTGGAATATATCACGTAGCCTATTCCAAGCTTCCATTGCCGTGGTGTCGGGTGTGATAATTGTGTAAGAGGTCCGAAGAGATGGTGAAATAAATCCATTGGAGGACCGTAGCATCAAGAGTTGCCCACAACTCTATTTCATTATCTGTGGAAGGCACTTTCTACTTGCTTTTTTTCTGTTTGACGATGTGATGGAGGACTCTATGAGACCTTACGTGAATTTTAAAAAGTTTCGTCCACGTCGCATATTGGACGTTCTCCATTTCAAGAATGATAAGGATGTTGGAGACTGCAAGAGCATGATAAAAGGTATTCTTTATGTTAGACATGCTTGAGGAACAAGAGAAGAATTATGGTTTTGGAAAAAAAAATGAAGGGATGGCCGACAGGAAGAGGGCGGTGGAAGTGGGTGGAGAAGGAAAACATTTGCCCTAGACTGCTGATACCATGAAAGAGAATATTCCCTTGTTGATTTCATTAATGTAAATGGTTTATATACATGATATACAATCGTAATTCTAGGCTATAATTACGGAAATTAAATATTCACATAACTAATATAACATATTGCTACAATAATTACAGATGTACAAAATTACTAATTATACCAAAAGAATATATTTGCATATATTCTATCATTATTAAACATCCCAAGCTCTAATTGTGATTTAATTAAGGTGTTTTTTTTTAGGAACTCCCTTAACTCTAGTTTCTAATTGTGAAATTCCTCTAGCACAACAAGAGAGGCTCGTAGTCCTAAAATCAAAGAGAGTAACTCCTAAAATTTTGACCGACCTTGCAACCCTAGCTAGCAAGATTTTGATAGACATGGAGCCTTACAGAGAAACTAATTAAATGGTATATTTGATGGAAATAGATCAATAAATCCACAACAAGTGAAATGAACATGCATTTTCTTCAGTAATCATAATTAAAAGCATTAGATTAGATCTACTTCGGGGTATTTAATTACTACATCTTAGTATGTATATGTAATCTTGTAGCAGAATGAATAATGAGAATCAACCGAGTTTCTTCGCCAAAAGTTCTTAGTTTTCTCTGTCCATGACTCAATCATGGAAGAGTTGAAAGTGTTAGAGTTTGGAGGGAAGAAGTCATTTGATTGGGTAAATTGGTGTTGTGGCCACTACAATTTTTTTTTGTTTTTAAGTAAAATCTCCCATCTTTATTTTTACACCTAAGAAATTTAATATAAAACACAAGAAATCTTTGTTAGTATATTTTCTTCTTTTGTAATTGTAAAAGAGATATGTTGTACAATTTTCTCTATTCAGAGTTATAATGAGTTACATGTAGAGAAACTACGAAAGTTTAATGCAATTACAAATTTGTGATGCCTTTAGATGTTCTTGTTGGAAATTTACTAATGTGGAATTAGATTTATCCCATTATTTATGATTCGAACAATTGGGGCCCCGTATGCCGGAAACGTCGTTTTCACACACGTGCACTCGTAGTGCCAAGTATCGTAAATTTCGTTAGTGAAAGAGATATTGGTACGTAAGTAAATGTTTGAGACATAGAATAATGGGCGGTTATTGGCTAAATAACAAGTGTTCCACGTCGGTAAACGAAGGAAGGATTGTGCATAGTGTAAGATGATACGGGTCGGAAAGGGCCGCGGCACTACCCGAACGGAATTCCAAAAGTTTGACTGATTATGGAGAGGTTTTGGAGCATTAAAATGACATTTTTTCCTCCATAAATCAGCCATTATTTGGCTGCATTAATTGGTCAATTAAAGGGCCATTACATGGGCACTTGAAGAGGCCATTCTTACACTACTATAAATTGAGGCCTTTGGCTCAATTCTACACACACTTTTAAAGAACAACAATTATGAAATTCTTGTTGCAAATCCTCTCCTCTTAGCAATCTTTTTTTTATTTGTTTTTCTTCGCTAGAATCACTTGTGTTTGCTTTGCACAAATGATAGTTTGCTATTTTATCTTGGGAGACTATTGCCCGCTAAGGTAAAAGCATATATACGGGGCAATCTTGTCTTAAATATAGAGTGCATCACTCGACTCAGCACTGTTGTAACACTTCCAGATTTAGTATGTCTTGATTTTAGGTTATCAAGATTCAAAAAGCTTTCTGCAAATTGGTATAAAGATTCAAAACTGATTCAAGAACTCAAAAAGCTTGATGTTGTCACAATTCTTATTTACTACAAGCTTGTTGCTATTGTAATCTTTATGGTTTATCCTTTCGAAGCACTTGTAATAGTTATTTACTATTCATGTACTGCTTTGTTTCCAATAATTTTAAGAAAGATTGTATTAGTGTTCGAAAGATGTCGGTCAACAGTTGTGTGACCAAATCTAGCTATGATTTTGGTTTTCTGGTTGAAGACAGTTTCATTAACAGTTCTGTTGACAGTAACACTGTTTCCGCCAATAAACTAGACTATGGTTCTGATGCCGAGGTTCAGAGTGCTTATGCTGATCATGCTGTTGACGGTCAAAGTGTTGATGATGTCACCACTCCCGAGAGTGGTGGAAACAAACGTCCACGAGAGGCTGATGGTGTCAACTGGGACAAGAGGAGAAGGCTGAAGATGTTATTCTATCTTGTAGCAGAAGGCCTATATCTGTCCTAGACAAATGATCCGAATTATGGTAAGGAGGAAATGGACACTCAGTCTGACTGAAGTGGGCCAGAATCCAAAAGGGCTAAGTTAATTATTCTTCTTTGTCTATAATGTGTTTAGATAATATCTGAATAAAAGTATGTAAAGCAAGGCTAGGAATATGAAAGTGTTTTCATTAAAAACTTATACTCCCTACACTCTAAAATCAGAAATTGGATCTCCCTCCTTCCGGTTAAAGATTGGTGCTGGAAAACAAAACTTAAAATATTCATTCTTTTGAGTGTAATTATTAAAAGTGTGTAAAATATATTCGTACATACGAAGGAGGGATATCCACTGACTGTGCGAAAACTGCTACCACTCTTAAGCAAGCGTCAGGAATTGTCTGGGCACCAATCTCAAAGAAAGAAGACTAAAAGATAATGGCTTATCTTAAGACGTTGAACCTGTCACACTATCTGACAGAAGATCCTTCATTTGATATAATGGTATTGGACACTCAGTCGTACAAAGCCTATGTGCGACTGAATGGGCCAGAGTTTCCAGGTCTTAAATGATATGAAGGCCAAAAGAAAGGCAGAAAAGAAATTGGACACTCAGTCTGCAAAAGAAACTGGAGTGGGCTAGAGTATCCAGATCACATATGATCCTGTTATGCCCTAACCACGGGAAGAAGTTGTTCATGTGAAGTAATGCCACCTCTAAAGTAGAAGGGGTTGGAGAGGTTGTCACTAAAAAGGACTTCAGGGAATGGGATCATTCTAAAAGTAGGTGATACATGTGCCAAACTTGGTTTCAGGGACGCTATTGGTCAAGCTGGTTTGAGACTAGTCCAACATGTCTGTAATAACTAAGAATGGTACAGTATATCTGTAGCCAAATGAATGATATATTTGTAATTCATGCATCTATGCCATCATATATTAAGACACGTTAAATAGAAAGTCATTCTAAAGCTATCTAAGTTGAGATTGTTGCCTTCTGTCGACATAAACTGTCAAAATGAATGTGAGGTGGGCGAAGAAGCAAAATCATATTTCCATTCCATCAAAGGAATAGCGAAAGAAGCACCGATCCTCTAGAACTTAGTCACACCTACATGGGTGATTTCAAGTTTGTACAAAATAGAGGGGGGAGACAAGTACTTTGTGACTTTCATAGATAATGGTACAATGTATTGCATCCTCTGTTTGTTGAAAAGAAAAAATGAAGCTATCGAAACGGATAAGCGCTACAAAGCAGAAGTTAAAAATCAACTAAGCCTACGGATTGAGGAATTCGTAGTGATAGAGGGGGAGAATATGAAGCATCGTTTATCAAACGACTGCTCCTTACTCACCTCAGTCTAACGGTGTTATCCAAGCGCAAAGTCGTACGCCCAAAATATGTGGGGCAAGACAATCCTTACTGCAAATGCGATTCTCAACAGAACTCCACATAATGATAATGATAACCCTCCATGTGAAATATGAAAATGATCTCACCTACAAATATTGTGATGTGGAGTGGCTTGGTAGAAGTTGGAATACCAAAATAGGTCAAGTTGGACCTAAGACTGTAGATTGCACATCCACTGGATCTGCAAATAACAGTAGTGCTTATCGCCTCTTAGTATCAAAGAATGCTGAAGTCTTTGAAGACATCTTTCTTTGAGAGGAAAAGAAATAATTGATCGAGGTTAACAAGAACCCGCGAGTGTATGATTATCCGGAACCAGACATTCCTGATCTACAGGACTCGGAATTTGCTAACTATTCAGAACTTAATGTTCCAGATCTACAGAACTCAGGGATTCTAGATGTTGAACCGAGACGGAGCAAAGAGGGGACAAAGACTTGTTCCAGGCCTTTTAACTTGTATGGTTGGAATTGAACCATGGACAATTAACAAAGAATTGTTATCTCCAGAACCGATGCTTTGGAAAGAAGCTACATATTTCATCGGATAGAACCATACTTGTGTAATGGTTGGCCTTTCTCTGGGAAAATAACCTTTGGATTGTAAAAATGGATACTCAAATTGAGTACAAAGTAGATGGATCTACTGATGAGTATAAGGCCTCGACTACTTGGACATGTGCTCCCCTGAGAATAACTTAACATCCAGGGCCATTGCAGTCTTGTGTGACATGGATGTTGAGACAGTCTTCCTAACCGGAGATTTGGAAGGGGAGGATCAGCGTTGGTTTGTTGGACTATTGAGCTTCTTCCTGAACTCTCTTTTTGGTCCTTGAAATGTTTAAATTTTGGTCTTGGAAGGTTCAGACAAAACAGAAACAATGAATCTAACAACAAAAATATTGACTCTGAAGTTAGAAAGCCAACAGTTGAAAAACTAACAGTCTAAAAGTGGAAGTCATATTGAAACAAAGTTTCGATATGAAAGGATAATACTTTTAGTCCTGACTTTGTAGCTTATATGGTCGATAACGAACCGAGGACAGTTTCTAAAGCATTGTCTACTCCAGAGGCATCGCTCTGAAAATAAGCTATTGAGAGCGAAATAGACTTCATCCTGCAAAACCACACATGAGAGTTGGTTTATCTTCCTCCGGGAAACAAACCATTGGGATGTAAATGGATACTCAAACGGAAGTATAAAGCAGATGGTTCTATAGATAAGTACAAATCCAGGTTGGTAGTCAAGGGTTATCGGCAGAAGGAAGGCCTTGACTATTTGACGCGTACTATTCGGGGTCTAGAATGACGTCCATACGAGTATTCATTGCGATCGCAGCATTGCATGACCTTGAGATACATCTAATGGATGTCAAGACAGCTTTCCTAAATGGTGATTTGGAAGAAGAAATTTATATGGAACAACCCAAGGGGTATGCGGTTCCAGGGCAAGAGAAGAAAGTCTGTCAACTTGTCAAATCTCTGTATGGGCTGAAACAAGCTCTGATGCAATGGCATAAAATATTTGATAGTACCCTACTATCGAAGAGTTTCTCCATTAATGAGTGTGACAAATGTGTCTACATGAAAGGTAGTTCTGATTCGTTCGTCATGATATGCATGTACGTAGATGACATGTTGATCACGGGAAGCAGTCCTAGCTTGATCCTAGAGACTAAGAACATGTTGAAATAATGTTTCGACATGAAGGATATGGGTGTCATAGATGACATCATAGGAATTGGGGTTTCTAAGACATCTAACGAATTGGTCTAATTCCAAACTCATTTGTGAGATAGTTGACAGTCTCGTTGAAGCCACCATTGGATATGAATCATAGAATTGATTGGAATCACGGTGCACCCATATACCCCAGGAGAGATATGCGCAGGTCACATGTAGTTCAATATATTTTACACACTACAACCGACATGGTATCGGCTTACAAAATAGATCAGTTGAACTAAGGTTCACTCGTGATTTTAGAAATGATCGATAGAAGATGCTAAATCGGATATGATGATATCTGAAATATTCGCTTATCTACGAATTATGGTATTCTGGATGTCCAGCGGTTCTGGGAGAACACAATGATGCAAACTGGACATCAGACTTGAAGAACATTAAAGCCACAAATGGATGTGTATGATGTGTCTTTGAAAATCCTCTAAGCAAACTTGCATCATCCGATTCATGGTGGAATCAGCGTTTATCGCTTTAAACAAAGCATGAAAAGAAGTTGAGTAACTTCACGACCTCTTAGAGGATGTCCCTTATTGGGAGAAACCCGTGCCTTCGTCAGTTATACACTGTGACTAGCCAGTCGTCTTCAGGAAGGACATGAATGACAACGTCTGGACATATTAGTCAGAGAGATAAGACCGTTGGGCAGTTGATCATCACGTGTGTCACTTTCTTGATTACTAATCAAAGGATATAGCGGACCCTTTAACTAAGGGACTACCCGAAGATCAAGAGTTCTGCCTGTCTAGGAGAATGTGCTTAAAATCCAAATAATACGAACCTTTGCGGTGGTAACCCAACCATATTTACTGGAGATCCCAAGAATTTGGTTCAATGGGAAAACTAAGCAATAAAAAGGTTCAGTTGAGCGCTTCAGTAGAAGCAAGAGCACTTCGGATGATGATTTCTGTAAAGAAACATGAATCCAAAGTCGTTCCTGCGATAGACATTAAAGTGCTACCTGCATGGTGGGTAAAGGTTAAACTTCCAAACCTTTAACGATTCTCAAACAGTTGAGGTTAAGGTTGGAGAAACTTTTAATGATTACTAACACTTGTGAAGTGGGGGTATAGTAGGATACCCTGTAGGAGATCACCTATTTAAGTGCGAGGACAGGATGCCTCAAATGAACGCACTTAAGAATCCAAGTGTGTCCACGGCCATAACGGACAAAACAATAAGAATGAAAATGAATAAAGGGGAGGTATTGTGTTGGTACCGTTATTTTGGCTTACATTTAACACTAACGTATCAAGACATCACATTCATCGCGCAGTAAGTAAGTCCGATGGTATTTAACTAGGGAAGGTTCAAAGCGGAACCTACCTCTCATGATGCAATATCTTTTTGCTGAAAGATTGCTGAAAGTAAGCACCTTGTGTGTGCGCCAAAATCTCTTTCAAGATGGGATTGTTGGAAATTTACTAATGTAGAATTAAGTTTATCCCATTATTTATGACTCGAACAATTGGGGCCCCGCATGTCGGAAACATCGTTTCCACACACGTGCACTCGTAGTGCCATGTATCATAAATTTCGTTAGTGAAAGAGATATTGATACGTAAGTAAATATTTGAGACATATTATAATTGATGGTTATTGGCTAAATAACAAGTGTTCCACGTCGGTTAAAAAGGAAGGATTGTGCATAGTGTAAGATGGTACGGGCCGGAAAGGGCCGCGGCACCACCCGGACGGAATTCCAAAAGTTTGGCTGATTATGGAGAGATTTTGGAGCATTAAAATGGCAGTTTTTCCTCCATAAATGAGCCATTATTTGGCTGCATTAATTGGTGAATTAAAGGGTCATTACATGGTATTTAAATGGCCATTACATGGGCACTTGAAGAGGTCATTCTTACACTACTATACATTGAGGTCTTTGGCTCAATTCTACACACACTTTTCAAGAACAACAATTATGAAATTCTTGTTGCAAATCCTCTCCTCTTAGCAATCTTTTGTTATTTATTTTCTTCGCTAGAATCACTTGTGTTTGCTTTGCACAAATATAGTTTGTTGTTTTATCTTGGAAGACTATTGTCCGCTAACGTAAAAACATATATACGGGTCAATCTTATCTTAAAGATAGAGTGCATCACTCGATTCAGCACAATTGTAACACTTTCAGATTTAGTATGTTTTGATTTCAGGTTATCAAGATTCAAAGCGCTTTCTGCAAATTGGTATAATGATTCAAGACTGATTCAAGAACTCAAAAAGCTTGTTGTTGTCACAATTCTTATTTACTACAAGCTTGTTGCTATTGTAATATTTATAGTTTATCCTTTCGAAGCACTTGTAATAGTTATTTACTATTCACACACTATTTTGTTTCCAACCGTTCTTAGCGAAAAACGTGCTATATTGTAAAACATGAAACAAAGATCAATCATAAATTTAATAAGAGAAAAAAGTCTTTGAAAAAAAATGAAACAACAGACGACACAACTTGGATATGTAAAATAATAAAAGACACATACAATTCATGGGACAACATGGACATACCAATCAGTACTAAAAGAGACGAACATTGGTCCTAGCTAGGTCCTTAGAAATTGTTGGTGTGGTTGGGATCTAGAACATTGTTGTTGACAAATGTATCATCAAATAAAGTTATAAAATCATCATTCCAGTTCAGCATCTCAGACAATGCTGAACTCTGTGAAGAGCCATAGGAGTAGCTTTGACAGTTATTCACTGGCATTGATGCACCCATTTGGGAGAAATTCATTGAAGGGTCCATTAATGATGTCATTGGAGGAAACACTAGAGCAGATATTGAAGGAGCTATCAGTTATGAAGGCCTCGGAGAAACCATTATTGTTGGAGGGATCATTCTAGGAGCCCTTTTAAGAGTCATTTGTTGAGGTATTGGAGGATACAATTGTAAGAACACTGGAGGAAACATTTCAGAAATAAATGACGGAGAAAGAGGAGGATAAGGAACTGTCGTTCGGCCCACAAGAGGAACCGTTTGAGGAGGATCCATCAAAGGAGCCCCTGAAGGAATCACCGATATTGGATCCACAGCACGGGTCAACAGAAGAGACCTTGGCCCCTCGAAGTTCGTCCTACCAGGAACCACTAGTGGAGCCAACAGAGGAAATGTTGGCCCCTCGAAGCTGGTCCCACCAGAAATGATTTCTCCAACAATGGGTTGAGGGACATTTAATGTGGAAGCCTCTCCATCAACCTTCGCTTTCATCCCTTCACGTACTCGTTTGAGGTTTTGGTTGATCACGTAACTCAGATCATTGAGATTGTAAGGATGCATGTCTGCGGGAATATTTTTTTCATTCAACACTTCATGCATATTGTTTGTGAACTTCTTCACCCTATTCTCCTTCCTTACCTTATGTAGTTGTTCCTCCAACTTGTTTATCCTTTTCTTGGTGAAATCTTCAAGCTTCACTTTATTTCTAGTCATGGTAAAGAGGTAGGAAAATGAGGAGGATAAATGTGTCTGTTTGGATATGGGAATCAAATGGCTTTATTGTTGTTGTGTGTTTCTTTCCCTAGGATTGCCTCTATTTGTAGGAAAATTTAGATTCTGTAAATTTTTAAATAGTTTGAATGAGAGGATTCTTAGTTGTCACTAGTAACTATTTTGACATGAAATTAAATGAGGGTGGATTAGATGCCAAGTTAGATATTACTCTCTTGAAATATATGTAGTTTATGGCTCCAATCATGTGCTGACCAATTTTTTACAGGCCAAACTTTTCTTATTAGAGAATAATTTAGTTGGTTTAAATTTAAGTAAGTAATATTCACAAAAGATGGTCATAGAGTAATAACAAATGTCTTTGCTTACTAATTACCAAATAAACAAAGTATTTGCTTACTACTATCAATAGTCATAAAGTAAGTAAAAAAATACATACTATCTCTTTTATTTTTTTTATGGATGTACAAAAGACTGAAACAAGCAAGCATTTTAAATAAAATAACATGCAATAATTTAATTACCTATAGTGGCTAAGAATTTTGAAATATCAATTTCGATAATATTTGAACATGCGTAAAAAGACAATCAATTTAATTGTTAATTGTTTTAAAAAATATTTATATAATATTAAATGATAATACGTGTATGATTATAGTCGTTGCAGTGCTTTATATTATATCTTTTCATTTACTAATATATTA
This sequence comes from Anisodus tanguticus, assembly GCA_034509755.1. Taxonomy (NCBI): domain Eukaryota; kingdom Viridiplantae; phylum Streptophyta; class Magnoliopsida; order Solanales; family Solanaceae; genus Anisodus; species Anisodus tanguticus. Next base: position 21,560,690 of record CM067539.1, on the reverse strand, counting down.
TAATCTTCACCCCACCCCTTTTTTGGTATCTTTTTCTGAATACTTGTGCCTTTCAAATGCTAAGCAAACAGCAAAAACCTATTTCTGATGCAGGGGATACATTGATCCAGCTGACCTCGTACGTGGTACGAAATGTTACTTTGCGAAAAGAGAACAAAAAAAGAAGAAGAGGAAGAACATAATACTGCATAAGTTGTCTGACAATATATAATGTGGAAGAAAAGATAAGTCTATCACAACCAAACACCCCCAAGTAATCTAGTCTGTGGGTACGAAAGCATTAACAATCTGATATAAGTCTGAGAAATTGGCACGCAGGCCAAATCCAAATACATAACTGAAACAAATCTCACAAGTGTAAGAAAAATACCATGATAAAGAAGGAGCATCCAAGGGTATGCTAAAGATAGCATCCTTACCCTGAATACCGAGGATCAGCTGCTCAAAAGTACATAATCAGAGATAAATACAAGAGTTCTACAGTAACATGAGTACACATCAAGGAAAGATGCATCAAGTGTAGCATGAGTACACATCGTAAATCCAAGGGTATGCTCGAGTTGGTGGTCGGATCTGTATCTGCATCAAGGAAAGATGCAGCAAGTGTAGCATGAGTACACATCATACCCCCGTAGACATCATAGACCGACAATGACAGAAGTACATAATCAGAGATAAATACCAAGTAATTGTATGCTACACAGTCTGAAATTCAATTAAAGTCATATAGTCCACATAAGATTCACAGAGTTCACAAAATTCTCTACTTCATTAAGAGTTCTTAGATATTCACATCATTCAGTTTCCAAGAGTTCTACAGTAACCCAAGTATCAACAAGTATATTCCTTCCATGTCCAGAACTTAGTCAAATCATCAACAATCACTTCAATACAGGTTCAATATAATCAATGATGTGGCATATAGATATGATATGGATGCAATGCATATGTAAGGTACCTTTTCATCAACTGATATACACACTTCACAGGGGTATGCCATATGAAAGTGACCCATGAGGGACCCATAAAGTCCATATACCCCTCTGCTCTAGAATAACTCATCGGATCACGAAGCCAAGCTCTTGGTTGTAATAATAGCATGTTGCAGGCGTGCAACTCCGAGCCATTCCCGCATATCAATATCATCTCAGTGTTGCCATAATATCAATAGTGTTCTTATCTTTACTAGTTGGAATATCTAGACTGAGAACCCTTGGACGATTGTCCCCTACTATAACCATCAGAAATCTGTAGAGCTGCCTGGACTAGTCGACTAGGCTACGACTGTTGATAACTCCCCTGATACCCATAACCACGGGAAGTAGAACCACTGAACTGACCAAATCACCCAGCCCTCTTATCGGGCTAATATCTAGACAAACCACCTCTCAAAGATTCCATCATCCTGGCATGCTATGCCACAATCTTAAAAGAAGCTCCCGAAGCTACCAACTGCAACGTGGACAACTGGAGCGGAATACACAATCCTCTAACAAAACATCTCACTCGCTCTACTTCGATAGGTAACTACAGTGTCGCATAACGGGATAAGGCATTGAAGCGAGTCTCATACCGCGCTACTGAAGAATTGCCCTGACTAATCTTCTGAAACTCATCACGCCTGCGCAGACGCAAGCTCAATAGTGCATACTTCTCCAAGAAAACCCTTCGGTAGGTAACTACGGTTTCCTTCATTTTCTTCACAAATGTTTCCGTCAATGGTTTCACAATTTTATCTCTCAATACCGAAACAAAAGGCTCTTATAATGGCCCCTCCAATGCCTATACAAACAATGGATTCTCCAATACATTCACCAATAATGTATTCTCCATTTTTTCCTCCAACAACACCACCAATGGACCCATCAACGAGTATCCCTCCAATGGGTGCATCAATGCCAATGAATAACTATCAAAGTTATTTATATGGATTTTCACAAGGTCCTGGATTTACTGAGATGCTGAACTGGAATGGTGAGATAATGACTTTAACAGATGATCTATCTTTCGACGACATTAATGTTGAAGATCCAAACCACAACAACAATAATGTTTAAGGACCTAGAACCCATGTCTGTGTCTTTTAGTACTGTTTTGTATGTCCATGTTGTCCCATGGACTCTCTATCTCTTTTATTGTTTGCATGTCTAAGTTGTGTCCTGGAACTCTCTTACATCTCTTTCCTTTTTCGTCATTTGAAGTGTTCGTCTGTCGTCTATCTTTTTCAGTCTATTGTTTCTTTCACTTATTAAATATGGGATCAATCTTTATTTCAAGTTTACTAGATAGTTTAGTATTTACTTGCATCTTTATTATTGTTAATGTTGTTGTTGTTGTAAAAGACGGTCTATTTGATTTAAAAAATGTAAAAAATTAGTATATATATCGGTTAACTTTTAGTTTCAAACTTTCTACTGTAGACTAGTAACGATGCATCGATCTAGAATTGGTAATGAATTAAAACAATAAAGAAGATTCATTACTCTTCTAGCTTTATTTATGTAAGAAATACAAGCGTTCTGTTTTAAGTTATTTGTCTAGAATTATTTTTTGCAATCCAAAACGTAAAATTATATTCTCGTGTTTATGTTTTGATTTCATTTTCCTCTTCTTTTTTTGTTCTCCCTTCGCGAAGTATAAAATTTTCATTCCACGTACGAAGTCTGCTGGGAGAAATCAATGTATCCTATGCATCAGAAATAGTTTTTTCCTGTTTAATTAGGATTTAAAAGGCACAAATATTCGGCAAAAGGTACCAAAGAAGGTGGTGCGGGGATGGGGTGGGGGAGGAGATGGGGGAGATGATAAATATTAGTAAGTGAAATTTTAACCATGACAATTAATAATAGTCCAAATTTGGTGAAGATTCAACAAAAATGTATAGATATTCTAAGATTACCCAGACATGTCGATCAAAGCCATAAAGTCATTTAAGATTATTTCTTAAAGAAATTAAACAAGATGTTTAACCCGATAACATTTTCAGAAAATGAAATGGAAAAAGAAACTTAGAAAGTGTATGAAGTTTGTCTATGAAAAATTCACTCGTCATACAAGAATTTAATACTTAATTCGTAGGCGGGTCAAAAACTTTTTCCCATAAAAGAAAATTTTCTATGATTTAACTATGGTGAGTGCTACTTGTTTATTCACTATATTCAAAATTGTACAAAGAAAAAAGTATTTTTTTTTCCGTAGGTTGTTCTTCCCCAATACCAGTTCTTTTAAGTTTTAATATATGTGCCGATCATTTCATTTACAGATTATGTGAAAAAGAAATAACAAAACAAAAGAAGAAGTTATATCTACATTTAACATTTTCCGGATCAAGATTCTTATTCTGATCTCTTAGAAAAAGTTCTCATTCTCCTCTTGTTTAGATATGTAGTTTACTTGAAGACGGCTACTTCTTCTTATAGGGTTAATAAGGGAAGACTGAAGATCCAATTAGGTTTTAATTGTGACCTCTTGACTATTACACTTATTAACTCGCAAAGAATATATATGATATGACATATATAAACTTACTTATAAAGTTAAAAAAAGAAGACGAAAGATTGAATTAGGTTTAAATTGTGACATTTTAGCCGTTAAGCTTGACTCGCGAATGCTATATATAATATGACATAGACATTATTATAGTTATAATGTGAATAAGAGAAGACGAAAGATTCAACTAAATTTAATAAATTGTGACCTTTCAGCTACTAAATTTAACTCGTGAAAATAATAGTATTACATAATTAAATTCAATGTGGTCAATTGTTGGTTCTTACTTTTTAGCTTATACACCTGGACTTACTTATAGAATTAATAAGGGAAGGAAAATTGTGTGACTAGTAAAGAGAGCAACCTAACCTAAAAGCCAAGGTCTTTTATTATTATTTTTTTTTGCTTTTTTTTTAATTTTTTTTAATTTTTTATTTTATTTTCTTGATAGTGAATCTTGATTGACACAAAGAATTTAATAGGAGAAAGAAGTTTCACCAATTAGATTTAGATTGTGACCTTTTAACCATTAAGCTTAACACGACTAAATTATAATATATGGCATAATTCAATTAATTTGTTATTCCTTCTTCCTCTTTGGCTTATACTAGACATTAGATGGAAAGGATCGGATAAACTTCAATATAGATCCCAAGGTGATTAAAATTTAACTTAATTACCATAAGGAAGAAAATCTCATCAGAGTACAATGTCTAGTTTAATTTAATAAAAAAATAGCAAGACAATCTGCAGCTAGTTCCTTTTCTTTTTAAGTACATTTCATAAAATGAATAACATTTCTCTTTTTCTTTCCCTAGTATGTGTAAACGCATTATTTTATCAGTGTTTTGTGCAATTATTGTATATTGGTTTGCTTCAAATTCAATTTAGAATTTTTTTCAATGTGAGTCGAGTGACAGGTTAGTAAGTATGAGACAGTACCAAACAAATTAAGCAGCATTTAGTTTTAATATATTTTGAAGCAGCGTAAATTTTCTATTAAGTATGATTTCTGCCAAATTGGAGGAAAAAATAATATGCTTCTATGAAGGCTGCAACGGCTATTATCAATACACATATCATAATTTAATATTTAATAAATATTTATTTTAAAAAATAAACCATTAAATTGATTGTTCTTTTACGATAATACAAATATTGTCGAAATTGATATTTCAAAATTCTTAGCTTCTATAGTTTATTCGGTTCTTACATGTTCTTTTATTTAAATTTAAAATATTCGCCTGTTTGAATCTATAATTTTGTACATCCTTAATATTTTTGAAGTGATTGTATATTATTAGTTTTTACTTTCTTGATGACTACTAAATTTAGTAAGCAATCATATTTGTTAGTATTACTCTATGACCATCTTTTATGAATATTACTTAATTTTTAACTAAATTATTATCCTAGTAACCAAAGTTTGACTCAGAAATATTGGTGAGCATAAAATTGAAGCCATAAACTTCATATATTTCAAGAGATAATATCTAACTTGGTATCTAGTCTGCTCTCATTTAATTTCATGTCAGAATTGCTAATGGAGACAACTAAGAACCTGTCACGGTCCATTTCACAGATCATGATGGCACCAACGATAAAAGCAATAATCAATTATAAGGAAATAATCAGAATTGAACAAGTAAAATTGGATACACAACTGTCTTGCCATATATTTATATAATTAAGAAGTGCGAAAATTACTAAGAGAATTACAATCCCAAAATTTGGTATGACTTGTACAAGAGCATCTAAGTAATTATTACAAAGTCTGATTTATTGTAACAATACAACTGTCTAAAAAGAAAGTAAAAGACATGAAATAGGATAGAGCTAAATCCAGGATTGCTGATAGGATGGAGGGCTCACCCTGAAACCTCTGAAAGACCACCTCGGGAATCTGCCACGAGGCCCGGAGCTGTAACAAGGAATTGTATCTGCATCCAAATAAAGATGCAGCAAGTGTAGTATGAGTACACCCCACGTACCCCATAAATAGAAAACACGTACATCATATAAGGATTGAGTTTAAGCAACTATTACATCACTTCAACTTACTGCTCCGACTATCCCTTAGAATGCTCACTTCGCGAAAACAATAGGTAAGCACTGTTACAGTTCACTTTTATGTGAGACATAAAAGGTACTTCATAACTTACAGAATGTTGAATTTATTTATTTATTAAGAGTCGCCACCTAATTTATAAGGAAAACTAGAAAAAATAATTTGAAAGGGGATTTTTCAAACAAAAGAAAAATCCTAAATATAACCAGAGTTCGAAGTAAGGGTTCAAGTGATCCCCGGAGAAGGTGTTAGGCACTCCGGTATTAAGGATCCGCAAGATGTGATTGACCTCGGGTTTTAAAATAATAAAAGTGCTTTTATTTGCGTGAAATGTTTAAAATATTGTATGTATATATGTCATTCAAAAATCATCTTCCGCCAAAATGAGTTTTTTCAACAAACATTTTTCCCATAAAAAAAAGAGAAAATAATTCTTTTGAAAAGGTCCCTTATTTTATAAATCCTTTTATTTCAAAAGAGATAATAAAGTATTTGTTTTCTTAAAAATATTTAACTTTATATGGAGATGAAAAATTGTAACTTCATAAAATGGACCTTTATTTATAAAAGAGGTCACCAAGCATCCCTTATTCCCTTCTCTCAACTGTAATTTATAAAGGATATTATTTTAGAAAGAAAATCAATTTATTTAAGAAATACTTAAAAGATAAACTTGTGCCAAAATATCAATTGCTCAAAGCTTTGTTTTTAACACAAACCATTATCTAAAGGGTGAGTAGATAGTTTCTGGACTTAACAACCAAATGCCGGCTGCTCTTAAGTTGAGAAAACAAAACTGGTTAACTTTACCCAAAGACATTTGATCAGATCAGGTTGGAGCTTCTTGGTTTGATGTACATTTAATTTAAACTAAAGATTAGTAGAGATAGTCTGAACCGGAACCTTAAGAGGCTGTTATTCTCACATTTACACCAACACAACCATTAACTACATTAGACCATATAGAATCTGAGCTAATCAACTGGAATTCAAACAGGCATAAAACGGAATTGGAAAGCAATGGATACACCATAGCCAAAACAGAACTAGAAGACAACAACAAAATAACCAAAACAAGACATGGAAATAAACACAACACAAAGTCACAACATAACCAAATCAAGAACAGAACTTCGAAATGAGAGGATGGGAGGAAGATTACCTTTTTCCGGTGCAGCGTCGGGGGCAACGATAGTGAAGATCACCTCGAACTTTCACCAATCGACCAGTTTTATGCCGTTTTGGCCTCCGGCGAATGTAACCGACAGCCGACACAGAAATGACAAAGGGGTAGATTTAGAACTGCGAATCAACCCAAACAAACTTATTAGCTCGGAAAAATTGAATTAGGTTTAAATTGTGACGTTTTAGTCGTTAAGCTTCACTAGCGAACGCTATATATAATATGACATAAACTTTTTTATAAGTAACTATAAGGTGAATTAGGGAAGACGAAAGATTCAATTAGATTTCATAAATTGTGACATTTTAGCTGTTAAATTTAACTCGTGAAAATAATAGTCTGGAATAATTAAATTTTTTATGGTCGTTGTTCGTTCTTTCTTTTTAGCTTATAAATTCACTTATATAGGGTTAGTAAGGGAATCCGAGACGATCGGAAAAAAATTGCGTGAATATCGAATCGATCAACCTAACCTAAAAGCCAAGTTTTTTTTCTTTTCTTGATAGTGAATCTTGATTGACACAATCATTCCTTCTTCCTCTTTGGATTATACAGATAGATATTAGTTGGAATGGATCGGATTGAAAGTATGTATGTCCTAGAGACAATCTATATTAGGGACAAAACGTACTTGAACGCATTCGTATTATTAATGATATTAATATTTATGACATTTGCAATTATTGAATTATTGTTTGATTGTTTGCAATTATTCATTTATGTGCATCCCTTGAGCTTACGTTGTCATTAATAGAGTGAGATATTAATGATAGAACGTAACTCTCAAAATAGTCTCGACTAATGATCATCGAGAATGAGATATCGATGATATGTTATAAGTCGACATGTGGTCTGCATCATATTCTTGGAGAATGTAGTATGTCCCACAACTACGAGTAATGGTTACTCGTGATGGACACATGGATACTTTGGAGAAGTATTGGTATACCCTGCCGATAAACTATTTGTTATACATGTCTATAGTGTTATCGGCGTGTGGAATATAAAGGTCCTTTGACTTGATGTCAATACGCACCTTGTTTACAAAATGATGTACTTTGACCAAGTTCTAAGCTTAAACTCATTTTGGATAAGATACGGCTTGTATTGGGTGCATCAGGATGTAAATCCAGGTGGTAGTTGAGCCAAGAATAGGATTCATTCATCGATTGGAAATTCGAGAGAGCACTCAGCTTCTCAATGTTATTAGGTTGACTAAAGTCACTGGCCAGTGCAAGAGACATATTTAGAATATGGTCTAGTTGTCAACTAATAATTGTGCGATAAAGTGATTAAGCCATTTGGATAGACACTTGGCAAATCCTAAGCGTAATCGAGTGTGTCGCGAATGAAAGGAATTTATAGTTCCGCGTAAATGTTAAGTTTGTTGGATTCATGTAAATGTACTTCACATATTGAGTTCGTCATACGACGCAGTCTAGGAGTTTCGTATGGACCTTAATTAGATTAATGTCGATATGTGAAGGCCTATATGGTCACACTATATGCAATTGTTTCTTCGATCTAAGAGTTTATTGAGAAAGTATTAAATATTCAATTTAGAATCAAGATATTTAATTTATAATAATTATGAAATATTTCTATTTGATAGAAATTATTTAATTAAGTCGAATTGGATTTCGTATTTAATTAAATGTGTTGGATATATTATATGGGTATTCGGACAAATACAGGGAAGCAATTGGGGTATAAATTATTGGCCCAAAATCGACACCTTGGCCGTCCACTTGGACGTGTTTAGTGGACCAGGCTGGTCCACTGAACATTAAAATGGGCCAGATTTTTCTGTTTTAAATCTGCTTAGGTTTTGTCTTGAACTCCTATATAAACAATACAAACCCCATAATTATGAAGTTAGTCAGTCAGACAAATAGATGATTCAAGACTTAGAGCCTTGAATTACTTTCTCCGGATAAACTTCAATATGGATCCCAAAGTGATTAAAATTTAATTTAATTACCATAAGAAAGGAAACCTCATCAGAGTATAAAGTCTATTTTTTAATTTAATAAAAAATTAGTAAAATAATCTGCAACTAATTTCTCTTCTTTTTAAGTACTTTTCTTAAAATGAATAAAAATAACTTTCTTTTCAAGTATGTGTAAACGCATATTATTTTGATCAGTGTTTTGTGCAATTATTGATTATTGATTTGCTTCAAATCAAGTTTATAATGTTGTCAATGTGAGTCGAGTGACAGGTTGGTAAGTATCGGACAGTAAACAAAAATAAATTTAACCAGTATTTAGTTTTTAATATATTGAAAAGCAGCATAAAATTTCTACTAAATATAATTTCTGCCAAAATTGGAGAAAAATTAGTATGCTTCTATAAAGGCTGCAACGATTATAATCAATACACATATCACAATTTAATATTTAATAAATATTTATATTTCAAAAAAATTAACCATTAAATTGATTTTTTTTACGTATACTCAAATATTGTCAAAATTGATATTTTTAAAATTTGTAGCCTCTCTAGTTCATTCAATTTCTTATGTGTTCTTTTATTTAAATTTAAAATGTTTGCTTGTTTCAATCTTTAATTTTGTACATCCATAATTTTTTAAAGAGATTGTATAATTATTGTTTTTACTTTCTTGATGACTACTGAATTTAGTAAGCAATCACATTTTTTAGTATTACTCTATGATCATCTTTTATGGATATTACTTAAATTTTTCAACTAAATTATTCTCCTAATGATCAAAGTTTGACTAAAAAAATATTGGTCAGCATAAAATCGAAGTCATAAACTTCATATACTTCAAGAGATAATATCTAAATTGGTATCTAATCCGTCCTCATTTAATTTCATTCCAAAAGTGCTAATGGTGACAACTAAGAATCCTCTAATTCAAACTATTCAAAATTTTACAGAATCAAAATTTCCCCCTACAAATAGGAGACAATCCTAGGCAAAGAAAACACATAACAACAAAAACAACAAAGTTTTGATCCCCATATCCACAACACATTTCTCCTACTCCTTTTCCTCCTCTTTAGCCATGACTAGATCGAAAGTGAAGCTTGCTTTGATTAAAAATATCACTGAGGAAAGCCTCATACAAGAAAAGACAAAAAGGGTTCATGAAAAAAGCTCAAGAACTAAGCACCCTTTGTGATGTTGAGACTGCTACTGTCATCTATAGTCCTTACCACGATGAACCTATGGTGTTTCCAAATCATGCTGCTGTCATCAATATCTTTATAAAGTTTAGGGAGCTGCCGGAGTTGGAGCAATCAAAAAATATGATGACACTAAAAGACTTCACCAAAATAAAAAATTAAGAAGTTGGAAGATCAATTGCGGAAAGTAAGGAAGGAGAACAGGGTGAAGGAGTTCACAAACATGATGTATGAAGTGTTGAATGGAAAAGATATTCCCGCTGACATTGAACCTTACGATCTCAACGATCTGAGTTTCGTGATCAATCAAAATCTCAAATGGGTACATGAAGGCGATGAAAGCGAAGACTACGGAGAGGGTTCCATATCAAATGCCCCTCAACCCATTGCTGGACTGATGGTTCTGGTGGGACCAGCTCTGAGGGGCTAAGTGCTCCTCTGTTGGACCATCAGTGGATCCAGTATTGGTGGTTCATCCGGTGGTTTTTGGTAGGACCAGCTTTGAGGGCCAGGGCTCCTCTGTTGGTCCCTAATGTGGCTCCAATATCGGTGGTTCCTCCAATGGCTCCATACCGATGGTTCCTTCATCTGCTCCAACTCAAGTTCCCCAACTAATGTTTCAACCAGTGGCTCCTCCTCAAACGGTTCCTCTTGTGGGAACTTCCGGGGATTCCTCCTCCTCGTTCTCCTTCGTTTGTTTCACAAATGTTTCCTCAATGGTTCACAATCGTATTCTCCAATACCTCAACAAATGGCTCTTAGAATGGCCCCTCCAATGCCTACACTAACAATGGATTCTCCAATGCCTTCACCAATACCGAGTGCTCCATTATTTCCTCCAACGACACCACCAATGGACCCGTCAACGAGTATCACCCCAATGGGTGCATCAATGCCAATGAATAACTATCAAAGCTATTTATATGGATTTCCACAAGGTCCTGGATTTGCTGAGATGCTGAACTGGAATGATGAGATAATGACTTTAATAGATGATTTATCTTTCAACGACATTAATGTTGAAGATCCGAACCACAACAACAACAATAATTTCTAAGGACCTAGAACCCATGTCTGTATCTTTTAGTACTGTTTTTTTTATGTCCATGTTGTCCCATGGACTCTCTATCTCTTTTATTGTTTGCATGTCTAAGTTGTGCCGTGGAACTCTCCACATCTCTTTCCTTTTTCTTCATTTGAAGTGTCCGTCTGTAGTCTGTTTTTTTTAGTGTGTTGTGTCGTTCAATTATTAAATTTGTGATCAATCTTTATTTCAAGTTTACTAGATACTTTAGTATTTACTTGCACTTTTATTATTATTATTATTATTGTTATTATTATTATTGTTGTTGTTGTTGTAGTAGTAGTAGTTGTTGTTGTTGTTGTTGTTGATGATGATGGTGGTGGTGTTGGTGTTAGTGTGATTTTAAAAGACGGTCTATTTGATTTAAAAAATCTAAAAATTTAGTATATATATCGGTTAAATTTTAGTTACAAACTTTCTACTGTAGACTAGTAACGATGCATCCATCTAAAATTGGTAATGAAATAAAACAATAAAGAAGATTCATTACTCTTTTGGCTTTATTTATGTCAGAAATACAAGCGTTCTGTTTTAAGTTATTTGTCTAGAATTATTTTTTTGCACTCCAAAACTTAAAATTATATCCTCGCGTTTATGTTTTGATTTCATTTTCCTCTTCTTTTTTTGTTCTCCCTTCGCGAAGTATAAAATTTTCATTCCACATACGAGGTCTGCTGGGAGAAATCAATGTATCCTATGCTTCAGAAATAGGCTTTTCCTGTTTAATTAGCATTTAAAAGACACAAATATTCAGGAAAAGGTATCAAAGAAGGTGGTGCGGGGGTGGGGAGATGATAATATATTAGTAGGTGAAATTTGAACCATGACAATTAATAATAGTCTAAATTTGGTGAAGAATATACACAAATATATAGATACTCTAAGATTACCAAGACACGTCGACCAAGGCCATAAAGTCATTTAAGATTATTTCTTAAAGAAATTAAATAAGATGTTTAACCGGATAACATTTTCAGAAAATGAAATGGAAAAAGAAACTTAGGAAGTGTATCAAGATTGTCTATGAAAATTCACTCTGTCATAACAAGAATTTAATACTTGATTCCTAGGCGGCTCAAAAACTTTTGCCCATAAAAGAAAATTTCTTGTGATTTAACTATGGTGAGTGCTACTTGTTTATTCACTATATTCAAAATTGTACAAAGAAAAAGTTTTTTTTTTTCCGGAGGTTGTTCTTCCCTGATACCAGTTCTTTTAAGTTTTAATATATGTGCCGATCATTTCATTTACAGATTCTGTGAAAAAGACCCTTGTGATTTGGCCCTTTTCCTGACCTCACGCATAGCGGAAGCTTAGTGTACCGGGCTGCCTCTATTATGTGAAAAAGAAATAACAAAAAAAGAAGAAGTTATATCCTCATTTAACATTTTCCGGATCAAGATTCTTATTCTGATCTCTTAGAAAAAGTTCTCATTCTCCTCTTTTTTTGATATGTAGTTTCCCTAAATTTGAATAAAGAAAAAAATTACACGATAAATGGTATGTAGTTGTTTATACAAATTTGTGTACACTGCTTTTCTCTGTTGGTTATTAGTGAGTCTTGCATGCATGATAGATCAAGCCTAGTGACCCTCGATTATTTTTTCTGGAAGCTAGAGGAAATGGGGGAGAGACAATTCTTTTTTTGTTTGCTAAGGGTTCAGTGGTGAAGACGGCTACTTATAGGGTTAATAAGGGAAGACGAGACAATCGAAAAGAAAATTGTGTGACTAGTGAAGAGATCAACCTAACCTAAAAACGCATTTGTCAGTGTTTTGTGAAATTATTGTATATTGGTTTGCTTCAAATTCAATTTAGAAAAAATTTCAATGTGAGTCGAGTGACAGGTTGATATGTCTCAGACAGTAACGAAAACAAATGTAAGTAGCATTTAGTTTTAATATATTTTGAAGGAGCATAAAATTTCTATTAAGTATGATTTCTACCAAAATTGGAGGAAACAGTAATGTGCTATGAAGGCTGCAACGGCTATTATCAATACACATATCATAATTTAATATTTAATAAATATTTAAATTGATTTTTTACGACAATACAAATATTATCGAAATTGATATTTCAGAATTCTTAGCTTCTATAGTTTATTCGGTTTTTATATGTTCTTTATTTAAATTTAAATTGCTCGCCTGTTTGAATCTATAATTTTGTACATCCATAATATTTTTAAAGTGATTGTATATTATTAGTTTTTACTTTATTGATGACTACTAAATTTAGTAAGCAATCACATTTGTTAGTAGTACTCTGTGACCATCTTTTATGGATATTATTTTAAAAATTTAACTAAATTATTATCCTAGTAACCAAAGTTTGACTCAGAAATATTGGTGAGCATAAAAATGAAGCCACAAACTTCATATATTTCAAGAGATAATATCTAACTTGGTATCTAGTCCGCTCTCATTTAATTTCATGTCAGAATTGCTAATGGTGACAACTAAGAATCTGTCACGACACATTTCACGGATCACGCTGGCATCTACGATATAAGCAATAATCAATTATAAGGAAAATAATCAGAATTGAACAAGTAAAATTGAATACTCACACTGTCTTGCCATATATTTATATAATTAAGAAGTGCAAAAATTACTAAGAGAATTACAACTCCAAAATCTGGTATGACTTGTACAAGAGCATCTAAGTAATTATTACAAAGTCTGATTTACTGTAACAATACAACTGTCTTAAAAGTTAGTAAAAGACATGAAATAGGATAGAGCTAAATCCAGGATTGCTGATAGGATGGAGGGCTCACCCTGAAACCTCCGAAAGACCACCCCGGGAATCTGTCACGAGGCCCAGAGCTGTAACAAGGAATTGTATCTGCATCCAAATAAAGAAGCAGCAAGTGTAGTATGAGTACACCACACGTACCCCGTAAGTATCATAGGTTGACAACGAATAGAAAACACGTACATTATATAATGATTTAGTTTAAGCAACTATTACATCACTTCAACTTACTGCTCCGACTATCCCTTAGAATGCTCATTTCACGAAAACAATAGGTAAGCACATACCACATAAATAAGATAAGAAAATGATAATATATGGATGCATGATGTAAATGTAATGACCCGTTCAGTCGTTATGTGCGATTTAACTATTTTACCCATGTTGATCCATATTTCGAAGTTATCGGGCGATCGTAATGAAAGTTGAAGGAATTAGAACATTTAAGTGAGAACATTTGACCTATAGTTGACTTTTGGAAAACAGAGCTTTTTTGGAATTTCATTAATTTTGTGAGGTCTGGAGGGTCGTTTATGACTAGGTGGGATAGTTGGTTCGGTTCTCGAAGCTCTCAGGAGCGTTTTGGGCTATTGGCTAGAAAGTTGGTTTTAGGTTGTTGGGGATTGACCCGATGAAATAGACATCCGATGGAAATTTCGAGATCATAGGTGAGTTCATAGCGTATTTTTACATGTGTGTGCATATCTGGTTTGTGTCGGGGAGGTCTCGGGAGATTGTCATATTTTGGAGTTGAATTTGTGAAATTTGGAATCTGCTAGTGTCTGTATACCTTCGCTGGGGCGAGTGTGTTACCGCTGGCGCGGGTGCTGTATTTCATAGAGGTCCGCCGTATCGGACAGTGAGCCGCTACAATAAGTGTGGGGGTTTTGTCTTGGGCCGCTGGCGCGGGTTCCGCTGCAGCGAACCTTGATCACTGCAGCGGGTTACAGAAAATCAGAAACCCTTTTTAAGTGTTAAATTAGACCCTTCATTCCCCATTTCAAAAATTATTCCTCCAAAGCATCTCTAGGGCGATTTCAAGAGTTTCTTGGTGATTTCTTCTTGGGGTATGCCTCTTTAACCTTGTATTCCTTAATTAACCTTTCCTAGTCTTAAATCAATGGTGGAAAACCTTGAAAATGAGTTTAAGAGGATGAGTTCTACTTAAATATTGTTGATTGATATTAATTCTTGAATATGAGATTAATTAATGGTTTTGACTAATCTAAGTATGGATTCCATTATTTAGTAACCATTAGACTTGAATCTTCCATTATTGTTGAGAAAATGAACTTGAAAAATCTTGGGTTTATGCCTAATTTGGGGGTTTTGTATTGAATGATGAAATTGATCTATTATTGAACTAATTCAGCAATTGGATAGTAGATTAGAACATCTAGAATGTAAGGTTACCGATTTCACTATTAAATTACTGTTTTACCCTTATGGGCCCGTTTCCACTTTTTCATAGTTGGTTTTGGATTCAAAGAATAGTTTAGTGATATGAGTATTGTTTATTTCCGTTTCTAACATAGATTTCAATAATGACTTGACTTTGAGTATAATCGGGACCCGCAGAATGTCAAGGCTCCGGTGTGATTATTTGTGTCACACCTCGAATCTGTGTCTGGATGTAACACGACACCCAGTGCCTGACTGCATATGAGTGAGTGAACCAACTAGATAGCTGAATCAACATGTGATATCAAAACATACTGAATGTGGAAATAAAACTAACAAATGATAATCTACTGAAAGTCCGACTGAATAATCATTAACTGCAGAAAATACTAAACTAAGTCTAAACATAATAAAAGTGCCAACACGGCAAATATAAAAATCTGATAATTTTTTCTAACTATTACTCTAGTTTATGAAGCCTCTGAAGAGTACTAATATGCTAACGGTTTGCTGGGACAAGGACCCCGACATACTTGACTGTCTATAGTAAACTATACAACAACAACATACCTAGCGAAATCCCACAACGTGGGGTCTGGGGAGGGTAGAATATACACAGACCTTACCTCTACCTTAGTAGGTAGAGCGACTGTTTCCGAGAGACCCTAGGCTCAAGACAAGCAAAGCAAAAAAAAAAACAGTCAGACCTGGTCAAAAACTTAAAGCATTTAGTAAGAAAATGGTGATAGCAAACGCAAACGCGCCATGGTATCGCATCCTGAAAGAGAAGCAGTAACTAACGCAGATAAATGAGATAAACCAAGTACATTAAAGAACGCATAACAGAAGATATAACATTAGAGAGGACTATAAAACAATACTGCATCTATTCGTATGATATACTAAGCATGCCTACAGTAATAACACCACAACAATCGGTTTGTTAGTGTAAGTTTATGGCTTTGATTTTATCGTGATCAATATTTTTGGAGTCAAACTTTTGTTATTAGGAGAATAACTTAGTTGAAAATTTTAATTAATATCCATAAAATATGGTCATAGAGTAATACTAAAAAAATGCGATTGCTTACTAATTCAGTAGTTATCAAGAAAGTAAAAACAATAATTATACAATCACTTTAAAAAATTATGTATTTACAAAATTAAAGATTGAAACAAGCAAACATTTTAATTTTTAATAAAAGAACATTTAAAAATCGAATGAACTACAGAGGCTAAGAATTAGAAATATCAATCTCGACGATATTTGAATATAAGTTGTTGGGTCCGGGGCTACGGATAAGAAATAATATGTAAGAATAAAACCGTAACAGCTAGAACAATTAAAACAGTTTCTGGATGTTGCCTTCAATGTTGTGTCAACATCTGAGGCAGTATTGTGATAAAACAGTTATAAACATATATAGAGTAAATGCAGCGGAAAAGTAAAGAGACACAAGGTTTATATTTTCAAGGGTATATATTAATATATCCCTTGATGGTCAATGACCAAAGAATTGTATAAATTATATACAACTACAAATGAATTTCTTTTTACAAGATTGAACAATAAATGCGAAAAAGAAATTACAAACAAAAGTGAAGTCGCAGATGACTTCAGCCTAAAGTTAAAAGATTTAAAAAGACAAATACAACATCTTCATTATAATTGCTTGAAATATAAGCTTGATCTAGAATCTGGACAGTAATAGTAATGTGGGACTAGATGTTGTTATACTACTTTAGGCTAAGTGTGTTGATCCAGTTTCTAAGGTGAATATCCGAGAGCTCTCTTGGTAATTCTTCTCGTTCAATTCTGGATATCGATACTCTGAATCTCCCCTCTATTTATAGTGTGGAACTTCCCTTGAAATCCTCACTGATTGGTTGCGGAGGTTGAGTAAAAGAAGGCTTCAGCTTGGACCGGTTCTTGCTCCTTAAAAAGCTCAACGTTCTGGACTTGGTCTTCACGCTGCTTCATCTTCAAGATTTGACTGTTTCTTTTACCACGTTTTAAACACAACATCATTGTAAGCTTGCCTAGGTCATTTTTTACTCACAGTAACACAACCTATTTTGGCCGGAAGAATAGGCAAAATCGTTACAAAGATGTTGTCAGGAATGTTGTCACAACATCGCAGGAAACATTCTTATTTTCATAAGATGTTGTCCTGAGCATTTACAGATGTTGTCACAACATCCATCCAACATCAACAATATCCCCCTTTTTGCCTTTCTTCACAAAACTCCATACGAAGCGAAAATGACTAGGATACTGATTCCCGATGTAGTCCTTACATTCCAAGAATCAGTAGGATCAGTGCTATGCTCCCTATTAACCTGCAGTAGTAAATTCCAAGCAGTATTGTATCGATGATTTGATTAGATAGGAGTTATGTTCTATTAGTCGTGACTTACTTACATCAAATGCGTAATCAGTCTACAGTAACCATTCATAACAATCCACATCAGGCAAACATATATAAATAACTTTAGAAAGTAATTACAATGTCTGCAAGAACAGACCAAATATCCCAAAGTAAAATATTACAAACAAAAAATATTCCAAATGTCAGTATATCCAATATTCAAATAAACAGAGATTATCAGCACTCCATCCATCATTGAATCAACACTCCATTCCATCAGCATGATTATCCTTGGCTAGAGTAATCGAGTCACAGTAGCTTCCAACCACTTTCTGTGATCGATCACTCTGTGCAGCACCATCTTCATCTCCATAGTATCAGAAGTAGTCAGCAATCATCATCTCAACTCCTCTCCCCCTGCATCATAGCTTGTCCTGCATCATCATCAGGAGCAGCTCCCCTGTCTGTATGCTTCCAGCAATAACATCATCAGCATCATCCTCTCCCCCTTTTTGTGAAGAAAGTAAGCCCACATAATAGTTTCTGGCTCGCACTAGGTCTTGAATTTGCCTGTCAAGTTCAGCAATGTGCTGTCGAAGCCAGTCTTTGGACATTGGGACCTTTCCTTGACCAATGTTGCCAGGAATGTTAGCAACATCCTTTGATGTGTTAGTGTCCCATTCATCTTTCTTCTAGGGCATGTCAATAACCCTGTCCCTGCTGTTCACAACTGCTCGCTGTACTGAGTAAACCTCTAAGGCTGGACTCAGCTTTTCTCCTTTTGGAGTCTTAAAACCTTGGTTAAGCAGGATTTGAAAAATCAATGAGGGGTATGGAAGGGTAGAGTTGCTTTGTCTTTCTGCCAAGTTGGCAACATGGTTGAATATGAGGGTTCCTAAGTCAACTTCCTGATTCCTTCCAATTTTGAAAACAATTATGCTTGATCAAGGGTCACTACTGTCTCGTTGAGGGAGGGTAGCCTGTTGTATATATCAAGTTTGTGCAAAGTGGCAAACAAGGTAGTGAGTTTTGACACAGGACTGCGAGGAGCCCAAACAGTGATCAAATTCCCCGTAAGGTACTTGATCATCGAATTGAGTTCCTCCACAGTGGGGTTTGGTTGAGGTTCTCTTTCACTAACAATTATCCCAAGAGTGGAGTTGATGATATTAGGTGTAAAATTGTATACCTTGTTGTATAGGTACACTCTCCCAAATTTCTTCGAGGTTGTGTCCCTAACAGCAAGCGTCAGATTATCATAGAACACCCTAATCACCTTCTCACAATAAGGATTCTTACCAGATACAGAGCTTAAGATCTTTCGACTACATAAGAAATCAACTAAACAATTTGTGGAGAATGAAGTTAGGTCAATCACCTTCTCCCCTCTAACTCCTCTATTTTTAAACCAATTCCAGTTACTGGAGCATGATTTCGTTTGAAACATAGAAGAGTAGGGAATTACTTCAGAATCTGTTTCAGATTCTGTGTTTTCTTGTTCGAATGATGTGGCTACAGGTGTTGCCTCGGATGTTGGGGCAACATAGTCTGGGTCCATTTTCTCGTTTGTTGCCTTTGATGTTGAGGCAACATTTTTATCAAAATTCCAGTATGTTCTGCAGATCTCTTTAGGAATGAAGTTCCGTAGATGTATGTCATCTGACATCTCTTCTTCTTCTCTTTCCCTCTCAGTTTCTGCTTGTGGAGTGGAAGTTGATAGAGTTCTGGAAGAACTGGGCACACTGAAATCGGTGTCAGTGCCGCTGCTAGTGGTAGTATCAACAGGGAAAGTCAACTTTTCCCTGGATCTTTTGGCAGACTGGTTGTCACCGAATTGGTTTTCGAAAACCCTTTTTGACCTTCGCATCGGAAATGTCGATTTTGACTGTCTTGAGGCAAGGTTTGAGAAATCAAATGTTGCATCAACATCGATTGGGTTTTCATTATCGCCTGGGTAGCCCACCCGTAATGGCTTATCTGAACCAAGCAGTATCATAGCCTGTGTGCAGTCCTCCTCGACCGGTTTCAAGTCATTGATGGAAGTATAATGCTTGTAAACCTTGTTGCTATTTGTTGGACTAGTCGACATTGGGAAATAATCTTTGGTGTTTGTGAATTTTGGGGAAATGGACATGGGAGAGGGTTTTGAAGAATTGGGCGTGTTAGAGAAGCTTTGGGTTTTGAAAAATGATGGTGGTGTTTGGGCTGTCATGATTTGATGGATTGTAAATCGGCTAATGTGACAATTCCAAGACAAAAATGGGAGGTTTCATTATGGAAAAATATACTTACACTCAAATTTATTTTCCTTAAATTTAGATTGTATAGAAGAATAAAAACTCTTTACACACCTAAAATAAAGGATTTACACAGCACATAACATCATTTAAAATTTAAATAAAAACGGTCCTCCAGAATTTTGGATTTTCTGTTAAAGACAGAGACGTGTTAAATACCAAAAATAAGAATAAAATAAGATAAACCAGATTGATCAATGTACTGGAGCACGATGTTGTTAATGATGTTGGCAACATTTCAAAGTTAAACAAGCATTATGAGACTCCAAGGATTTTTGATTTGGCAGATGATATTTCCGTATATGTTCCCTATGACACTGATCGCTGGACTAATGTAACATTTTACCATTGTCCTTAATCAACTTAGTTGAACACATACAGATTAAAAAATATTGAGGAATTTTTAACCTTTTTGAAGTACGTGGTACTCCTATAGAATAGGAACGATACCAATCTTAGAGCTTTGCTCTTTTTGTATACATCCAAATCTTTTAGTAGAGGCTTCGCCTTCTTATGATACTCCTTTTTTATGATATACATAATTGTTTTAAATATATATATATCATCGCAGAGAATGGTATAACATTCATAACTTGTCCTTTTAGAGTCATGCTTAAATCTTTTGAAAAATAGTGCAACATCACTACAACACTTATCCTGTATATTGACTCAACAGTAAATGTTACCCAGAATGTTAGGACAATATTTCAGACAACATCTACCTAGCCTGTCTTATTTTCAAAGAAAACAGAGACCAAGAGATTTTTTCAAGCTAGAAAATCTCTCATGATCTAAAGGTTTGGTAAAAATGTCAGCCAGTTGAAAAAGAGTATCAACATGTTCGATTTGAACTAGCTGTTTTTCCACTAAGTCTCTTAAAAAATGATGTCTTATGTCTATGTTCTTTGTACGTGAATGATGAACAAGATTTTTGGAAATATTAATAGCACTCAGATTATCACAGTACAAAATCATGGAGTTATTAGATATGACATAGTCATCTAGCATATGTCGTAACCAAATCAGTTGAGCACAACAACTTTCGGCAGTCACATATTCAGATTCGGCAGTCGAGAGTGATACACAATTTTGTTTACGACTGTGCCATCAGACTAGATTATTGCCAAGATAGAAACACCCACCACTAGTGCTTTTCCTATCGTCCACATCACCGGCCCAATCCGAGTCACTATATCCTTTTAGATTAGGATTAGTGTATTTGGAGTACCAAATTCTCAAGTCACTTGTACCGGCAACATATCGAATGATACGTTTCACAGCATTAAGATGAGATACCTTGGGACTGGCTTGGAACCTGGCGCAAACACATACGCTAAACATGATATCAGGGAGACTGACAGTAAGGTATAAAAGGCTACCTATCATAGATCGGTACAATGTTGGGTCAACATCTTTTCCAACATCGTCTTTACATACTTGTTGCGAAGAGCCAATTGACGTTTTCATGTGTTTAGCATTTTCCAGACCAAATCTCCTAATAAGATTCTTGGCGTACTTGCTTTGAGATACAAAGATCCCATCTTCATTCTGTTTAATCTGCAAGCCTAAGAAAAATGTTAGTTCTCCAATCATGCTCATCTCAAATGTTGTCGACATTGCTTCGACAAATGACTTCAAGAATGATTCTGTAGTCGAACCAAAAATAATATCATCAACATAGATTTGAGCTATTATTACATCTACACCATGTCTTTTAATGAATAATGTTCTGTCAGCTTCTCCATGAGTAAAACCAAACTCAACAAGGAAGTCAGTTAGACGACCATACCATGCACGTGGTGCTTGTTTTAGTCCATACAAAGTTTTCTTGAGCTTGTACACATGATGTGGATGGTGAGGATCCTCAAATCTCTTTGGTTGTTCAACATATACTTCTTTGTCCAAGTATCCATTGAGGAAGACACCTTTAACGTCCATTTGGTGCAAGGTAATCTTTATATAGCAAGAAGCAATCTTATTGACTCAATTCTAGCCACATGAGCGAAGGTCTCGTCATAGTCGATACCTTCTACTTGTGTATATCCTTGAGCAACAAGTCGAGCTTTGTTCCTAACAATCTTCCCTAACTCATCTGATTTGTTTTTGAATATCCACTTGGTCCCAATAACATTTGTGTTTTTGGGTCGTGGTACCAAGTCCCAAACCTCATTTCAGGCAAATTGTTCAAGCTCCTCTTGCATGGCTTGAATCCAAAAATTATCTTTTAATGCTTCCCCAATATTTTTAGGTTCCAAAGTAGATGTAAGACAAGAAAGACTTACCTGTTGATATATGGTGGACATGCACACATACCTTACCATTTCTCAGTAATTCACTGGCTCTTTCCATCTTGTACGCCTCTTCTCAAAAACTCCCCCTATCACCTGGTCGGGTGGATGGTTCCTTCTAATCCTCGATGGAGGGTCTCTTCTCACTTGATCATTCAGTTCAGTAGCAGGCTCCTCCTCGACTTCGTCTCATGTGTTCTCTCTTTGAGGTTCAGATGTTTCTTCTGATATCGGGACAACATCTGGGACAACATCTGTTTCTTTAGTGGGTTGCTCCTCTTCAACTGCAACCACAATGTTGTTTTCTGAAGATCTACCAGATATATCCAGCAGGTCATCAAAAATAACATTGACTGACTCATGTATGGTCTTTTTCCAAAGATTGTATATTCGGTAAGCATGGCTATTCTGAGAGTAGCCAACGAATATTCTCTTATCACTCTTAGAGTCAAATTTAGCCAGTTGATCATTGTCATTAAGAATATAGCACACACACCCAAAGACATGAAAGTACCACAATGTAGGTTTCTTTCCATTTAACAGTTCATAGGGTGTCATCTTGGTCCCTGACCTTAAATAGATTCTATTAGTTATGTGACATGCCGTGTTCAAGGCTTCTGCCCAAAACCTCTTTGACAATTTCTTAGAACTTAACATAACTCTAGCCATTTCTTGTAAAGTTTTGTTCTTTCTCTCGGCAACCCCATTTTGTTGTGGTGTTTTTGGTACCAAAAATTCATGGAATATGCCTTTCTTTTCACAAATTTTTTTGCAAAGGTTTGATTTTCAAACTCCTTTCCATGATCAGATCTAATTCTGAAAATCGAAGAACAAAACAGATTCTTAATCCTAGAGTAAAGTGTTCTAAACATCTCAAAGGTTTGTGATTTTTCCTTAAAAAAATAGATCCAAGTGAATCTGGAAAAATCATCTACTATCACATAAGAATATCTCATCCCTCCTAGGCTATCTACCTCGATTGGACCCATAAGATCCATATGCAATAATTGGAAACAATGAGACGTACCTAAATGTTGTCCGTCATGTTGGACAACATTATGAGAGACTCGGGTCTGCTTTCCTTTCGAACAATCTTTGCACAGTGTTTTATCTTTTGGATCCAGTCTGGGAATGCCTCTGACAGCTTTAAATGAGATCACCTTCTCCATGGTGCCGTAGTTGACATGTCCCAACTTTTGATGCCAAAGTGTCAAGTCACCTACCTTTGCAGAGTTGCAAAACTCTTGTCTACCGACTAGATAGCAATTATCTCCAGTTTGGGTTCCTGACATGACACATTTATCTGCAAAATCTGTAACCTTGCATCCAAGCTTATTGAATTTCACCTCGAGATCATCATCACATAGTTGGCTTATGCTAAGAAGATTAGCAACCAAACCTTCTACATAAAGAACATTTTTCAAGGCTAGTACATCCGGAACATTAAGAGTTCATTTACCAATTATCTTACTCTTACTTCCTCCTCCAAAGGTCACGTATCCTCCATTAAAATGCTCCATACTCCTTCAATAGACTTTTGGTACCTGTCATATGACGTGAGCAACCACTATCGAAGTACTAAGAACCTGTAATGTTAGTACGCAAAGCAGTTATGCACACATTACATTTCAGATTCCTTCTGCTTTCAGGCTGGTTGCTTTGAATGTTGTCAGTGATGTTGGGCAACATTGCTGACAACATTTTAGGCAATATTCTGAGTGCAGAGTTTTGAAGTTTGTAGCAGTAGGGCATAAGATGTCCTGACTTTTTACAGAAGCTACATACAAACTTCGATCCAATCTTAGTGATCTGAGAATTACTCGGATTTTCTTTGACAAATTATCCTCTCAGTTTGACTATGGATTCTGGAAGTATTTGTTTTGCTAGGAGATTGGTACCCAAGCCCAGCCCTTGTAGGTTTATTGAAGTTCAATATTTCATCCAGTTTGGAGGTTCCCATGTTGAGCCTTTGAAAGGTGGTCTCAGCTACGTTCAATCGTGCACGAATCTTACCAAGCTATAAGTCCTTCTTGGTAAGTGCCACCTCTAATCGGTTGATTGTGCCTTTCAGATTTCTATTCTCAAGAGCCAATAATTTTGCTTTTGAGTCTAGTTGCTTAGATTCAGTGATTAAGGCTTTACAAAGATTTTGTAATTCCTTTATCACGTCGTCTTTGGAGTCAACTAGATCCAAATTTACAGCCTCAGATGAAGAAATAAATCCATTAAAATAATTTACATCAGAATAGTCAAAATATACATACCTCTCTGATGTTGAAGACATTCCAGATGTTAAGTCTGATGTTGTTCCTGATGTTGTCGCAACATTGTCAACAACATCTTTATCGTCGGACAGTGAGTGTTCGAACATGGCTGCCAGCATTGCTTGTGGTTCTTCTTCTTGATCTCCTTCCTCCTCTTCGTTCTCATCGTCACTGAGAGTTACCCACATAACCTTACCAATTTTTCTAAGGGTGTTTGCACACTCATTAGCATAGTGTCCCCAACTCGAGCATGCATGACACTGCACTTTCTCGAGTTGTTTGGGATTGAAATTGGTACTGTCGGAGTTAGATTTCCTCAGTGGATTGTGATTTTTTTGCTTAGAAGGTGACCTATTCGGCTGTTTATTGAAGAGCGGATTTTGATGGTGTTTGTATTTGGCTTTATTGCGATCATTGTTGATCTTTCTCACCATTAAATTGAATCGACGAGTAAGTAAGGCAACAGTTGCACCATTTCCCAGTTCCTCCAAGTTTTCTTCCTCGTTTTCCAATTCAGTTTCCGAGGTTTGTCCTTCGAGTGCCAAAGTCTTGTCTTTATACAAATCTCTTTGGCTCTTCATGTTCATCTCATATGTTTGAAAGATGCTCATCAAGGCATGTAGATCCATAGTAGCAAGATTATGGGCCTCTTCAATAGCACAAATCTTAGTATTAAATCTTTCAGGAAGAGATCTAAGAGCTTTATCCACAAGTTGTGTGTTGATTAAAGGAGAACCAAGCACTTGACACTGATTAGCAATGTCAATTAACTTTTCAAAATAGGGTTTTATGTCTTCAGATTCTTCCATCCTTAAGCGTTCGTATTGGCTCAAAATCATGCGAAGCTTTGTATGTCGTACACTCGAGGTATCTTCACAATGAGTTTTTAAGGTCTCCCAAGCGTCCTTGGCCGTAGTACAATTCTGGATGAGCTTAAACATATAGAGATCTACCCATCCAAATATCGCATTTAGGGCCTTTTCATTGAAGCTCGCACTGCTGATCTCTTCCGCGGTCCATTCAGATTCAGGTTTGGTAAGTACATCACCATCCTCGTCTGCTGGGTACTTGGGAATCACATAGCCTTCGGAAACTGATCTCCAAGCTCGAACATCAATGGATTTGATGTGCGAACGTAGTCGAATTTTCCAGTAGGCATAGTTAGTTCCGTCAAGAATTGGAAGTCTACCAATGTTTTATATAGCTGAGTCCATAGCCGTAATATTTAGAATCAAGCACTTATTGTATCAAGTGTTGGCTATGATACCACTAGTTGGGTCCGGGGCTACGGATAAGCAAGAATATGTAAGAATAAAATCGTAACAGCTAGAATAATTAAAACAGTTTCTGGATGTTGCCTTCAATGTTGTGTCAACATCTGAGGCAACATTATGATAAAACAGTTATAAACCTTTATAGAGTAAATGCAGCGGAAAAGTAAAGAGACACAAGGTTTATATTTTCAAGGGTATATATTAATATATCCCTTGATGGTCAATGACCAAAGAATTGTATAAATTATATACAACTACAAATGAATTTCTTTTTACAAGATTGAACAATAAATGCGAAAAAGAAATTACAAACAAAAGTGAAGTCGCAGATGACTCCAGCCTAAAGTTAAAAGATCTAAAAAGACAAATACAACATCCTCATTACAACTGCTTGAAATATAAGCTTGATCTAGAATCTGGGCAGCAATAGTAATGTGGGACTAGATGTTTTATACTACTTTAGGCTAAGTGTGTTGATCCAGTTTCTAAGGTGAATATCCGAGAGCTCTCTTGGTAATTCTTCTCGTTCAATTCTGGATATCGATACTCTGAAGCTCCCCTCTATTTATAGTGTGGAACTTCCCTTGAAATCCTCACTGATTGGTTGCGGAGGTTGAGTAAAAGAAGGCTTCAGCTTGGACCGGTTCTTGCTCATTAAAAAGCTCAACATTCTGGACTTGGTCTTCACGCTGCTTCCTCTCCAAGCTTTGACTGTTTCTTTTACCACGTTTTAAACACAGCATCATTGTAAGCTTGCCTAGGTCATTTTTTACTCACAGTAACACAACATGTTTTGGCCGAAAGAATAGGCAAAATCGTTACAGAGATGTTGTCACGAATGTTGTCACAACATCGCAGGCAACATTCTTATTTTCATAAGATGATGTCCAGAGCATTTAGAGATGTTGTCACAACATCCATCCAACATCAACATAAGTAAAAAAATCAATTTAACAATAAGTTTTCACAATACAAATATTTATTAAATATTAAATTGTGATATGTGTATTGATTATAGTCATTGCATCCTTTATAGAAGAACACTATTGTTTTCTCCAATTTTGGCAGAAACCATATCTAGTAGAAATTTTATGTTGCTCTCAAATATATTAAAAACTAAATACTGCTTAAATTTGTTTTTTTTATTGTCCGACACTTACCAACCTGTCACTCGACGCACATTGAAAAGATTTCTAAATTGGATATGAAGCAAATCAATATACAATAGTTTCACAAAACACTGATCAAAATAATATGTGCTTACACATACTGGGAAAGTAAAAGAATTTTTTTATTCATTTTAAGAAAAGTACTTTAAAAGAAGAGTGTTATGAAATAATAATAATAAAATTAGACCAGGAATATTGTTGAGAAAGAGAGAAGAGAGGAGAGTTCTTATTTCTCTTGAGGGATGAAATACAATGAGGGGAACATCTCTATTTATAGGAGAAAATTGACTTGGTCCCAAAGTTATTAGCCCTAATATTTCTCCTAAAGATAAACATCCATAATTTATGATAATATATATAACACTCCCCCTTGGATGTCTATTTTGATAGATAATATGCCTCATTAAAACCTTACTAGAAAAACACTCAATGGAAAATTTTCTAATGAAGGAAAAAGAGTACACATTTTTGTTGCCTCATTAAAAATCTTACAAGGAAAACCCAGTGGGACAAAACCTTATACGGAAAAAAGAGTACAATATGTATTAACTCCCCCTGATGAGAACTTCAGTTCAAATGCTTGAGTCTTCGCATTCCAATCTTGTGCACCATCTTCTCGAAAGTTGTCGTTGGTAGAGACTTAGTGAACAAATCAGCCATATTATCACTTGAACAAATATTTTGCACGTTGATATCACCATTCTTTTAGAGCTCATGTGTGAAAAACAACTTTGGTGAAATGTACTTTGTCATATCTCCTTTTATGAATCCCCCCTTCAATTGAGCAATGCATGCTGCATTATCTTCATATAATGGTGTGTGTATTTTGTCACATTTCAAACCACATTTTTCAAGCGATTCAAATTAGTCCTAACATCAATTGGATTTATTGATATTTCTTCATTTTCTTGAGTTTGCGGCTCATTGATTTCTTCAAGAATGTCAGGATTGATCAAATCTTGCATTTCTTTATCAAATTCTTTCTTAGTGGCTTCTTGACCATTTATTTTTCTTTTTCTAGGATTCTGATGCTTAGAAACCAATGGTCTATCAAACTTCAGGCGTGCTTTTGGACTCATTTTCAATGACACTAGTAGATGGTCCTACAGGGACATCAATCTGAATTGGGACATTCTCTGCATGGATATGTGATTCGGTAATCCTTTTCAAATCTGTAAATGCATCTGGCATTTGATTGCCATTTTCTGCAAGTGAATAATCTTTTGGACCTCTTTCTCACAAATAGAACACGTGGATCAAGATGAGACAATGATGGATTATTTCACAAAATTTCCCTATTTATTTCATTATTATCTCCCCCCTAATTTTTAAAAAATTATCTCATCAAATCGACAATATGTAATTGATCTTATTTCAGTATCTTTATGTAAGGAAGAAATTATATCATTCTCATAGTTATAGCAAGATAAATAAATGCATCAATTGAACAAATATATGGTACTTCAAGACCAATCTAATTTTCTCATTTAAACTTCTTTTAGCAGGTAGTCTACTGCTTTTCGAAAACTCTTCAAAAGCTCCAATAAAATTCACGTTAGCAACTTGCACAATATTATGAAAGATTTTGGATATCATAAAGGGATAAGGGTAAACATAGTCATCTGTGTACCCCTCATCAATAAATATTTATTAAGGTGATTTCAGTAGATCAACCTTAGTTCATTTAATCCGTTTAAGAATTACAAACAAGTTTTTCAATAACTTGTATATGTTTCAGGCATATTGAATCCTTCAAAAAAAATTCATATAAATTTTGTCACGTAAGCCATATAGGCTGAGACAATTTTCATTTAGTATTTAATTTACATGACATCTTGTGATGTCAGGACTGCAGGTCCAGTAAATTTACCCTTATCAAGATGCACCTACTTGATAATTATTTCTACATCAACATGCTTTAAGAGACGTAGAATTCAGATTCTCATAATATTATACAATATTGTGTACTATATTGTATCAAAGATATCATCGACGAGATATCATTTTGTATCGGTTTGGAATTAGACATAACTTACTGAGATCTTATCACTTCATTATTTTTCAGGTACCTGAACCTCGTATGAGGTTCTATGAAGTGTTATGTCGTAGGCTCTTCAAGAGCACATTGCCTCCTTATTATGATCATTTTCTCCTCTCCTTTTTCAAGGATTATTGCATTTGGTACCGATTTGTCTACCATACTTCACACATGTTGTAAACCATGTCCTTCAGGACATTTAGGAGCATCTTGCAGCTGGAATATGAAATAGTTTGGTCAGCAAATGCTTCTAGCATTTTACTTGAATTATCATTTGAACGAGGATCATACTGATGATAATTCACAACATATTTCTTAGTTGTTTATTCTCTCCCCCCTTATGTTAGAAAAACTAACATACATTTCCACCTTCTTTGAGGAATCCATCTGTGTGCATCGTGGTAGATTCATTAATCATATACCGCACAATAAAAACTATTAGATTAAACATTTGGTTCCTGACCTTGAACCAATTATGAGGGGAGAATTTATCATAATTTAGTGGTCTGAAGCATAAAAGCGTTGTTGTATGCAATATATCATATCTCAGACCAACACATGAAATTTTATTCTCATAAGAAATGGTTTAGCTATCTACTAGAGGGCATTCAATGCTAAACTAGTTTGAATATCAATCAGCATTATCAAAATGAATTATCTTGATTACATAATCTGAAAATTGTGCTCTTGACTCAATTATTTTAAGCAAGAAACTTCGTAAATGTCAAACTGCATGTTGACAATAAACGCACATGTGACCGTCTCATAGATGCATCTATTTAATACATCACATTGCAGGTGAACGGACCCTTATTCACCTTTTATATTTTTCAGAATTTAGGGAATTTTAGCTGATTAATCAACTTATCATGAGAACAAACAAATTAATTCTTGAAGAATCTTCTACTTCTTCAATATATTCCGAGTACAAACTTAGCATATCAGATTTAAATCAGGATGACCAAAATTATCATGTCAATTGATAAAATTATTTGTACTAGTAAACTTCAAGTTTACCCCAACGAGTGTTATTTATTTTAGTAAACGTCTAGTTTACTATTGCATGAGATTTTATATCAATAAACTTCTGGTTTATTGTAGCATGTGATCTCATCATGCCCAGGTAAAATTTTACATATGTAATTCTTACCCGTAGCACTTGAAGATATTCAATCCTCTAACCATTTGTAGTCTCAATAGGATAACCATTTTTATTGCAAGTAAACTTCAGATTTACCATAATTTTTGTTCCAATCGTAACAATTATATGATCTAGTACGAATGTGGCTCTCATATATAACCTCTCCATGAGATTTCAATTTAAATTTTGTAATGTGATATTATTTGAACACTGCTAGTGTCATGATTCTTGTAAACAAACAATTAGCTCTTCTGGAGCTCTTGATCATTAGCACTATATCATCAAATATTGCTTAGATGTTGTTGGTATCATGAAAGAACATTTGGTTAGACACTACTGGTGTCATGAAAGAAAACGAAAATCAAATGGACATTTAATGATAATTGTAAATTCATAAACAATGAAAATCAAACACTAAGTTCTAAACTTCAGTATTTCAATGTCTCCTTTAGGGAGATTATCCATTAGCATTTGAATATTTTGTATCAAAGCGGTAACCACATAGTAACCACATACTTCAAGAAGAGATACATTAATGTTTATTTCCTTCGGGGAAATCACAACTAACAATAATGTATCAACGTGGTTATGGTAGAAAGCATTCTACTCTGCTTCATTTTGCCTTAGAATGATATTTAATAAACTTATTCATGATGTTTCTACGTACGACGGGTACGTGTTGCAATGAATTTTATATCACATGTAGTTCCTTTATTATTTTATCTCTCTAGGAGGTAGGTTGTGGTATACCTCCATTCAGTTCGGGGAATGAAATCTGATTATTTGAATGTGCTTGATATATAACTCTCATCTATAACTCATTATTTTGCTCAAGCACAAAAAGACATTACTTCAGAATAATTCCTTACTACTTCAGGAGTAAGTTTCAGATTCACTACTTCGGGAGTAAATTTTAAAGTCTTATTATTTTGGGAGTTTACTACTTCAAGAGCATATTCTGAGTTTACTAATTCGGGAGTAAATCATAGAATATTTAGAATATATTTTCTCAATTATTTTACCTCTTCTGGAGGTGAATCGTGATAACTTCACAACCAAACACACGTCTATATATAAGCTTTACTAAATACTGTCACATTCATTTCAGGAAATAGATCTGTATTTATAATATTTATCAAGGTATATCAAATTATGATAGATTAATACCTCTTTTAAGATGTTGCTACTTCATGAGCATATCGAGACATGCATATAATGTAATGTGGATATTTTTTCTCTAACATATTTTTAGTGATAATCACAATAAACATATGAAAATATTACCATTTCTGATGATTATGAGCATAAGTAAATTTAGTCGAACAAGACTTAGAATTTATCATCATTTCTGATGATCGATCATATATTTCTTTTCACAATTTATTCTTCAGAAACTAATGATACTCAACGTAGCCATGTGAGATAAGCACCATAAGTAAGAAAATTACCTTTTCGAAACTGAACAGCAGATAGCTTTAATTGGTGATCATCCAGATACTAGAATTAATTACTATATAAACAAATTCCTTTGCAAACACATACAAATAGAACCTCTATGGCTCTATCACAATGGATTGAAAACAAAAATACCAGGGAGCAAAATTATATTGCTTATTACTAGCTATATCATGTTTTCCCACTAGACTAATATATAATCATATTACTAGGTATATTAAAAAGAAGTAAACCCTGTAATTTGGTGAAGTCAATAAATGTAAGATGATATTAATCTCCCTTGAGGAGTCTTTCATTAATATCAAGGTATATATAGAGTACAATATTCATCCCTTATACAATAGGAATCCTAAGACTATACAAAAGAGGAATCCTAAGCCTATACAAAAGAGGAATCCTAAGCCTATACAAAAGAGGAATCCTAAGCCTATACAAAAGAGGAATCCTAGTCTTACCATAATTATATTTACACAATATATGAAAATATTCTAATTATGGGTAGGGAATATATTTACACGTTTACACACCCCCTCAGTCGGAGCGGGAAGAGGCCGGACGCTGAGACTGGCTCGAAGTCAAGAAATAACTGTCGGGAAGTCATTTGGTAAATATGTCTGCATACTGATAGGATGATGGAACATGTAACACTCGGACATGGCCTAACACAACTTTCTCACGAACGAAGTGTAGGTCTATCTCAATATGCTTGGTTCGCTGATGTTGAACCGGATTATGAGAAAGATAGATGGCAGAGATGTTATCACAATACACAATAGATGCCTGACGCAAAGGACACTGAAGTTCTAATAGTAAATTTCTGAGCCAACAAATCTCAGCTACTACATTTGCAACGCCTCTGTACTCAGCCTCGGCACTGGAACGAGATAGGGTAGCCTGTCGCTTGGCAGACCAAGAAATCAGATTATCCCTTAAGAAAACACAAAAGCCGGAGGCGGAGCATCGCGTGTCCGGACACCCTGCCCAATCTGCATCCGTATATGAAAGCAACTTGTCTGGTGCAGAGGGGTACAGGTGCAAACCATAATCAAGAGTGCCCTTAATGTATCGAATGATACGCTTAAGAGCAGTGAAATGAGACTCCCTGGGGGCATGCATGAATAAGCACACCTGCTGAACAGCATAAGCTATGTCTGGCCTGGTGAATGTGAGATACTGAAGTGCACCTGCAAGGCTCCTATACAGACTAGGATCAGAGACTGGAGCACCATCTATAGAACTGAGCTAAGACTTGGAATCAACTGGAGTAGGCACCTCTTTGCAGTTCGCCATCTTAGCCCTGTACACAATATCTTCTGCATACTTACGCTGACACAAGAACATATGATTGGCAGACCTAGTCACTGATATCCCCAAAAAGTAACTCAGCTTTCCCAAATCAGTCATTGCAAATTCGAACTTGAGCAAGGCAATAATCTCATTTTTCAATCCGTCGGAGGAGGCAGTAAGAACAATATCATCCACGTAAAGTAATAAGTAAGCCGTGCTACTACCTCGATGAAAAATGAAAAGTGATGTATCATTCTTGCTGCATACAAACCCAATCTTCAAGATATACCTGGCAAATCGATCATACCACGCACGGGGGGCCTGCTTCAGGCCATATAGTGACTTACGGAGACGGCACACATAGTGAGGAACTCGCTGGATGGGTGAACCCCGGTGGTCGATGCATGTAGACTGTCTCTCTCGGATCCCCATGTAAGAATGCATTCTTCACATCAAGTCGATGGATCGGCCAATGTTTGCCCATGGCTATGCTCAAAACTGTGCGGATGGTAGCCGGTTTGACAACCGGGCTGAAGGTCTCACGACAATCAATGCCCTCATGCTGATTTGTGCCATTAGCCACAAGACGGGCCTTATACCTCTCAAGATCCCCATTGTCTCTGAACTTGTGACGAAATAGCCACATACAACGAATGACATTCACCCCCTCAGATCTAGGTACTAGATCCCACGTGTGCTATTTAGTTAAAGCATTGAATTCCTCATACATAGCCGCATTCTAATTAGGGTCTTGTTTGGCCAATTTTGGGTTCTTTGGAAGTGGAGAGATGGTTTGGGCAGACAAGTTGAAATGGACTTTGGGTTTGAAGATTCCATGCTTTGAACGAGTTTCCATTGGATGGGTAGGGACAGTGGGTGGCAGAGTGGTGTCTGAGACGGGGGGTAAAGTCGGATAAGGAGAGGGTGGGGCGAAGCCGTCGGAGGTATCGCGGCTCCTGGATCGAGAGTCGCGGTGCTAGAAGGTTGACAGGCTTCTCTGAAGTTTGGGCGCCGCGGCTCTGACGACGGAACAGAGGATGTGAGTTGTTCGATTATGAGGGGAGAGATGGCAGACTCGTCAAGAAATGAGTAGTCCTGTTTTTGGAATTTTGGAAGATTCGAAAACGGGAATGTGGTCTCGTCGAATGTGACGTGACGAGATATGTGGATCTGACGAGTCGACAAGTCATAGCATAGATAGCCCCTATGGTTCGGCGGTAATCCTAGAAAACACATGGAGTGGACCTAGGAGCGAGCTTGTGAGGGGCGGTGGAGCTAAGGTTGGGATAGCACAGACAACCAAAAATTCGTAGATGATCATAAGAGGGGATTCTATGGTAGAGGATTTCGGTAGGGGTCATATTGTGAAGAGTGCTAGTAGGGAGAATATTTAGAGTGTATTCTGACATTTTAGCAGCATAGACCCAGAAGGGTGGAGGGAGGGAGGCATGAATCAATAGGGTGCGAATCATATTGTTAATGGTGCGGATGATTCTTTCACTTTACCGTTTTGTGGTGAGGTGTGAGGGCGGGGAGAAGCGAAAGACCATGCCATTATTGGTACAAAAATGGTGAAACATAGAGTTATTGAATTCACGACCATTATCGCTTTGAAATGATTTTATGCCTTTTCCAAATTGTGTTTGAATGAACTTGCGAAACTCAAGAAATTTGACAAACACTTCCGATTTAAATTTAAGAGGGTATAACCAAACGTAGTGTGAAAAATCATCAAGCAACACAAGATAGTATTTATGACCGAGAGAACTAGTGATAGGAGATGTCCATAAATCGGCATGTATAATATCAAAAGGAGCAAATGTAACACTAGTAGATGATTTGAACGGAAGACGAATATGTTTGCCTAAAGAGCAAGAAACACAATTTTGGGCAAGTTTCCCATTACAAGCAATGAAATTGTTGCCTCTAAGAAAATTAAAAAGCGGGACTCTGGATGACCAAGCCTATTATGCCAGGTTGAAGAAGAAACGTACCGCTAGAGTGACGGGAGAGCAAGATCTGGCAGCGGAGGTGGAAGTGAATGGATAGAGATCCCCCGTGCTATTGCATCTCGTAAGAGGTGTCCCCGTATGAAGATCTTTTACAGTAAAACCAAAAGGGTCAAAATCCACAGAGACAGAATTATTACGAGTAAATTGGCGGACAGATATGAGGTTCTTAATCATGTGTGGGGCATATAGGGTGTTTTTGAGGGAGAAGGGTGGATGAGGAGGTTGTGTGTATGAGGTACCATAACCCTTAACTGGAATGCGTTGTCCACTACCAACTGTAACATATTGAGGATGCTTTACATGAAACAGTTTAGGAATAGTACCTGCAGACTGGGTGACGTGAGATGTGGCGCCTGAGTCCATGTACCAAGTATTGTCAGGCTGTTGCATAGAGAGGGTGCTAAACGCCTGACCCAACTCAGTAGGTGTCATGCTGGAGGAGGGCTGCGGGACCTGACCTTGCATGAAGTGGGCTTGTTGTGGGGCTGGAGCGGGGACTAGCAAATCGGGGTAAGAATACGGATTGTATGGCTGCTGGTACTGGAATGGACTTGGCGTCGCGGCTCTGAACCGGGGCGCCGCGGCGCTGTAGACGAACTGCTGAGGAGCCGCAGCCCAGTTGTTCTGCGATCTCTGTTGCTGTTGCTGCTGTTGGTTCTGTTGACCGCGACCCTTGCCACGACCACGGCCTCCTCTACCGCCGCGGCCTTTTCCACCCTTGCCGCCGCGGCCCCCGCCGCATTGTTGGGAGTTGTCTGGTGGCGTCTGATCTTGAGGTTGCGTGTCAACAGCTAACACCTGCTGGGTGTGCTCATCCTGCTTAGCACGACGGGTTTATTCGAGCAAAAATTGTGAGCGAGCTTTGTTAAAACTCGGTAGCGGATCTGCCTGTTGAATAATGGTGGCCAAAGTATCATATTCGCCCTTAGTAAGGCCGAAATCATTTGTAGCACCATTTTATCGTCGGTGACAGGCGTGCCGATGTTGGAGAGTTGATCCGCTAGAAGTTTAAGCTGCTTGCGGTACTCAGAGACATTGGAGAAGTTTTCAAGACGTGTTTTGTTGAACTGTTCTTCCAAATACACGGCACGAGTGTGCTTGTTGTCCCTGAAAAATTTCCTCCAAACGATTCCACAAGTCAAGGGTCGTGGAGTCGATTTCATGATAGTAAGGAGCAAATCCTGAGAGATACTACCATATATCCATTGTTTGACGCCGGCGTCGAGACGGTGCCAGATAGAATCATCAACCTCCGTAGGGCGCGGAATAGTGTCATCAAAATGGTCAAGCACGTTATAAAGACATGCATGATTGCAAAAAAGTTCAACCCAGGGAGAATACTGGTTGTTTTCTTGATCAAGAATAATGGGAATATGGTTCTGGATGTTGGAAACAAGTAAGGGCGGGATGAAACGGGGGTGATGACTTTGTGGTGGGATTTGTGGAGGTAGAGGCGTCGAAAGTGTGGAAGAATCAGGGATAGCCATTTAGAGAAGAGAAGAAAGGAAGAACAAAACCCGAAAAACAAGAAGAAAATCCGGGAGGGCGGCGGCGTAGAGAGAGGCGGCCGACGGTTTGTGGAAGAGAAAGGTTTTTAGGGTTTTGTTTATTTGGCTCTTGATACCATGTAAGATGATATTAATCTCCCTTGAGGAGTCTTTCATTAATATCAAGGTATATATAGAGTACAATATTCATCCCTTATACAATAGGAACCTAAGACTATACAAAAGAGGAATCCTAAGCCTATACAAAAGAGGAATCCTAAGCCTATACAAAAGAGGAATCCTAGTCTTACCATAATTATATTTACACAATATATGAAAATATTCTAATTATGGGTAGGGAATATACTTACATGTTTACAATAAATATTTAAATAATAAAATATTATTTCCGTAGATTATTATATTAACTGCCACTTTTATACTGCAAACACTTTTAAGGTAAATCAACATTAGATTTTAACCTCGCAGGAAGTGAGATTTGTGCATACCTGCATATAGTCCGACATAGAACACTTGACAAAAATCTCTGGTCTCCTAAGAGATTACCCGATAACTTATTCGAACTTCTAAGATTTTGTAGTTTCATGTATGGTAGAAAATGGTTAGAAACTCGTGTTGATAACGTGTTATGAAATAATAATAAACCTCTACAAGAATATTATTGAGAAAGAGAGAAGATAAAAATCATGTGTTTGCTTTCCTTTCTTTCGACAATTTTTTACCTTTTGTATTTCCTTTCCTTTCTTTCGACAATTAATAAAAAGTTCTGTTAGGTATACTAACGGAACATATTTCAACAAAAAAATAATTTATGTTGCTCGAACTCTCTAAAAAATGCTACCACACCCATGTTGTATCCTCAAAAAATGCACTAACTTTGGACGATCAACACGCACTCGTTAACACTTTTAAGAGTTCGAGCAACATAGTCTCCAATTGAAGGTTATTTGGTCAGGGATTGAGCTATAAATTCCTCATTCATGAACTTTTTGAGATTATTCTTCTTTTTTTTGCTTTTAGGTCGATACATGCAGAGAGAGGTTCACGGCTAACAAACGTATAATATATATTTTTTTTTCATGGACATTGCATTCAATTCCTTTGTGTATTTAAAGACATCATGAGAATTATTTTTAAAAAATGGCAAGGCTTTAAAACTATTCCTTTCTGGTTTGTTAACCAGCATGTAAATTTCATTAGTTTTCTTAAATTACTTTATTTCGTGCTTTTAGATTTGTAATATTTTTGGAATTTCAACTTTTTTTTGTATCAAGTCAATGCTCTCTAAAAGGTTGAGGCTAACAAATATATTATGTTTTTGTCACCCTTTTTCCTTTATTGTGCTTCATTTTCTCTCTTATTTTTCATTAAATCTACAATTGCTATACTCTTTTGCATGTTTTTTTTGGTGCAGTTACTGTGTAAAATTTTGTTTCATTGCCGTAAATAAATTAAACTAAATGTTGAAATTATCTATATTTATTTACATCAAACCTTTTGTATTTTTCATGTTTCTTTCATTAAATCTACGACTCTTATGTGTATAAAATATATATACTTGCGCGAAGCGTGGGCGAGTGCACTAGTAGATTAATAAAGCCACAACAAGTGAAATGAACATGCATTTTCTTCAGTTGATAATAATTATAATTTTATAAGCATCAATTTTTTTAACTATATCTACTTCGGGGTATTAATTACTACATCTTAGTACGTATAACCTTGTAGCAGAATGAATGAGAACCAAAGTTCTTGGTTTTCTCTGTCCATGACTCCACCATGGCAGAGTTGCAAGTATAAGAAATTGGAGAGGAGTCATTTTACCTAAGATATTTGGAAAATAAAATATAAGAAATTGAACCACTTCTTCTATTCAAAGTTACAATGAGGTACATATCAAGGGACTACGGCCTTTTAATTTAGATTGTGAAAGTTTGAGGCAATAAAATGTCTGTGATGTCCTTAGAAGTTAGATGTTCTGGACCGCACACTATGATGTATTAAACGGCTTTATGACCTTGAACGACATGCCTGGTTGATCTTAAAATATCTATATAGTTATATTTAATTGTCTCCAAATTTGAACTATTATTAATTGTCATGGTTCAAATTTCACTTACTAATATATATCATCTTTCCCCCACCCCTTTTTTGTGGTATCTTTTTTTTTTTTTGGAATATTTTACTTTTCAAATGATTAGTAAACAACAAAAGCCTATTTCTGATGCAGGGGATACATTTATTTCTTCCAGCAGATCTCATACGTGGAATAAAATTTTATACTTTCTGAAGGGAGAACAAAAAAAAATGAAAGTAAAACATAAATGTGTGAATACAATTTAAAGTTTTGGAGTGGAGAAACCAATTCTAGACAATTAACTTAAAATAGAACACTTGCATTTCTTACATAAATAAAGCCAGGAGAGTAATATATCTTCTTTATTGTTTTAATTCATTATCAATTTTAGATATATGCATTATTACTAATCTATAGTAGAAAGTTTGGAATTAAAATCTAACTAATATATATACTATTTTTTTTTAGATTTTGAAGCAAAGAAACTGTTTTTGGAAACCACACTTATAACAACAACAATAATAAAGGTGCAAGTAAATATAAAATATCTAGTAAACATGAAATAAAGATTGATCATAAATTTAATAAGTGAACAAAATAACAAACTGAAAAGAAACAAAAACAGACGACAGACGGACACTACACTCCAAATGAGAAAAAAAGAAAGAGATGTGGAGAGTCCCACGACACAGCATAGAAACATGCAAACATTAAAAGAGACAGAAAGTCCATGGGATAACATGGACATACAAAACAATACTAAAAGAAACAGACAATGGTTCTAGGTCCTTAGAAATTATTGT
This sequence comes from Anisodus tanguticus, assembly GCA_034509755.1. NCBI lineage: Eukaryota > Viridiplantae > Streptophyta > Magnoliopsida > Solanales > Solanaceae > Anisodus > Anisodus tanguticus. The sequence continues at coordinate 21,521,574 of CM067539.1, read as the reverse complement.
TGTTGTGGTTTGGATCTTCAACATTAATGTCGTTGAAAGATAGATCATCTAATAAAGTCATTATTTCATCATTCCAGTTCATCATCTCAGTAAATTCAAGACTTTGTGGAAATCCATATGAATTGCTTTGGTAGTTATTCATTGGCGTTGATGCACCCATTGGGGGGATACTCGTCGACGGGTCCATTGGTGGTGTCGTAGGAGGAAACAGTGGAGCAACCATCATTGGTGAGGGCATTGGAGAATCCATTGTTGGTGTAGGCATTGGAGGGGCCATTTGTTGAGATATTTGAGGATAAAATTGTGAAACCATTTGAGGAAACATTTGTGAAGAAAACATAGGAGGTGAAGGAGGAACCCTTGAAGGGCCCACAAGACCAACCGTTTGAGGAGGAGCCGTCAAAGAAGCCACCGGTTGAAACATTAGTTGAGACACTTGAGTAGATGCAAATAAAGGAACAACAGATGCATCCGTTTGAGGAACAATTGACAGAGCCACCGGAGGAATCACCGATATTGGAGCCACATCAGGAGCCAACAGAGAAGCACCTGGCCCCTTGAAGTTGGTCTCACCAGGAACCACCCATGGATCCATCGTTAGTGAAGCCACTGAAGGGTCCAATAGAGGAGCATTTGGCCCGATAGAGATGGTCCCACCAGGAACCATTAGTTCAACAATGGGTTGAGGGGCATTCGATGTGGTACCCTCTCCATCAGTCTTCGCTTTCATCGCTTCACATGTCCGTTTGAGGTGTTGGTTGATCACATAACTCAGATCGTTGAGATCGTAAGATTCGATGTCAACGGGAATGTCTTTTCCATTCAACACTTCATACATCATGTTTGTGAACTCCTTCATCCTGTTCTCCTTCCTTACCTTCTCAAGTTGATCTTCTAACTTCTTAATCCTTTTCTGGGTGAAGTCTTTTAGTGTCGCCATATTTTTTGATTTCTCCAACTCCGGCAGCTCCCTAAACTTTGTAAAGGTATTAACAGCAGCATCATAATTTGGAAATACCTTAGGTTCATCGTGGTAAGGACTATAGATGACGGTAGCTGTCTCAACATCACAAAGGGTGCTTAGTTCTTGAGCCTTTTTCATATACCCGTTCTGTCTTTTCTTGTATGAGGCTTTCCTTTGAGTGATATTTTTAATTAGAGCAAGCTTTACTTTCGTTCTAGTCATGGCTAAAGAGGAGGAAAAGGAGTAGGAGAAATGTGTTTGTTTGGATATGGGGATCAAGCGACTTTGTTGTTGTGTGTTTCTTCGCCTAGGATTGTCTCCTATTTGTAGGGGGGAACTTAGATTCTGTAAAATTTTAAAAAAATTGAATTAATGGATTCTTAGTTGTCACCATTTGCAATTTTGAAATGAAAATAAATGAGGACATACTAGATACCAAATTAGATATTATCTCTCCATATATATGAAGTTTATGACTTTGATTTTATGCTGATCAATACTTTTTGAGTCAAACTTTTGCTACTAGGAGAATAACTTAGTTGAAAAATTGAAGTAATATCCATAAACATGGTCATAGAGTAATACTAAAAAATATTATTTCTTACTAATTCAGTAGTCATCAAAAAAGTAAAATAATAATTATACAATCTCTTTTGAGAAAACTATGGATGTACAAAATTAATTTAAATAAATGAACATGTAAAAACAAAATGAACTATACAGACTACGGATTTTGAAATATCAATTTCGAAAATATTTGACTATACGTAAAAAACAATTAATTTAATGGTTAATTTTTTAAGATATAAATATTTATTAAATATTAAATTGTGATATATGTATTGATTATAGTCGTTGCAGCCTTTACAGAAGCACATTATTTCTTTCTCCAATTGTGCCAGAAACCATATTTAGTAGAATTTTTATGCTGCTCTCAAATATATTAAAAACTAAATGCTGCTTAAATTTATTTTTGTTATTGTCCGATACTTGCCAACCAGTCACCCAACTCACATTAATTTTTTTCTAAATTGGATATGAAGCAAATCAATATACAAACACTGATCAAAACAATATGCATTTACACATACTGGAAAGAAAAAAAAATTATTCATTTTAAGGAAAATACTTAAAAAGAAGAGAAATTAGTTGTAGATTGTTTTATTAACTTTTTATTAAATGAAAATAAACATTTTACTCTTATGAGATTCCTCCCTTATGGTAATTAAGTTAAACTTTATATATTGGGATTCATATTGGAGTTTGAATGAGAAGAATGAATGAGAACCAAAATTCTTGGTTTTCTCTGTCCATGACTCCATCATGGCAGGGTTGAAATTAAAAGAAATTGGATCCAAGAAGTCATTTGATTAGGTCAATTGGTTGTGAGGCCATAATTTTTTAAAGTTTTATGTCAAAAGATCTAATTTATTTTTACATCAAAGATATCTGGAAAAAAAATATAATTTTTTTTTGTAGGGTCATTTTTTTTCTATTCAAATTGTAAAAGAGTTACGTTGAACTACTTCCTCAATTAAAAGTTACAATGAGTTACATATAGAGGAACTACGGTCTTTTAGGCTGCGGAAGTTTAAGACAATAACATATTTGTGATGCCATTAGATGTTCTAGGCCGCACACAAGCTATATTGATGTATTCAATCGCTTTATGGCCTTGGCCGGCATGTCTGGTTAATCTTAGAATATCTATATATTTATGTTTAATTTTCTCCAAATTTGAACAATTATTAATTTTCATGGTTCCAATTTTACTTACTAATTAATATACATCATCTTACCCCCACCCCTTTTTTTGTGGTATCCTTTTTTTTTTTTTTTTTGAATATTCGTGCTTTTGAAATGATTAGTAAACAACAAAAGCCTATTTCTGATACAAGGGATACATTTATTTCTTCCAGCAGATCTTGTACGTGGAACAAAATTTTACACTTTGCTAAGGGAGAACAAAAAAAAAAGAGAAAATGATTTAAATGTATGGATACAATTTTAAGTTTTGGAGTGCATAAACCAATTCTAGACAGTTAACTTAAAACAGAACACTTGCATTTCTTACATAAATAAAATCAGGAGAGTAATAAATCTTCTTTATTGTTTTAATTCATTTGCAATTTTATATCAATGCATTATTACTGATCTACAGTAGAAAGTTTGGAACTAAAATCTAACAGATATATATACTATTTTTTTTAGATTTTAAAGCAAAGAGGTTGTTTTTTGGAAACCCCACTTACAACAACAACAACTACTACTACTATTACAACAACAACAACAATAATAATAATAACAATAATAAAGGTGCAAGTAAATATAAAATATCTAGTAAACATGAAATAAAGATTGATCATAAATTTAATAAGTGAACAAAATAACAAACTGAAAAGAAACAAAAACAGACGACAGACGGACACTATACTCCAAATGAGAAAAAAAGAAAGAGATGTGGAGAGTCCCATGACACAGCATAGACATGCAAACATTAAAAGAGACAGAAAGTCCATGGGACAACATGGACATACAAAACAATACTAAAAGAAACAAACATTTGTTCTAGGTTCTTAGAAATTATTGTTGTTGTGGTTCGGATCTTAAACATTAATGTTGTTGAAAGATAGATCATCTAATAAAGTCATTATTTCATCATTCCAGTTGACCATCTCAGCAAATTCAAGACTCTGGAAATTCATATGAATAGCTTTGGTAGCTATTCATTGGCATTGATGCACCCATTGAGGGTATATTCGTTGACATGTCCATTGATGGTGTCGTTGGAGGGAAAAGTCGAGCAGCCATCTTTGGTGAAGGCATTGAAAAAGCCATTGTTGGTGTAGGCATTGGAGGGGCCCTTTTAAGAGCCATTTTTTGAGGTATTGAAGGATAAAATTGTGAAACCATTGGAGAAAACATTTGTGAAGAAAATTAAGGAAACATTGGAGGTGAAGGAGGAACACTTGAAGGGCCCACAAGACCAACTGTTTGAGGAGGGGCCGTCAAAGGAGGCACCGGTTGAAACATTAGTTGGGGCACTTGAGTAGGAGCACATGAAGGAACCACAAATGCATCTATTTGAGGAACCATAGATAGAGCCACCGGAGGAATCACCGATATTAAAGGCACATCAGGGGCCAACAGAGGATTATCTGGCCCCTTGAAGTTGGTATCACCAGGTGATATGCCCAAATTACACCTCCGAAAAGGATGTAAAGCGGTCGAAGCAAATATATAACCCAACAAAATTTAAGGTCGAATCCCACAGGGAATACGACAAAAAAAAGTACAATTCAAATGTAAACCTCGATACTTGGTCTATATTTCAGAAGTGTTGAGAAATAATATTTGTTTTGATTAAAATCTACTTTTCAATTCAAGTATGAACTAATTGTAAATTTGTAATTCAAGTAAGGACAAGACTAGTGTTTTGTTCCCACTAGGTGGATTAATGTAATTGGAGATACGCTTGATTTCAATTGGATACCTATTATACTAGATGATGGGTCAATTAAAGATTTATACCTAGTTTTCCAATCTAGGTGATAAACTTAATCACTAGGATTTTCCAAACCCTAGGATGTGCTAATCAATACACTCATTTAATTCTCATATTACCCATTTTATTCCTAGCTTTGGGTATTAGATAGGAGTTAAAGTCCTAAATCTATGCGATTAATATTTTTTCCTACCAATTATTCTTTTCCAAGCAATAAATGATTATGAGCACTATCAAAGTTTGCCACCATTGGTATCAATACAAAAAGAAGCATTAATGGAGTATAACATTGACACACAATCTAGTCAAGCATTAAAATACCCAAATCGTTAATCACACCCTTTGAGGTCCACAATCCTAACTAAGTATTTAGCTACTCATAATAGTTAAAACAAAAGAATTAAATTGATATGAAAGCATTGTCAAAGTAATTAAGAACTAAGATGAATTTGAATCCAAAATTATTGTTAAATCTTCCTCAAAAGCTTAAAAACTAGATTAATGGAAATGTTTTGAGTATTGGGAATACAAACTGATCGGGAATCATCAGGCATAAAAGCCTAGGACACTATTTAAAGCCTCCAAAATCCATGCTTCAAAATTGCCCCCGCGTCACCGTATGCGAACCGCAACTCACATCGCAGACATGACTTTTTGTCCGCAAGCCATGTTCTTGTACCGCAGGTTATGTCAGTTTTTGTGTCTTCAGTGACATGGTCTGCGGTTGGTTTGCGGTTCGCAGACATGACCTACGATTTGCAGGTCACGCCACAGACTATACTTTTCTCTTATTCAAATTCCTGAGGTTCCTGTTGTGGTCTGCGATCCTTCTGCGGTCCGCAAATAATGCATGCGGCATGACCTGCGGTTCACAGGTCATGTTCTTGGCCTTTTTGCTTTTTTTGCTTGTATTTCATCTCCACACTCCTTGTTCTGCAAAACAACACATATACGTAAGAAATTACGTAAAATATACTTTGATAAATAAAAGCGTAAGTAAAAGACATCAAATGTACCATGATTCCACGGTACATCAACACCCCAAACTTAGACTCTTGTTTGTCCTCAAGCAACTAAAACAACACAAACTCTTACGACACATGTTCAAGAATACCCAAAGTAGAATGACTACAATAGTGATAGCAATTATCCATAAGCATGTACTCAAGACACTCTTTACCCTTACTCCGCATTATCAAAACTTGGTGCAACACTCAATAGATAATGACTAACTCTACAACTTCAAATGATAACAGAAAGCTATTAGAATGAAAGATATGCCAAGAGATCCTGGTTCGAGAAGTATTTACCAACTCAATATTGTAATCCATATGTCCTCACAAATATCAAAGAAAGTCCTCAAACCACACATATTTACAAACAAAGGGGACAAAAGACGAAGAAGAAGAGAACACGCTTACACTCACAAAGATGTTTGAAATGCACTCATGCAATACCAAAGGCTTGACCTTCATGTAATACCCCACTAATGTAGACACAATTAGTTCGAAATCGACTAGTACTTTTCGGGTTGTAATGTAGGCTTCAGGTCAAGGTAGGGATACAATTTGGAAATAATGACTCAAGACCTCCCTAAGAACTACACTAGCACAAGTTCAAGCACACTTCCTTTACTCACTTTTTCATCATTCCTATTCACCTTTTGATATCACACCTAGTCTTTCCCTTTATTCAAGGCTTTTATTCTACCTTCCTTCTTTTATATATATTTTTTTGTTGTTGTTTTCTCTTTTAAAATGTCAATACCAAGGAAGGTTCCCCTATTTTCTTTTGTTTTCCTCTTTTCATTACTCTTTTCCTTCTTCTTTTTATTCACCTCTTCACCTTTCAAACAACTCCCACATCACACTTTCTCAACTACCACCCCCAAACTTAGGCTTTTAGCCTATGTTTGCACTTTAAAAGAACTTAGGGAGGTCGAGTGTCAAAATATGGATTAATCAAATGGTAAGGCTTGTAATGTGGTTGCCAAAGAAAAGGTTAAAAGGCTCAAGGGGGTTGACTAGGGAAACTATGCAATGGTAGGAAATTTAAGGATACGAGACGGTCCAAGGAAAGCCTAACATCCTTTTTCAAACCAAGCATAGTCTAGGATTTCACCTTGAAAACATATCGGGCAAGTTGTAGAACATACTAATGCAAACAACAACCTCACACACACGACATACGGATTACAATCACTTCTTTCATCACCCTTCTAAACCAAATTCTCAAGGCATCTATCAATCACGACTATAATAGGCAAAATATCACAAAATAATTCATGCACGTAAATACATCATCCATTAAGTACATATGCTCATCAACCAAAAATTTCGTAGGGGTCTAAACAAACTATACATGCCATAGACTAAACAAACTAACACTACATAAATCACAATCTTCAATTATCCTTGAACAATACACGACACAAACCAAAATACGAAACAAAACATCATGAACTAACTAAACATGCCAAGTTCAACAATACAAATAAATGATTCTCGGGAAAGAATCCTGGCTAAGAAAACCCAAGATCAATAAAATATCCAACAAAACATCAAAAATAGTATCCAAATAAAACAACAACTCAAACACTTGGGCGCCCTACCCCCAACAAATAAATCATGCATTGTCCCCAATGCATATATATCAAATATAATGAGGTGAAGGACTCCCTGAGGACACATCAAGCATCTATCTGAGTGATGTCTCCATCAAATGTCTCAATTGGGGTTGTGGTTGCAGTCTGGCTGGCAGGCTCACTCTCTGGAGCTGGTGCAGGCTCAACACTGGTGTCTAAAGGGACCACATGTCCAACTAACGGTGGAAGGGGAGCATGAGTAGGTGGATCTAAAGATGAACTACCTTTGTTGGCCTTCCATGCTCTTTACTACTCCCGTAGCTTCTCTATAGACCACTACATCGCTACCACGGTATCCACCTCATCAAGAGGAATGTCTGTTGTCTCACAGTTGAGTGGGCACTCGCTAAAGGATCATCACCCTTATCGATATCCAGCTCACTATCACTCTGCCTCTCTGACCTATTATCATCATCATCCTCTATAGCCTAATCCTCTTCCATATCATCTCGTTTGGTGGAGTGGTCAACACGAGGCTTAGTGCTCACTCTAGACTGAGTAAAGAACAACTGTGATGCCGGTGGTAGTATAGGACCCGCAAGTACTATCTCTGGTGGATCCAAGGTACTAAGTCATGTCATGATCCTTTCTAACTCTACTCGAATAGCTGATAGACCTTCCTCACCACCTACATCAATACGCCACAGTCGGAGCTCAATAGCCTGAAGCTAGGCCCTAATACTTTTTTGCTCCTTTCTCACTGCCTCAAGGTTCTCCTTATAAGGCGATAAGGTTGTCTATGTAGTTTCCTTGACATAAGTAGGAAACTCCTCAATCAATTGCGTAACTTTCACCTGAACAAGCCTAATCAATCTCATACCATGGGTAGGAATGCCTTGCCCCGCATCTGGGGCAGAAGAAGTGGCCACAAATGTGGCAGGAGCAGTCTTCTTAGTCGGGGCTGGACCTCTAGGACTGAAGTGGAGGTCGGGACATGCTGGTCAACTGCGCCAAGTAATTGTGTGTCAAGAATAATCATGGTAGCCTGAGATTGTGGGACGGTGGTCTTCCTTTCCTTACCATACTCCAACCGAGTGTAATCCACCATCTTTATGGACTCCTTGTACCTATCGATCCACGGTACTCCTGCCTTCTGGTATATGGAAATGATCAAGCAAGGGTACATAAGGAAGGTGTTCTTCTATTGTACCTGATCCCGAATCTCATCCTAGATAATTTCTCCCATATTTATCTTTGATTCAGTCATGAGGGCGGCTATCATAATGGATTTCTTTATCCTAATATTGGTGTCGTTGAAAGAAGGCAACACCCTCAAAGATATGATGCCTAGTCAAAACTTTACCTCCTTCTTTAGAGTGTTCTTATGTATGGCAACCATAGTATCAATCCAGTCAAGTGTTTCTTTGGCTATCACCGATGTGGTCCATACTCTATGGTCATCCGGGCTTTTCATCCTTTCATCGTAATCCGTGTACATTAGGAAAAAGTCATCATCATCCTCTATTTCCTTCCTAAAGTAGAAATTGTTAATATTTTTGGCACAGATACCAACATTCAGCCCTTTAATTGTTATTAAACCGAGAGGATCCATTAAAGCTCTGTCATGTCACCTACCCCTCTTGCTATTCAAAATCTCCCCATAAGTGGCATAGAACTCTCTCACGATCACCGGGATATAGTTACCCGTGGGTTTTACTAAACAAGCCCACCTTGATGCCTTTAAATTTTGAATAATAACGGGGCACTCATTCTTCAGCCCGTTCCAACTCATCCTCTTTTCTTCATGTATTACCCAGGCCAGATTGCCTTCTCTTTTTATCTCAAGGCCCGCTAAATATAGTTCTTTGGAACCGGGATCAGCAAATCGGAGGGCAATTTCTTCCTTCTTTCTCTTCCGAACAATTTCCTTCGTAGTATCTACTTCAGGTAATTCAGAATCCTTGGGTGCATTGGTTGTCCTCTCTTCAGACTAGGGGACGTCATTCATTAGCGCTTTCCTTTTCCGCGAGGTCGTCTTTTTAGTGCCTTTGTATTTTTTTGTAGGTGCCATCCTGTAATTCATAGAAGAAAAATATTTATGGTTTTTCTTAATTATAGAAACAAATAAGAAGCGAAAAATATGAAAAGAAAACCAAACACCGTATTTTTGCAGAGGTGGCATTATGTGTGGCATACTCTGCGGTTCGTATACATGACCTGCAACATCGCATGCATGATCTGCGGTACGCATGTGATGCCGCAGACGATGACAATGAAAAGTTTTCACTTGCATCTCTTTTTTTCTCCTATTTTCATCGACTTTCTACGAACTACCAATCCAACAACCAACACACACATGCACCCATGACTAATTTCCCTTAAGAAAGTTGTCACACCATCCATCATCGGCAACTTTAGTTCGTACAGGGCATACTAACCAATCACACATATAACAAGTACCTATACTGCTAACTTAAGGACCACGTTCAAACCAATTTAGTATCTTAACATTCTCACAGACTTCGGATACTCAAGACTTCCCTGATTTCATTCATTATCCTCAATAATTGATATGAAGCACAACAATCATGAAATAAAGTTCAAGAATTCATTCAAGCAATTTATCGAACACTTTGTGAGCATGAAGAACGCTAGGAATTCTTTTGTTAGAAGAGATAAAGTAATTCAAGGCTCTAAGTCTTGAATCATCTATTTTGTCTGACTGACTAACTTCATAATTATGGGGTTTGTATTATTTATATAGGAGTTCAGGACAAAACCTAAGCAGATTTAAAACAGGAAAATCTGGCCCATTTTAATGTTCAGTGGACCAGCCTAGCTGGTCCACTTCACACGTCCAAGTGGACGGCCAAGGTGTCGATTTTGGGCCAGTAATTTATACCCCAATTGCTTCCCTGTATTTGTCCGAGTACCCATTTAATATATCCAACACATTTAATTAAATCTGAAATCCAATTCGACTTAATTAAATAATTCCTATCAAATAGAAATATTCCATAATTATTATAAATTAAATATCTTGATTCTAAATCGAATATTTAATACTTTCTCAATACACTCTTAGATCGAAGAAACAATTGCATATAGTGTGACCATATAGGCCTTCACATATCGACATTAATCAAATTAAGGTCCATATGAAACTCCTAGACTGCGTCGTATGACGAACTCAATATGTGAAGTACGTTTACATGAATCCAGCAAACTTAACCTTTATGTGAAACTATAAATTCATTTCATTCGCGAAACACTCGATTAAGGTTAGGATTTGCCAAGTGTCTATCCAAATGGATTAATCACTTTATCTCACATTTATTAGTTGACAACTAGACCATATTCTAACTATGTCTCTTGCATTGACCAGTGACTTTGTCAACCTAATAACATTGAGAAGCTAAGTGCTCTCTCGAATTTTCAATCGAGGAATGAATCATTTTCTTGGCTGAACTACCACCTTGATTTACATCCTAATGCACCCAACACAAGTCGTATCTTATCCAAAATGAGTTTAAGCTTAGAACTTGGTCAAAGTACAGCATTCTGTAAACAAGGTGCGTATTGACCTCAAGTCAAATGACATTTATATTCCACACGCCGATAACACTATAGACATGTATAATAAATAGTTTATCGGAAAGGTATACCAATACTTCTCCAAAGTATCCATGTGTCAATCACGAGTAACCATTACTCGTAGCTGTGAGACATACTACATTCTCCACGAATGTGATGCAGACCACATGTCGACTTATAGCATATCATCGATATCCCTTTCTCGATGATCATTAGTCTAGGCTATTTTGAGAGTTACGTTCTATCATTAATATATCACTCTATTAATGACAATGTAAGCTCAAGGGATGCACATATATGAATATAATTACAAATAATCAAACAATAATTCAATACGTTTTGTCCCTAATATAGATTGTCTCTAGGACATACATACTTTCAATCCGATCCATTCCAACTAATATCTATCTGTATAATCCAAAGAGGAAGAAGGAATAATTGTGTCAATCAAGATTCACTATCAAGAAAAGAAAAAAAAAACTTGGCTTTTAACGGCTAAAAGGTCACAATTTAAACCTAATTCAATCTTTCGTCTTCTTTTTTTGACTTTATAAGTAAGTTTATATATGTCATACCATATATATTCTTTGCGAGTTAATAAGTATAATAGTCAAGAGGTCACAATTAAAACCTAATTGGATCTTCAGTCTTCCCTTATTAACCCTATAAGAAGAAGTAGCCGTCTTCAAGTAAACTACATATCTAAACAAGAGGAGAATGAGAACTTTTTCTAAGAGATCAGAATAAGAATCTTGATCCGGAAAATGTTAAATGTAGATATAACTTCTTCTTTTGTTTTGTTATTTCTTTTTCACATAATCTGTAAATAAAATGATCGGCACATATATTAAAACTTAAAATAATTGGTATTGGGGAAGAACAACCTCCGGAAAAAAAAAATACTTTTTTCTTTGTACAATTTTGAATATAGTGAATAAACAAGTAGCACTCACCATAGTTAAATCACAGAAAAAAAATTTTGATGGGCAAAAGTTTTTGACCCGCCTACGAATCAAGTATTAAATTCTTGTATGACGAGTGAATTTTTCATAGACAAACTTCATACACTTCCTAAGTTTCTTTTTCCATTTCATTTTCTGAAAATGTTATCGGGTTAAACATCTTGTTTAATTTCTTTAAGAAATAATCTTAAATGACTTTATGGCTTTGGTCGACATGTCCGGGTAATCTTAGAATATCTATACATTTTTGTTAAATCTTCACCAAATTTGGACTATTATTAATTGTCATGGTTAAAATTTCACTTACTAATATTTATCATCTCCCCCATCTCCTCCCCCACCCACCCCCCGCACCACCTTCTTTGGTACCTTTTGCCGAATATTTGTGCCTTTTAAATCCTAATTAAACAGGAAAAAACTATTTCTGATGCATAGGATACATTGATTTCTCCCAGCAGACTTCGTACGTGGAATGAAAATTTTATACTTCGCGAAGGGAGAACAAAAAAAGAAGAGGAAAATGAAATCAAAACATAAACACTAGAATATAATTTTACGTTTTGGATTGCAAAAAATAATTCTAGACAAATAACTTGTTGGAAATTAGCCTTTGGCGGGAGTTGCGACCGACCAACTTTAACGGCTTAAACACTAGTGTTACGTATGTTGGAGAATCCGGTTCTTCACACATGCATGATCTACTAAGTACGTAGATAACCGTAGGGCCAAGAATCGTCAAATTTCATTGAGAAATGAAAGAGATATTGGTCCACGAAGTAAGGTGTTTGAAGCATGGAAAGTGTGGTATTGTGTTCAATTCTCCCTCATCGGTAGAGGAAGAAAGAATTGTTGTGTATATAAGACTCGAAATTGGTTTGGGGTTTGGGACCCCAAGGGGTATCCCATGTGTTTAAAGGAGGGAGGACCTAGATGTGCTTCGGTTCAAGGAAAGACCACACGCGCGCCGCCGCCGCCCGCCCGTCCGGTTCCGGGCTGTGGGCCTTCTGATATTATCTTTTTGGACCAGAGAACTTTGCCAGAAGTACAGTTTGATCCCGAAGTTTCGATGTGCGGTTTGGACCGAGAATTCTTTCGGATGTACGAGTTTGGTCCCCGAAGTTTCGGATGTACGGTTTGGACCGAATTCTTTCGGATGTACGTTTGGTCCCCGAAGTTTCCGAGAAAGTCGAATTGGGCGAAAAGAAAGAAACGCCAAGCACTCAATTCGACCATTTATTTTGGTGAATTACTCCTATAAATGGCCAATCCGTTGGTCTTTCACCATTTATGTTGGTGACTTTACTACCTCCATAATGGCCATTATTTGGCTGTTATGGAGACAGTTTTTCAGTCTCCTCCCTCACCTATATAAACACCCCCTTACACCATTATTGAGCAACACTAATATATACGAAAATACATAAGCATTAACAAGCAAAAACAGTTCTTCCTACAACTTCCAAGCATCATTTCGTTACTCAATATTCTTCACGGTAGCTCTTGAGTTTCCTTTGCTCAAGTGTTCCATTCTTTGTTTTATCTTGGGAGACAAATTGTCCGGGACGTATAAAGGATACATACGGGGCAATATTGTCTTAAGGACAGAGTGCAACAACTCGACTCGGCAAAAACGGTTTCAGTTTTTTTTCTTGTTCAACAATTGTAATTTCAGATTTCTAGTTGAATTATTGAATCTTTGTTTATCCTTTCGAATACTTGTAATAGTAATATACTTCCCGTACTGCTGTATAAAGTACAATAGAGAGACAAAACTCCCAACGTAACTTAAAACAGAACGCTTGTATTTCTTACATAAATAAAGCTAGAAGAGTAATGAATCTTCTTTATTGTTTTAATTCATTACCAATTCTAGATCGATGCATCGTTACTAGTCTACAGTAGAAAGTTTGAAACTAAAATTTAACCGATATATATACTTATTTTTTAGATTTTTTAAACCAAATAGACTGTCTTTTACAACAACAACAACATTAACAATAATAAAGATGCAAGTAAATACTAAAGTATCTAGTAAACTTGAAATAAAGATTGATCCCAAATTTAATAAGTGAACGAAACAACAGACTGAAAAAGACAGACGACAGACGAACACTTCAAATGACGAAAAAGGAAAGAGATGTAAGAGAGTTCCACGACACAACTTAGACATGAAAACAATAAAAGAAATAGAGAGTCCATGGAACAACATGGACATACAAAACAGTACTAAAAGACACAGACATGGGTTCTAGGTCCTTAAACATTATTGTTGTTGTTGTGGTTTGGATCTTCAACATTAATGTCGTGGAAAGATAGATCATCTATTAAAGTCATTATCTCACCATTCCAGTTCAGCATCTATGTAATCATAATTTCCTAGTGAGCATATAAAGTTTGATCAACCAGCAATGTCAACATCATATTTGTTACTTGAAAGAAAAAGAGAAGCAAGAGAGTAAAAAGCAATAACAGCAGGAGTTCCATTTATCTCCAAAGAAAACCAAGCCAAATAGGAAAAGAATTGAATAGAAGAACATAATTTAACATATAATTCTATTGGTAACTGCATATATATAATTTTCTTTGGATACAAATGGTACTGCAACTAGAAAAGATAAATGCTTATTTAAGCGGAAACAATGCTATATGGTCAAGAATATCCAAATTTAGCTGAAGTTAATATATTAATGTGTAACAGGAATAAAATCGATATACGTCACAGATTATGCATAGCACTTTATTTATGCTTAGTTGATGTAAATAAATTCATGTGCCAATGAAACCGATATATGTCACAGATTCAAGCTTATACATACATGATTTATCAAAATTACAACTCAGATGGCAGATACATAAGGATTGAAGCATGGCTAGGGGACAGGAAAGATGCTAATATGGAGTTTACCTTTCAGATTCAGGGTATTGATTAGTGCTCCCTAAAGAACTCAATATGATTGATTTTATTACTTTAAGTTGTTATCTGTGGATTTGAGTGCTGGGGTTTAAAAGTTCTTACTCTGCTTTGGTTCATAATTTTTGTGCATTGAGTTATTTACATTGATAGGCGTTTTATTGAATTTAGTCCTCTTGTGTAGATAAAGAAAACATGGTGAAGAGTGTCCCTAACTGTTTCATATGACTCAGTCTCTTTTTATTAGTATACTTGAATATGCATATAGAAAAGAAGTGCATGTTTAAGTCCTTCCCTATCTTTGAACAAAGTCAAGAAAATGTAAAAGTACCATGTTGAACGTATCTTAAGCCGAGGAAAATTTTAGGAGATAAATTATTTGATAGTGAATCTCTATTTGTAGAGTATCTTGTTCACTATACTAGAGATCATTGTTATTGTGGTAAGTCATCATTTCAATGTTCTTTCTGAAAAAATAATTTAGGGAACATTAATTGATGTATTTATTTTGTGAGCTGTTTTTTTCATTTTTATGTGGAAAAAACAAGTGCTTGTAAATTTGAGTTGTGAGTCTAGTGACATCTATATTAAACTCATCGAGTAATTGTAGCGTGAATTTTATGAGTTGTTTTTTCATTTGTTGCAATTTGAGCTAGGTATTCATTTTCTAGTGTAATGTTTGACACACAATGTCATCACCAGATCATGTGCTAAGGGGACCATAATTATCTTCATTGGCTTTAGGATATTTCTGCTGCTATCTATACCTTAGCTGATGGAAGAACTTGAGATCTTATGGTGGTGTTCTCTATTCTGCAGGTCAACAAGCTAATGAAACTGTTCAGCATCAGTTGTCGGCTCTTATGTGATTGTAAGTATAGTTGTTTAACCAAGTTAAAGATGTCAAGCCTTGCTGGTTTTAATATATCTTCTGTATCATAATGATGGGAAACATGGCATTTTGTGTTTTCTTTTGTTGTTAAGACTCATTAGATTCAGTTTCTCAACAATCTACAACTCCTTGCAGCTAAACACTCTCAGCCTCTTGTTGAAGCCTACTTGAATAAATGTGTAAGTATTTGAATTATGCTTTTAGAAGGTCAAGAGAATTGTTCGAAGCACGACATTCAAGATTGCTAATTATTTGAGAAATTATAAAACAAACAACAAATTCGAGTAACATGATATACTTCTTTAAATAATGTCTATTTGTTTCTTTAGGTCTGATTTATACTTTGGGGCCATGTATTTAGCAGTCTAGCCTAAACAAGGGAATTTTAAGGGCCATATTCAATGGACCAGTTGGGGCCTTAATCTTGTTTTATGTTTTTGTGTCTGACTGAGCAGCTTAGAAAATAATATGTACTCTGGTTTTATTGTTGAGATCTGGTTTGTTAATCTGAAGCTGCATTTTCATCAATAGTTGGCAGATTATATATTCTTAGAACTTTTGCTTTAAATACTTGATCTCAACGTTAAACATGTAGGTTGGAATTTAGATCTATTATGTGGTCTAAACCACGTTTAATTTCAATTTTCTAGTAGATGTTTATAGTGTTTAAGAGAACTTTTTGTATGTCTTTTGCAGGTTTTGAAGACTTGATGAGTTTACAAGTCCCGGACCAAAAAAAAGTAGAAGAGGACGAGTTTACAAGTCAAGGTGAAAGATTTTAGGACTGTTAGGAATTTTTTTATAATATTTTGTAAAGAATATAATTGACTTATATTCCATGCTACAGTGTTACTAATGGGATGTTAATATATTTTTTGTAACTATATATATGAAAGCATGAGATTATGTGTAATATTTAGAATTATAGTACCAAAAAGATAATTTATTTTTTAGGACCTCAGAAATTGTCAATAAAACTTTCAAGCAACAGATTACTTGTCCTCAAAACCTTTTAGGACCAGGAAAAATGGTCGCTAAGGGCTTTAGATGCCAAAATCATGCGACCAAATAGTTATTTAAGGACCATAAAAATGATCCCTACGTGTGTTAGGGGCCAGAATAAACATGTTCGTTAATATTTATAGGGACCAGATACAAGATTTCATCGTTATTGACTTTTAGCGGCGGAGCCTATAGGGACGGGTGAGATTGGTCGCCATTGACTTTTAGCGACCAGAATCAGACTTTTAGGGGCCAGATTTCCCTTCGCTAATGACCATTTTTCTTGTAGTCGCCACGCTTCACCGGCAAATTCCAACGCCGACGAATCTCCGGCGGCCTGAAAAATGGAAATGGAGAAGATTAAAATCTCCGGCCAACCCACGACGCACCTTGTCTCCCTTTTTTCCCTCTCGTCTCTCTCTGCCCCCTCTCCCTTTCCCCTTTTGCTTCCCCTCGCACTAACCCAGAGCCACCACCGGCGAACTAGACAAAATCCGACCAGCCCCACCCAAAACATCCTCTCTAATCTCCTTCGTTGCTCCGGCGAGGAGCTTCGAGCTCTGATGAACCTGAGCAGCCAACAAACAGACCCCACCTCGCATCCCTTTTCTCTACAGTCTCCGACGCCGCTGCCCAGATCTCCGACGAACCCCACTTCTCCGACGTAGGCACCACCACACTGACGACTACAACACCCCCAACGCCATTGTTCCCTTTCTCTCTTCTTCGCATAATTTTTCTTTCTTTGGATAAGTTACAGATCTGAAAACGTTGTTTGCATATAAAGTTCTTGTTGAATCTTCATCCGCACTTCTTTTTTTATGGTTGTGAAGTCATCAGATCTATGGTTGTTTGGTACATATCTGGCCGGAAAAATTTTCGTCGGTGTCCATTTTTTTCGATAATTCTTGCCTGCATATAAATAGTGTATAATAGTTATATAATATGTTTATGATTAGCGTGTACACATTATACATTGATTATATATTTATTATACACAAATTATACAACAATGACACATTTTCCTACATATATTGTAGGGATACACATTCTATACATCAATGATATAGTTTCTATACATATACAATACATATTTTATACAATAATGATACAATTTTCTATACACATATTGTAGGGATACATATTCTATACATCAATGATACAATTTTTATACACATACTGTAGGGATATCTATACATGTACAGTATTGATACATATTATACACAACAATGATACAATTTCTATACAAATATTGTAGAGATACATATTATATACATCAATGATACGTTTTTTATATATATACAATAGTGATACATATTTTGTACTACAACGATACGATTTCTATACATATGCTCTTGGGAAAAAAAGATAGAGAGAATGTGTGGTAAGATGATGTAAGGGTTGCAAGAAGAGAGTTAGGGTTTTCGGTTTTGGAGGTTTGAGTTGTACAAAAAGAGTACTATTGATAAACTATTACATTACTAGAGAAGGTTCAAATTTTTGAAATGTTTAGTTTATTAACACTTTTACCACACTTCTATTTAATACACAATAAAAAATTATTAAAGAAATCAACAAATAGAGCTTAAGCTTAATTTTGATATTTTTTTATATCATATTTAGCAAATTATAAAAAAAAATTGAGTTATAAATTAGATACATATAACTTTTGTTTTCATTTGCAAAAGAGAAAAGTTATAAGAATATATTTTCCATTAATTTAAATTTTAATAAATAAGCTAGTGACTTTAGTATTTTCTTGTATTATTTCTTGTTGTAATCTAATTATATAATTATTTTTTTATATTTTATTAATCTAAAATATTTATTTAATATTTTTATTTTTGTATTTTATTTTTATCTTTACAAAGTAAGAGAAAGACAAAAAAAAAAAAAAAAAAAAAAAAAAAAAAAGAAGATAAACTAAACAAAAAAAAATTAATTAATTAAGAGGAAACAAACAAAATAACAAAAAAACAGACACAACTAAGATATTGATGAAAAATAAGAGACAAACAGTTATCAAAAACTTAAAAAGGAGACTAGGAAATGAGTTGAGATTAGTTTAGGGCTACAAAATGGGTTTTGTGGAAACGTAGGTTATTGGTGTCAATAGTTTCACCTGATGGCTAATTGTGTCCTTACCCCTAAAGATTACCTACATTATAAGATTAATTAGAAGATAATTATAAGTAATTGTCTATAGTAAATGTAAGTTGGATGTTAGAAGGAAAGATAAGTAACATGATAGTGTAAAACAAATTGTACTCAATATAAGCTATATTATTTTTCCTCCCTAATTAAGTCAGTCAGGAGAGTGGTAGAATTGTACCGGTTAGTTCACTTAATCTTCCTTCAAATGTTTTGTTGAATAACAAATATCGAGATTAATTAGATCAATAATAGAGCGAAATTTGAAGTGGATCATTCGTCATAGAAATATAATATTCAAATAGTTATATACAACATGAAAAACACTACTGCATGCAAGCTGCAAAAAAAAATCCAAATGATCTTGAAAGAGTCTTGCACGTTTAAAATAAATGTAGGTCGTCACTGTCGAACATTATTGTGACTCAAACTTTTGAAATGGAGAAGTAAGATATTATTTTAAGGAGAGAGATAACAGAGAGAAAGACAAATATAAAAATCTGTTTCTTGATGTTGCTATTTATGTAATTTAGTAGTTACGTTCACTTCTTTCTAATCCTCAATATATGGGGATTTACTCTTATACTATATATGACTCCAAGGTAAATCCATAGAGAAATTAAGCAATAATGGGGTATATTTGGAAGTGTATTCAATAACCACATGCACTGATAAGAATAATTCAGAATGAGACGAAAGAAATGATGATTCACAGTTTTTACAATTTATTTAAAAGAAAAGAATGTAAATATGCTTACGATGAGGTAAAAATATTATTAGGACAGGAATTTGGAAAACACTTATAATATTTGGTGTTTATATCAAAGTTCAAACTAGTGATGACAAAATATGCAATGTTTTATATACACTTTATCACTCATATGAATAAATATAATAAAAGTACAGCTAGTAGGGAAAGGAAAAGGATACGGAGGACCACTACAGTGCATAAAATAATTGCTAGCAGTTGGATTAGTATTTAATGCTCTTCATATTAGGAATGGGTCTTGGAAAATTGACCTTAATAACGTGATAGCATGCATCAATAATCACATCCCTACTTCAATTAGCGATTATGTAACTACACATCGTATCATAAGATATTAAAAAATGCCCGAACAATATTGATTAGGTAAGTTGCATTAATCTCCCTAGGAGCCTTTTTCATTAATATAAATATATATATATATAATGTTTAAGGGGGAATCATCCTACAATAAGGATCTTATATCTACTATAATTATACATCACTAAATATTAAATAATATATGACATATCTTACATAATAATGTCGTGGCTGACTGTTTTCCGGTAGTGGCGGCTGGCCGTCAGTAGCGGTATTTGGCGTATGCGTTTCAACTGCTAACGCCTTTTGTTTGTGCTCGTCTTGTTTCGCACGTCGTGTTTCTTCCAACAGTAATTGCGAACGAGCCTTGTTAAAGCTAGGCAGAGGGTCATCATGTTGTATCATCGTGGCTAGAGTGTCATATTCACCCTTTGGTAGGCCTGCAACCAATTGTAAAACCATTTTTGTTTCGGAAACAGGCATTCCGACATTGGACAATTGGTCTGCCACCAATTTTAACTACTTGAAATACTCTGACATAATAGAATAATTTTCAAGACATGTGTTGTTGAATTGTTTTTCCAAGTACACTGCACAAGTGTTCTTGTTGTCTTGAAAAAATTCTTCCAAATGTGTCCATAACTCACGGGCGGAGACACCCGTTTTCATGATCGTGTAGAGTAAATCCTTGGATATTGTGCCATATATCCGCTGTTTGACCACGGCATTGAGACGACACCATGTTATGTCATCAATTTCGGGAGGACGAGGGAAAGAGTCGTCGATATGGTCAAGCACATGATATACACATGCATGAATTCTAAACAGTTCCACCGATGACCAATATTGTCCATCTTCCTGATCAAGAATTAAAGGAATAAAGTTCTTGATGTTAGTAACGGCGAAAGCCGGATGGAAAGATGGTGAGGAGAGGGTTGTGAGAGGTGTTTGGATGACGACTGGGGTAGAAGCGGAAGCGTCGAAAAACGTGGGAGTAGTCAAAGGATCCATTAGAGTAGTGGAGAATGGAAAAACAATAGGAAGAAAAAAAAAACCGAGAAAAGGAAGGGGGTCACCGACGGCCGAAAAAGAAATTTTTAAGGGGGGGAAGGGGGCAACCGATGGGTTTTCTAGGTTTTTAGGATTTTGGCTCTTGATACCATGTAAGTTGTATTTATCTCCCTTGAAAAGCATTTCTGATTAATACAAATATATATATAGTGTGTAAGGAGAAATTATTTTACAATAAGGATCATATATCTACCATAATTATACATCAGTAAATATTACATAATATATGACATATCTTTTAATTATGGTAATGATGTCTACACGGTTAATAGATTAACTTTAAGAAAGTAGGTACTACTCCTATAATATAATATTCTAACAAAATACAAAGGTACATTAGCTTACGTTTCCTGTCAACTAAGTGACTAACCAAATGAGCTTTATGCCAAAATACAAAACCATACAGTAAAACCTCTTTCCAAGAGGCTAGTTTAGAGATATAACCGGTTAGAATGAATGTGATCTTATTTTACGTATATATTTTAATTTTATATTTATATATAATTCAAGTAAAAAACAATAACTTCAGTTGAACCTAAAGAACTCACTCTACACCTCTGATATAGTTGTGGCAGGTAGAAAACATAACGCACATAACATTACCAAAGGACTATTAAGTAACCATACTCAAAAAGATGTATATCTAAAGCTTTCATAAATTTAATAGTTTTAGCAACACAGGTTTCACAATATAGTATATAGACCCCATATTTATGAGAGTTATGAACATGAACCAAATATTTCAGAAGCATTTATTGACACCACTACAGCATTTGTAATTTTGTCTCTGCATTGGGACCTGTGTGTATAAAAATCAAAATCTTATCTTAGCCAACAAGAAGTAGCAATGAATTAGTAGTAAAATCCAAAACTTGTATTGTATAATACAGTTTGAACATAATTAAATTCATTGTATTCTATAAAAACTTCCAAAATTACATCAGCAGTCCGCCAAATGTCACAAGAGACCATGCATATATGAGCTTTCCAGAAGTGTTACATTGTATAAAACAAGATCGCCAAATCATGTCACCTAAACATACCTAGTAATTGCACTTTCTCTAACCAAATATTTTGTTATTTCACAAGATCTTTCTTTTGATCAATTCCTTTGCGGCAAGATCCTTTTTAAAGTTGAAGTTGATCATGTTCCAACCGAAACATAAACAAAGACTGGCATAATCAAACTTGCCAGAAAGCTGATGTACAAATAAAAAATCTGTTTGTCATTTCATTAATTATGTCCTTTCTTTTCCATGTATGTCAAAAAGAATTGCCGACAAGAAGCAACATTTTATATTAGCAGCTAATTCTAGGTCATGTGCAACAAAGTAGACATACATTCAGCACAAATCAAGATTAAGGGAATAAAGAATCCCCTGCTGCAACCTCTTTAATTAGTTTAAGTTGATGTTGCTTGAATTCTCCTGAAATACCGCTGTATTCATATTGGATTCTCCAAAAATACTATATTTTTGAAAAATCTGATACGCACACTGACATTTTTAAAAGTCCAAGCAATATAGAGCTTAACACACCCAAAGATTTCACCCGATTCTGTTAAGCAGAAAGGTGTTCTAGTTATGCATAACCAAATGAACAAACCTAAAATGAAACCTCCGCAAATTTAAGTTATATACACTAACTGTAAACGTCTCTTCTATTGCATTGCAGTTCCTCATTACAAACACATCAAAATAAAGAAAATTAAAGGGCTGAGATTTATTTATTTGCTATATCTCAAACACCATAAAAAAACTCATTAAAACCTGGTGTCAAGCAGCTTCTCCACCTTTCATCTCCACTTCCAATCCATCATCAATTTGCATGTTCCCTTTAAGAGGCTCATAATACTCACCCAAATACCCACCAAGATGACTATACAAAGCACTCTTATCAATCCTCTCATTATGATAACTCTTGCACACATAATAAAACAAGCTTTGCACCAATAAGCCCACCAAAATAACAACCACAAGCACACCAATCAACACTCCACCAATCACAACCCTAGCAAAAACACTGTACTTACTACCACCATCCACCACAATTGATCCAAAAGCACTACTAACCACACCAAAAATCACCAAATACCCTAAAACAAGCACAGAAGCAACCCTAATCTTCCCTTTCAACAACCCATAACTCTTCTTTATAGATCCAATCCCTTGCATAGGTTCAAGAACAGTAATAACACTAGCAAGATGCCATAAGGCACTCAAGTAGACATGCACTACAAGGAAGAACAAAGAGAGGACAAACACAGAGACAAGAAACAAAGCAACACTGTTCTTGTTCTTGCTTTCAAAGACAATCAACATAAGTACAATGAAAAAGGACAAGACAGCATTATAAACAAGCATGGATAGAAAAACCCATATGAAAGTAATGAACAAACGTTTCAAGATACTAGGAATAGCTGTGATTATGGATGAGAAAGATACTTGTTTAGAAGTGTAAAGAGATGCAACAGTGAAAACAACTGCAGCAGTTGAGAGAAGAGAGAAAGCTAAGAGGAAAACTAAGTAACAGAATTGATAGAAAAGGAGTTTAGTCCATTGAGAAGCATGAGAAGCACTTGGATTTTCATGGAGTTGATTGAGAATTGGATGAGTGAAGAAAGAATGGGCTAAGATTGCAAAAGAGAGTGGCAAGATTAAACTGAGGGTAATTCTGTAAAAAGTTTGTGGAGATCTTTTTGGTATGGTGATTGATTCTTTGATAATTGAAGGTAAGCTTAAGTTTTGAAGCTGTTCTGGTTGCAGATCCATTGTTTTATTTTTTTTGGTTGAAAATTGGATCTTTGTGATGAGTTGAGAACAGAGAAGAAAAATTGGAAACAGGGAAGAGGAGGAATACGGTAGGTTATCTTAGCTGAGAGGACAAAGATATATTATTAGGGTCTGTTTGGGTTATGGTTGCCGTGTCTTTTCTTATATTTCTACGCCCGAGAGTGTATATGAAATAACTTCTTTATCTCTAATAAAAATAGGAGTACATCCTATCCTTTCAAGCTTTACTTGTGGGATCACACTAAATTTATGTTGTTGTCGTTGTTTGACTAATGAAATAAGATGAAATTATACCATATAAATTAAAACGGGAGGAATATTTTATTTAATTGAAGATATATTGATTGAAGTTATAAATTTATAGTACCAAATAAAATATTATAAATTTAAATCTCAAACTTAATCATGAAATATTCTACCTTATCGCATCAAAGTAGGTGTTATATGATCCCACTTCTCTGATGGAATACTTAATCAACTTAGTCTGCAAACCAAACATTCTTTTACTGTATTCCAATTTATATGGCATAGTTAAAATTTTGAGAATAAATTTTTTACATACTTTTAAATATTTTAAATTATTAATGATCATAATTAATAATATTTTATGTTGTTTTTAAATATATAAATTTTATTTTAAAAAAATTAAAATTTCTGTATAGAAATTAACATTAAAATTTTAACTGTGCACATAAATCGAGAGCGGAACATATTTTTTTAGTACAAGTTTTGCCCAGAGTACGTGCTCAATGCTCAGCTACTCTACGCTACAAAACAACAATACCATTCAATTATTTTGTATGTATCGAGGATGACAATACTTTTCAGCTAATATAAGTCCTGGGATGACTTCACGTGGAACACCTTTTTTTTCTTTTTATTGTCGTCAATCGGTTGATTTTTTGAACATTGAAATGGAATTGAATAAAATAATTTCCTCTATTTTTTTTTACTGAATTGAAAATGCATTAAATTAAAGTACAGGAAAAAAGAAAAGCCATTACAGAGTTAGGATAGATAAAAAAGATGCTACTTCTAAATTTTCTTTGTTTAACGAAAGTATAATAAAAAAGGTGTTGAGTTCCAAAAAATTATTTCATCTGAGTTTGACCTAGGGATGGTCAGTGGGTCGGATCGGAGCGGGACGAGACGAATGGGAGGGTGGCCGGGATCGGGATCCGACGGGACTGGCGGGGCCGGGATAGGCGGGAAGGGAAGAGGTCCCGTCCGTCCCACGTCCCGCCGGGATTTGGGAGATGGGACGGGTCGGGTTGCAGGATTTGGGAGATTTTTTTAGACACTTAATTTTAAAATATATATATTTAAATACTTAAATAATTGAACAAGATAGTGAATAAAAACATCTCAAAGCTGTTTTTGTGCCTCTTATATTATTTAATAGAAATATAAATTTTTTTGTAATACAATTTCAAAATTGCAACTTTGTTTCGTAGTTCAAAAGTTGCAAATCACATAATAAAATTGTCATTAAAAAAATTACATAGTCAATCATACTCTTTCTAATTTCCTCACAATCTCTTGAGGATCTTCTGTCGGAATTGGAAGTTGTTGGTCAAATTGTTCGACGTCGCTTACTACTCCCTTGGATAAGATTTCGTTGTAGTTGTAGTCGTCTTCTTCGTTGATCTCTGGTTGACTGCACCTCATACGCTCCACTCTAATCCAATCTTTGAATAAAACTGCAATATCCAAGTTGCCTCCCGCCAATGAGTGTCTATGCTCTCCTATTTGAAACATTCTCGCAGAAAAAACGCTTTCCGAAGTTGTTGATGACGCTTGAATATTCAACACATCTCGAGCCATCTTTGCTAGTGTCAGAAATGTCTTTTCATTCTTTCTCCAGTATCTCAGCAAGTCTTCACGTCCACCTTCATTGACAATTGTTTTGTATGGTACAGCACTCTGCAAGACATAAACATCAAACTCGTTAACCACTATACATTCTATATATATATGACGTAACTTCTTCTCTAGTTGGTTCGTGAGTTGGTTCTTTATTTGGACTTGGAGGTGAAAGTATTTCTATACTTTCATAAATCGTTTCAACAAGTGTTTTACAACCGTCTACTTTAATAGTCTGATTTAATACAACACCAATAATATAAATAGTGGAAATAGAAAAAAAGTATGTTTTAAATTTTATAAACATTTTTTTAATAGATGGAGCGTAAGATGGTTTTTGCATATATTCACTAAGTAACAAAAATATAAGAGCTATATAAAATAACATAGTTGAGATAGTAGGATAATAAATACCAGAAAATTCTTTAGTAGCTAGAAAAATATCTCTAAAAATCCAGTAAGTTCTAAAAAAAATCAGTCATTATCTACAAGCATATCCCTTGGATTTCGATTATGGGTGCTAAATAATAAAGTTATAGGTCTTCTATACTTGTGAGCAACAAGTAATTGTTCATACAGAGAATTCCACATAGTTGCTACTTTTTATGGAATTTTTCTATATGGTAATCCACAATCATGACAAGTTTTTTAATACTCTTTGCGTCTTTGTATTTTATTACCTTTAAAAATAAAGTTTAAAGAAAATTGTACTTTATCAAGAATGTTTTCAAAAAGTTTTAGGTCATCCTTTACAACCAATTTAAAAATATGGCATGCACATCTTATATGAAAATTATCGAAAAAAGATGGAGTTAATCGATTTTTTAAAATTATCGGGAAAATATGGCCTGTCTCCAAACCTCTAGCCTGGCGTTTAGTCATTCACCTCACTCTACGTTTTGTCAATCAGTACAATATCATCTGCAAATAAATGCACCATGGAACCTCTCTTTGAATGTGACTCGTCAATACATCCAACGCTAAAGCAAATAAAAAGGGGCTAAGAGTTGATCCCTAAGGAAACTCCTTCACGGTCGAAAAATATCCCGAGTCTCTTCCCACTATCCTTACCCGAGTCTTAGCTCCATCTTACATATCATTGATCTCCCTAATGTAAGATACCGGAACACCTATATCCTCAAAACATCTCCCTATGACCTCTCTTCAGACTTTGTCGTATGCTTTCTCTAGGTCAATGAACATCATATGCAAGTCATTTCCTTTCCATGTATTGCTCCACCAATCTCCTCATAATATGAATGGATTCCATAGTCCACCGCTCTGGCATGAATTCAAATTGGTTTTTAAAAATAGACACCCTCTTCTCACCCTCAACTCCACCATCCTCTTATATACTTTATGGTGTGGCTCAACAGCTTGATACACCTATATTTGTTCCATTTATGAATATCACCCTTATTCTTGTACAACGAGATTATTGTACTTCACCTCCACTCTTTGGGCATGTTAGCCATTCTAAAGATGACATCAAACAACCCAGTTAATCAATCCAAACCCACTCTGCCCGCGCTCTTCAAAAATTTCACTGGAATCTGGTCTATCCCGATTGCTTTATCCCTACTTATCTTATGCATATCCCCCTCAACCTCCTCAATCTTAATACGCATACAATACCTATCTCGACGACTCTTGAAGTGTTCCAGTTCACCCATCATGCTACTCATGTCCCCCTCTTCATTTAAGAGTTTGTAAAAGTTTATTTGTCATCTTTGTCTAATAGGTTCCTCTACAACCAATACATTTCCCTCATCATCTTTGATGCACCTCACTTGGTCAAGGTGGCGGGCCTTCCTCTCTCTCGCTTTGGCTAACATGTATAGCTTCTTGTACCATCTTTTGTCTCCTAACTCTTTATACAAGCGTTCAAACGCTGCCATATTCACCTCCATAACCGCTAATTTTGCCTCATTCATCACTGCCTTGTACTACTCCCTATTCACCATTTTCTCTTCTACGTCTTTACTTTCCACTAGCTTCAAGTACGCCATTTTTTTTGCTTCCACCTTCCCTTGTACCTCCTCATTCTGCCATCATTCCCTTTTTGTACCCACTAGAGAAATCATTCGAGATACCCTAATACCTCTCTAGTTGCTTCCCTAATGCAACTCGATTTCCAGGTCCACCTACTACTCACGTCCCCACTACTCCTCCAGGCCCTCATAGTCGTCAACTTCTTCCCCAGCTCCTGAGATTTGTCCTTAGTCAAGGCACCCACTTGATCTTAGGTTACCCATAGACAACCCTTTTTTTCCTCTTCCTCTTGATTTTCAGGTCCATCATCAAGAGCCTATGTTCGGTCGTGAGATACTCACTCGGAATAACCTTGCAGTCCTTGCATAAACCTCTATCACACTTCCTAAATACAATGTATCTATTTGAGTTTTGGATACCACACTCCGGAAGGTGACTAAGTGCTCCTCCCTCTTATGAAAATCCGTGTTAGTTATCACCTAATCAAAAGCTTTCGCAAAATCTAACAACGAAGTTCCACCTTCGCTTCTTTCACCAACACCAAAACCCCATGCATTTCTTCATAACCCCTTAACGCCTTCCCGATGTGCCCATTGAAATCACCACCTAGGAGCAACTTATTGGTTGGTGAAATACCTTAAACCACCTTGTCCAAGTCATCGCAGAACTGCCTCTTGACCTCCTCATCTGAGCTCGCTTGAGGTGCGTAAGCAGTAATTACGTTCAACGTGAGCCCTCCAACAACCATTTTAATAACCATCAACCTATCATTCACCCTCTTAACTTCTACCACTAGCTCCTTGAGTTCCCTGTTGATCAAAATGCCTACTTCATTCTTACTCATCTGGTTCCCCTCCTAAGTGCCTACCTTCTTATACCCGTCTACATCCCGAGCCTTAGAATCCAGTCATCTGGTTCCCTAGACACATGCTAAATTGATCTTTCTCTTTTGAAGAATCTTTATCAACTCAATAGATTTCCCCGTCGGTGTTCCTATGTTCCAAGACCCAACCCTAAGCCTAGAGGCTCCCTTGCCCCAACCCTTTGCTAATTAGGACTTGTCACATTTGTTTTTTGATATACTTCTAATTTCTAACTTATTTGAGAAAAATAGGAAGGGACGAGAATTATTCCAAGCAAATACGATAACACTCCACCCAAAAAGAATTATACTACTAGTACATTTTGGAAAGCCAAACGTTTTCTCTTACAATTGTTTAAACAAACAAATCTCACTTAATGTCCAACTATTGTAGTTCTTGAAATTGCAAAATCCTTTAGCTCCAGATGTGCAATATCTGAATTGAAGATTAATCAAATATCCCATGTTTATCATTCAACTAGCCCGAAATCGAACATTTTACATCACAAATTCACAATTAGAAATTATAATGGCTTGGAGGGGAACTGTAAGTTAATACCTTCGAGCCCTTTCACGTAAGATTTATACAGCTGATATGAGAAACTTGTGATACATTGATATGTATCCATTCCTGGTATTGAATAACTGATCATATGATCAGACAAGGGAATTCAAAAAAAAATCTTATGTCAAGGGAATTCAATAACTTATACAACAACATATCCAGTAAAATCCCATAATGTGGGGTCTGGAGAGGGTAAAGTGTACATAGACCTTACCTCTACCTTGGTAGGTAGAGCGGCTGTTTCCGAGAGACCCTCGGCTCAAAACAAAGCACAAGCCCAAGCAAAGTAAGGCACACAAAGTGCGTAAGTCATGACAGCGCATTCTGAAAAAGAAATAAGCAAAAAGAATCAATAGCTAATGCAAGTATATAAGACAAACAAAATACACATAGCAGCATAAATCAAACAACAATGGACTATAAGGCAATATGATAGGCTAAGCGAGCCTACAATAATAATACTACAACTATCAGTTTGTAAGCGTAAGTAGGACTACCTACTATCCTTCTACTCTAATATGTGTCCTCCATAACCCCATATCTAAGGTCATGTCCTCAGTGAGTTGCACTTGCGCCATATCCCCTCTGCCTCCGCTCCTGCCCCTGCCTATGATGATGTGTTATGTCTACCACGCTAACTTGCAGCTCGTTCGTGCTATAGTTTCATTTTTTAAAAGGTTTGTGGATAGAAAGGACTAAGTTCTATTTAGCAGTTCTTTTGTTAGTGACGACCCTAGGGCCCTAGACCAACTCACGATGAACTCGCCAGCTTTACCATTTTTCACTTTATCTTCAACTAATTGTCATATTCTTGTTTTGCATTGAGAATATCATTTGATGCTATATGTATTAGTCTCACAACAGCAGAAGTTAGTGGGATCCCTGATGAAGGTGATGGTCTTTTGCAGTTGTCTTTTTTAAAGCATTTTTCAACTGGGAATTTGAAACTTTGTGGGGGAGAAATGCCTTGTCTAAGCTGTGAAGGATGTTGATCCTACAGGCCATGCTGTCTTCTTTGGCAATATTGGTAATGCAGATAAACTACCTTTGCTTTATTACTGTAATTTACTTGATCCATGTTACTGTCCTTAGTAAGCACCCACAAATATGACCATTATGGAAATACACATTGATGTCAATTGTCAATCAAAGCAGTACTTATCTTAACCTAGACTTGATCGATCAACGGTTAGCATAAATGACAGAGAACTCAGTAAGATGCCATAGCATGAGGTAGTACTACTTTTTTCTGTTTCTAATTCTTTTGTACCTTGATAACCGAATGAAATTGTCAAGTCTGTGATTTGGAATTATAGGTAATTTTCATTAAAGACTCTTAAATTTTCTTGTGCTATGGGGAGCAATATACAAGTAGGAGTAAGTCCAGCAAATGTAACCAACTTTTTCTTCTGAATTTATTCATTCTTAACAAAATGGGAGATCATTTACACTATCTATATGATCTTCTTGCTAAAACGTATACAAAATTCTATTGAGCAAAAATGTAGAGAAGAAGAAAAAATGATTGATTTTTTTTGGATTTCTGATTTTGCCCCCCTTTTTTTGTTCCTAACTATTCCCATGGAGTTCCTTGCTCTTGCAATTTTCCATATCCAGCAAAAAACTAAATAAGAGAGATGTGGTTTTCTTCTTCTTTGTTCGGTCTATGCACTGGTAGTTGATAAGACTCTTTTTACTCTGCTCAAGTAGTTATCTTTAGGCCTACAATGAGGCAAATACATCAATGGGCAAGAAGGATTTTCCCTTTCAAGCCTGCAAAAAAAGAATAGAAATCAATAATCAACGAAAAAGATATATAAATGCTCAAAAACCTGATTTGAAGGGGAAATAATGGGGAAAAAAATAAAGGAAGAAGAATTAACTCACTCATAATCAAGAAGAAAATAATGGAGAAAAATAGATATTTCAAGCTTGGCAAGGTCATTTCCTGGGCACAATCTGCTTCCTCCTCCAAAAGGTAGGAATGTTCCTGGTTTTGGTGTAAGTCCCTAAAATTCACAAGACAACAAAAATTACAAAACCATGATGGTTTAAGCAAGTTAAATATTCTTCTTTTCTGGAGGAAGAGTAAAAAATTTATCCGCATACGATGTTTACACCAAACAACTTCGGTTTACTGTGATAAGTATAAAGTGAGGTAAAAAGTGTATTATTTATGTGTAAGTGATAACAACACATGTAAAGACACATGTCACTTATTCATTGACTGGTGTAAACATTGATGTGAATAAATTTTTAGATGTAAAGCAGAAGGCTTGTTAAACTTACCTCCCATCTAGAAGGATTGAACTCTATTGGATCATTATAGATTTCAGGATCTAAATGAACAGACCTAAACCACACCAAAACTTTCCATCCTTTAGGAATGGTATAACCTTGAAAAACAAACCAGTTAAGTTTTGTTAGCCATAACTTGGTTTTTAATTAGAAAAGAAAACAGATCAGTAAATGTTATTATAACTTACCACTAATAGCAACATCTTCCTTCGCCTCCCGGAAGACTACAAAGGAGAAGGTAACCACACGAAGCGTTTCATCAATCACCTTTGAGATTTTAAAGGAGCAACAAAATGGTTTCATTACATTAATAACAGATTGGCTAGAGAAAACAGAATTGATATTCCAAGAATGTTGAAAAGTAGCACAAAATTTACCTTTGAGAGATAGTCCATTTGCCTAATTTCTCTCAGTGTCACACCCTTTTGGTCAGATGGCCTATTTTTAACAATAACCTCTTGCTCTGCCTGTTTTTGAATCAAAGACATAAGCTCTTGAGAAACAGAGAACACTTTCAAAGTTAAGGCTGAAAATTATTTCAAAAAATGTGCTACCTTAGCTTTTTTGAAGATTTCAGGGTGTTTCTGCAGAAAATGTGTAGCCCACATTGTTATATGACCAGAAGATTCATGACCAGCATTAAGATACATTACTAAAACATCAATTATCTCCTCATCATTCAATTTCCTTCCACTCTCATCTTCAACTTCTAGTAGAATATCCATCATGTCTTTCTTCTCTCCTGGCCCTTTTTTTTCCATCCTCTCCCTTCTGTCATTCACTATCGATTGAAAGATCGCCACAAGCTTTTTACGAGCCTGAAATTTAAATGACAATTAGTGATGATTTTTCGCGCAAACATGTAGTAGACCAAAGGGTAAGGGACATTTTTCCGTCTTATATAGAGATAGACAAGGAAGGTCACATAAAAGATAACCAATATCATAGGGGTAGTTACCTTAAGTGCTTTATGATAAGCAAATCCTGGCAAGTTGATAGCCATAGCTCTAACACCATAATTCAGAGTTGTGTATTCCTTTTCTAAGGCATCCATGACTTTTTCACTTTCAGAACTAAGAAAAATATACATAATAATCCGAAAAGTGAGCTTTCTTAGCTGTGTTAGGAACTCAATTTGTCCCATGGATGCCCATTTCTCCAATGCGGATATCACATTTTCTTCAATATAATTTATGTACATCGATAACGCCTCGTGACCATTCACAGGTGCTGCAGTAAGTTTCCTTAACCATTTGTGTTCTTCATATGAAATACCAATAAATGATTTTTTACCAATGAGTTGCATAGTAGAAGTAGGCCAACCAGGCTTGAAGGCTTCATCATCACATAAAACTCTCCTGCAAGCTTCTGCTGTTGTGACAATAATACTTGGACTTCCAAACATCAATGTTTTGTACATTCCTGTCCTTCCGAATCTACAATATATAATGGAATAGACAGAGTCAGAAATGTTAACCAGAGGTTTCAAATAAAATACTAGAATGTCTCATTATGAGATTCAAACATGTGACCTAAAGCAAGAATTAAATCACTTTTGCTATTACACTAAAACATCTCTTATATAAAAGGAATTCAACAATTTATAAAAAAATATTATTATTCATATACACAATAGAATTTTCAGACGGGACTCTGAATCCGATACTATATATTATAATGGAGTTAATTTTTTGTTTTATAAAATAAAACTTTGGTGATATCCCTTTTGACCTAGACCAAGAATATAAGATAGGGAGCCTTTTTTCCCAAGTATAAACAGAGAATTAAAATGGCTTAGTGGGGGCAGGTGTTCATTTCCTATTCTATCTAAAATGCACTTTCTTATCTTGTCAAATTGTCGACCAAAGTAGTGGCAAGTAACTAACAACTAGACTATACTTGTGTGATTGTTGTTTCAAAGATAAGATTCCACTGTCTTTCAACAGGAAAAAGTTAAGTTATTTTTTATAGAATAGGCAAATATATTTAGTCATAAATATGGTATATGTATATTTTAGTTATTACTTACCGTAATTGTAGCCTAGGATTATGTTTGTATTTTAGTATATGTACTATGACTTTGAAATGAAATAATCAAGGGAAATATTTCTTACAATTTTATTGAAGAAATCGTACGTTCGAATATTGTCAAATAGATAATTTTTTTCCAATCCAAGGGTGTCTAGTACTGTTATACAACATTGAAATGTATAAGAGGAGACAATTTTTCCTTATCTCCTCGAGATCCAAATATTGCCCCATCCCCACCCCATCTTCGCCTAATGGGGTAGCAAAAATGAAAAAGAAAACAATATTGAATCTCAAAGTTTATAACTAGAGCAAAGTACACAAGTAAAAGAAGCATAATGACACATTTAAATTGTTTGGATGATGTCATAATACTAAAATGGCCCTTTTTAGAATACAAGTAAACAAGAAAAAAGAAGGAAAAGACGGATAAGAGAGGAAACCATAGACAATTATTACGATAAAAATGACAAGGTTGGGTTGTATGAATTTGACTACGATTAAAATGCGCATTTTCCCGGTCTAATAAAAGAAAAAAAGTCAAAAAGTATGTTGATAGAAATTCAAGACTCAATGAGCTGAAAAGTTTTTGACATAAAAGAAACTAATAGCAAACATCAAACTAGTCTTTTTCTTCTTTGTTTTTTTTTTCTTCTCACTTTTTGGTCAAGTGCTAAGAATGTTTGCTTTTTACTACTGCTATGTAAAACTTAAAAGTTCACAAAACTTTGATGTGAAATAAGCAATGTAACTTGATATAGAAAAAGGAGAAATTATAGAGAATATTATAATGTAGTTTTGTTCTTGTAAGGCCAAGAAAAGTGACAGATAAAATGACAAAATGTTGCCTGCCTCTCTTTCTCGAATAAATGAAAAAGCTTTTGAGGCATTCAATAGTTTTCGTTTTCCTCTTTTTCTTCTTCTTTTGTTTTTTCTCTTGACTAATGTCACTCACTACACAAACAATGAGACAAATGGTTTTTTTACCAATTAGAATTACAGCAAATGAACAACTTGCAAAACCACCAAGCAAATCTCCAATAGGTTACTAATAAAAAAAACCGTTCTTTTTTTTCTTCCAAAATACGTGGCTAGTTATCAAAAATTTCTACCAAATTAAAGCTACATGTTTCACTAATTTGAATTCATGAGATATATGATTAGTTTATACATTTTATTAAAAAATAAAGAAAACAACAACAAAAAGTGATCCCTTAAGTGATGATTCAAATTCACTTTTGAATTTATGACTGATTTTTTTCATGATCAAGAGAAGAAAAATAGTTATGTTGTTCAAGTGGTTGGCGCATTCAAAACTTAGAAATTCTGAATTTTACTTAAACTTATTTTGTGCACATATATATGAACAGTTATAGATTTTGTTAAAGAAAACAAAGTGATGATTCGAATTCAAGACTTTTGAATTTATGACATGAATCTTTCTTGGTCAAGAGTAGAAAAAGAAAGTTATGTTGTTAGTGGTTGGCGCATTCAAAATTTAGACGTGAGTTCTAATATCTAACGCACATAAGTACACTATCTAATTGAATTCTGTAGAACTTGTAAATTCACGACTGAATATGAGGAGAGAGAGATGACCTGGAAACAAAGGAAGAGATGAATGAATCAGGATTGCTGGACTTGAAAGCTCTGAGGAAGGACCACATAGTACCAATAAAAGGCCAACCTAAATCACCTGGTGGCAATGATAACCTCATTTTCTTGTCACTCAACTTTATTTTTTCATAGTACCAAACATTTACACTTGAAAATACCCATTTCAACCCCAAAATTACAAACAAAATAGTCACCATCATATCCCAACTCATCAACCCAAAGGCCATTCTATTAGCTTAAAGCTTAATTTGATGGTTAATGATGAAAGAGATAACTATATATAATGGACACTTATTGGATACTTTTTCTTTCTTTATTCCTTTTCAAAGGGTGAAAGAGGAAGAGGAAGAGGAGAAGGTTGAAAGAAAAGAGAGAGTGAGTGTGAGATTCAAAGACATATCCCTCTCATTAGTCTTTATCTTTGGTCCTATATTGCAACACTTGTTGTCTATTTATAGGTGTATGACAATGAGGAATTTTAACATCATAAAATGTTTTTTGGGTTTTAACTTTTTTTTTGGTACTTTCTTTAATGCGAGTCAAAAAGTGCCGCTTTTTATGCGAGAAGAATTTTTAAATGAGTACAAAAAAGTATAAAGACTCAGTTGGAGTTCACTTTTTCACATGAACGGAGAGATAGTAAAAAAGAAGGTGAGTTTCTAACTCAAGATTCTATAAATTTTGCATCTTGGTGATCCATGAAATGCAAAACGAAAATTCATAAAAAAAATTAGAATATGTTTTTGAGAAAAATATTTTTTAGACCATTGTTCGATATCTGGTAGGTATTAAGAAAGTAGGTTTTGTTAAAGCTAGTTAATGAATAAAACTAGCCAAGTTGGTGTGAATGAGAAATGGAAGGCAACCTTTCCGAACAGTCACCAACCTATTCCGAAGAGGCACCTTCAAGGCTATATAAACTAAGGCAATGCCTCATTTTAAAGATACCAAAAAACCAAAAATTTCTCGCATCCGAAATTTCGCATTTTTTTTTCACAAATAAAACTATCGGGTCTTCGTGTTTCGTTGCCAACTTTGAGTTCGTCGAAGTCGAAGGCGTTTGACGTACCGCTACTCGCGACAGGTATATCCGTTTTATCCCGGGAGGAAGTAATCCATAACCTCGGGTACAGTGAGGGGATTAAATTCCTTAAGGACACACAAAGGTGAATTTCGTGGTCTCGGATATTTTCTTACTTCGTATTATTTTTCCGGTTCTCGTTTTTTCCGGTTTTTTGTCTTTCCGTTTGGTTTCGTTTTTCCGATTTTTTTGAACACAGTGCACAACAACAAGCTTAAGGAATTTAATCATTATTTCGTGTTCATTTGTTCTTGTTTAACAATTACAGAACGTTGTCGGAAAAAAAAAAAGTGTATGTTGTTTGGAGACTAAAATCTTCGGATTTTCTACTCCGGTTGAGATTAAAGTTTTCATAACTTTCTACTCCGTTGGGTACTTGATTTGAAGATATAAAAACTTCATCAAGTATACAACATACAATTTACTGGGGAAAAAAAAAAGGGTGTATGTTTGTTGTTTCGATGTAACGAACTTGTATGTTGTTTGGAGACTAAAATCTTCGGATTTTCTACTCCGGTTGAGATTAAAGTTTCCATAACTTTCTACTCCGTTGGGTACTTGATTTGAAGATATAAAAACTTCATCAAGTATACAACATACAATTTACTTGGAAAAAAAAAAAAAAAAAAGGTGTATGTTTGTTGTTTCGATGTAACGAACTTGTATGTTGTTTGGAGACTAAAATCTTCGGATTTTCTACTCCGGTTGAGATTAAAGTTTCCATAACTTTCTACTCCGTTGGGTACTTGATTTGAAGATATAAAAACTTCATCAAGTATACAACATACAATTTACTTGGAAAAAAAAAAGGTGTTTGTTGTTTCGGTGTAACGAACTAATATGTTGTTTGGAGACTAAAATCTTCGAATTTTTTACTCCGGTTGAGATTAAAGTTTTCATAATTTTCTACTCATTTGGGTACTTGATTTGAAGATATAAAAACTTCATCAAGTATACAACATACAATTTACGGCATTTCGTTTCAAGGATTTTAAATCTGTTTGTGTAACCTTGATTCGGTTTGAAGAAATAAAATCTTCACCATTGTGTATTACATCTCGTCTTGTGTCAAACCGATTCGGTTTGAAGTCTTCACCGTTTATTAAACTTTTTCTCGTTGCTTCGTTTGCGACAGAAATGGGAGACATGACTCCAAATTTGAATGCTACTGCATCGCCACACTAGCCCCCATGGTTGGTTCTACGAGCAATGTCGCGTCCTCCGTCGTATCTTGCACCCGGCACCGCTCCGGCAGAGAAGCCCTGGAAAATTCACCGGAATTGATTTCAAACGATGGCAACAAAAGATGTTCTTCTATTTAACTACTTTAAACCTCCAAAAGTTTATTAAGGAGGTCGTTCCGATTTTGGAATCAACACCTGAGAATGAACGTTTTGTTGTAACTGAGGCATGGAAGCACTCAGATTTTTTGTGCAAGAATTATATTCTTAGCGGACTGGAAGATGATCTTTACAACGTCTATAGTAATGGGATGCGTTGGAAAAGAAATATAAAACAGAAGATGCTGGATTAAAGAAATTTATCGCTGCCAAGTTTCTGGACTACAAAATGGTAGATGGCAAGTCCGTTGTTACTCAAGTTCAAGAGTTGCGAGGTTATCATCCACGATCTACTCGCCGAAGGTTTGGTGATTAGTGGGGCGTTTCAAGTTGCGGCAGTAATAGAGAAGCTGCCTCCTTCATGGAAAGACTTCAAAAATTACTTGAAACACAAGCGAAAGGAGATGACACTGGAGGATCTCATCGTCCGTTTGAGAATCGAGGAAGATAACAAGGCAGCGGAGAAGAAGGCAAATGTGAGATCAACCATAGGGGGAGCACATATTGTTGAAACGCCCCAACTAATCGAAAAAGAGGAAAAATGCATCGGGACCAAGGAGCTATCCCAACAAGAAGAAATTCAAGGGAAACCGCCGCAATTGTGGAAAAATCGGACACACAAAGTTGCAGATCGTCGTGCTCCGAAAAAGGTAAAGAAGAAGGGTCAAGGCTAATATGGTTGAAACAAACGAGGAAGTTGATGACTTGTGCGCTATGTTGTCCGAGTGCAACTTAGTGGGAAATCCGAAAGAGTGGTGGATTGACTGCGGCGCCACTCGCCACATTTGTCCGTTAGAGAAGCCTTTGCTTCATATGCCCCGCCGGCCCGACGATACCATATATATGGGAAATTCGCAACGGCCAAAATTGAAGGTTATGGAAAGATACCGCTGAAGATGACATCCGGCAAGGTGGTGACTCTTAACAACGTCCGTCATGTTCCGAAATTAGGAAAAATCTAGTATCTACCGGACTTCTAGTAAAGAACGGTTTTAAGTGTGTTTTTGTTTCTGACAAGGTTGTAATAAGTAAGAACGAGATGTACATAGGAAAAGGTTACCTCACAGAGGGCCTTTTCAAACTGAATGTAATGGTCGTTGCCAATAATAATAAAGTTTCGCTTCGTCTTACTTACTTGAGTCAAATAATTTATGGCATTCACGTTTAGGACATGTCAATTACGAACCTTGCGAAAAATGATTAGTTTGGAAGTATTGCCTAAGTTTGAATGCAATCAATCAAAATGTCAAATATGTGTTGAGTCTAAGTATGTTAAACATCCTTATAAGTCGGTTGAAAGGAATTCAAGTCCTTTAGACTTAATCCATACGAGATATTTGTGACATGAAGTCAATCCCATCTCGCGGTGGAAAGAAGTATTTCATAACTTTTACCGACGATAGTACGCGGTATTGCTACGTTTATTTACTTAATAGTAAAGATGAAGCAATTGAAGCATTCAGCAATACAAAACCGAAGTTGAGACTCAACTTAACAAAAAGATTAAAATGATAAGGAGTGATAGGGGCGGTGAATATGAATCTCCTTTTGAACAAATATGTTTGGAATATGGCATTATTCATCAAACAATCGCCCTTACTCGCCACAATCAAACGGAATTGCGGAAAGGAAAAATAGAACCCCGAAAGAAATGATGAATGCCTCGTTAATAAGTTACGGTTTACCCCCCGAACTTGTGGGGGAAGCCATTCTAACGACTAGCCGAATACTCAATCGAGTGCCCCATAGCAAAACAAAATCTATTCCATACGAAAAGTGGAAAGGAAGGAAGCCCAATTTGGGATACTTCAAAGTGTGGGGGTGTTTGGCCAAGGTGCAAATTCCTAAACCCAAAAGGGTAAAAATAGGACCTAAAACCATTGATTGTGTTTTCATAGGATATGCCACAAATAGTAAGGCATATCGATTTCGGTTCACAAATCGAAAATCCCGACATTCGGTAAATACGGTAATTGAATCGGATAATGCGACTTCTTTGAAACCATATATCCGTATAAAAAGGAATCGAGTCGTCTAGCAAAGAATCTAAACGACCTCGGGAAGAAACAAAGGAAAATATTACGATGAGGAAAAACCGAGACGCAAAGCAAACGTCAAAGGACGTCTACTTCATTTGGACCGAATTTCTAACATTTTTGTTGGAGAATGAGCCTCGAACCTTCAACGAAGCTATGTCTTCATCGGAAGCTCAATTTTGGAAAGAGGCAATCAATAGTGAGATAGAATCCATCTTAAACAACCATACTTGGGAATTGGTTGACCTTCCTCCAGGGAATAAACCTTTAGGTTCCAAATGGATTTTCAAGCGAGAAAATGAAAGTGATGGTACTATTGATAAATATAAGGCAAGACTAGTTGTTAAAGGGTTTAGACAACGAGAAGGTCTTGATTACTTTGATACATACTCGCCGGTAACGAGGATTACATCTATTCGGGTGTTAGCCGCCGTGTACGGTCTTGAAATCCATCAAATGGATGTGAAAACAGCCTTCTTAAATGGAGAGTTAGAGGAAGAAATTTACATGGAACAACTTTGAGGGGTTTGTAGTTCCGGGGAAAGAGAAGAAGGTGTGTCGACTTGTTAAGTCTCTTTACGGACTAAAACAAGAACCCAAACGGTGGCATGCAAATTTTGACCATACAATGTCTTTGTCAAATGGATTCAAGATAAATGAGTGTGATAAATGTGTCTACATTAAGAACACTCCAAACCACGTAGTCATTGTTTGTTTGTACGTGGATGATATGTTGATAATGAGTAACGACATTGCTAACATAAATGCTACTAAGCGCATGCTTGCTAGTAAGTTTGATATGAAAGACTTAGGAGTTGCCGATTTAATTTCGGGAATTAAAATCCATAAGACTCCTCAAGGTCTAGCATTGTCTCAATCTCATTATATTGAAACGGTACTTGAAAAGTTCAAGTATTTGGACTTTAAAGTTGCAAAGACGCCAATTGATATGAACCTTGCTCTTGCAAAGAATAAAGGTGAAAGTCATTCTCAATTGGATTATGCCGAGTGTTGGGAAGTTTGATGTATATCATGAACTCGTACGCGACCCGATATTGCATGTGCTATAAGTAAACTAAGTCGCTACACTAGTAATCCCGACCAAAAACATTGGTGGCGATGAAACGAGTTTTGGGGTATTTAAAACATACTCAAAACTTTGCTTTGCATTATAACGGGTATCCCTGTAGTTATTGAAGGATACAAATGATGCAAATTGGATCACCGGTTCAATGAAACTAAATCCACAAGTGGATAT
Organism: Anisodus tanguticus; assembly: GCA_034509755.1. NCBI lineage: Eukaryota > Viridiplantae > Streptophyta > Magnoliopsida > Solanales > Solanaceae > Anisodus > Anisodus tanguticus. Next base: position 21,481,140 of record CM067539.1, on the reverse strand, counting down.
GTTTTTACCATAGGTGGAGGAGCGAGTGTCTTGGAAGTCATCCAAATGGACATGTATCGCCCGCTCTACAATGGAATCTCGAGTTCATAGCTTTAGACAAAGCCGGTGAAGAAGTGAATGGCTCCGGAATTTCTTAGAAGATATTCCATTTTGGCCCAAACCGTTGGCTCCTATATGCATACATTGCGATAGCCAAGCGGCAATAGGAAGAGCCGGGAGCCTTATGTACAACGGAAAGTCTCGTCACATACGACGAAGACATAATACCGTTAGACAACTACTCTCTAGTGGAATTATCACAATTGACTATGTTAAGTCAAGAGATAATGTGTCGGATCCACTAACTAAAGGCCTAACTAGAGAGGTAGTTGAAAGATCATCAAGGGGAATGGGACTATGGCCGAGGACAAGTCATCGTGACGGTAACTCTACCTAGAAGACCTGGAGATCCCAAGATCTAGGTTCAAAGAGATCAAACAAAGTCATTAATGACGGTTCAACATTGTCACAATAACTCTTTGGTCCATTCTCGTGATGAGACAATGTTCAGTACCAGGATAAAGCATTGCGGCTTTTTAATGGTTCCTAAGTTTGGTACGGGGTATATCAAATAGTGTATCTACGGGATGACACATTTAGGAATCACCTATGTAAGTGTGAAGTGTAAGCCGCTTCAAGGAGAATTATGTAAGGCCAATTCTCTACGCACTTATGAACCAGGCAGTGTTCATGACTGAAACGAACAAAACAATGAGAACCAAAGACGGTTAAAGGGTTATTTGTGTGACATGTGGTTGTCTAGGTATACACCAAAGCTCGATGGTTCAAGGATATCACATCTACCGATTGACCGAGTATATCCGACATATGTTCACTGCGGAAAGTTCAAAGAGAAATCTACTTATCCGGATGCGATTAATCCTTGCTTACGAATCACACAGGTTTTTTGTCATGCATGTTTTTCATCATATAGCCATTCCCCATTCATGTGGGGGATTGTTAAAGCTAGTTAATGAATAAAACTAGCCAAGTTGGTGTGAATGAGAAATGGAAGGCAACCTTTCCGAACAAATCACCAACATATTCCGAAGAGGCACCTTCAAGGCTATATAAACTAAGGCAATGCCTCATTTTAAAGATACCAAAAAACCAAAAATTTCTCGCATCCGAAATTCTGCATTTTTTTTCACAAATAAAACTATCGAGTCTTACTGTGTTTCGTTGCCAACTTTGAGTTCGTCGAAGTCGAAGGCGTTTGACGTACCGCTACTCCTGCGACAGGTATATCCGTTTTATCCGGGAGGAAGTAATCCATAACCTCGGGTACGTGAGGGGATTAAATTCCTTAAGGACACACAAGTGAATTCGTGGTCTCGGATATTTTCTTACTTCTGTATTATTTTTCCAGTTTCTGTTTTTTCTGGTTTTTTGTCTTTCCGTTTGGTTTCTGTTTTTCCTGATTTTTTTGAACACAGGCACAACAACAGGTTTAACTTCTTTATATTTGACACTGTAAATATTGTTTAAGTTATTGATTGTTTAAGTACTTTATACTACCAGTAGAATGTGGGACTAATCATGGGAATGGTATTTTGATCAAATTTTGATTATTTACTAAAAATTGACATTATTGTTTGTATGTCGGTGTTTCTTTCTTTTGGGTCAAATATCAGTCAATTTTTTCGATTTGGTGAAAAATAGTATTCCTACTTTTAAATTTTTTTATTATATAGGGGTGGGGTAAGAGGAAATGGGGATGAAATTATAAGGTGGAATTAAATCTTCACAAATAAGGTGAAAGTTCAGGTAGCTAACCAATTGAGCTACTAAAATCAACTTGAAAAATAGTACTTTTAGTAGGAACAAAAATATCTTTTAAAGTACATTTTACCTGATACCGAGATACAGTTTATATTCTTACGATCAACACGCCGAACGATATTCTAGTTCTGAACTTCAAGTTTTCTACTCCCTGCGTCTCAAATTATTTGTCATTTTTTTTGTTTACACGATCCTTAAGAAATATTAATTAGGAAGGGCATTTGACCTACTTTACCCTTATTTATGTCTAAGTTATAATCTCTCTTCATTAAATATTTACTCTAATTATGTGTTATCTTCATTAATGACAAAGGTTAAATGGAGAAAAAAGAAAGAAATATCTTGAACTTCTAAAATGATAAATAATTTGAGACAACTGTTTTAGTAATCACATCAAATAATTTGAGACGGAAGAAATAATAATTTTGTATATAATACTTACAGAATATATTATAAAAGACGACAATGGAAGTGTTGGGAGGAGGACTATTTTTGCCGGCCTATATTCTACTTTGTGTTGTCGTCGCGCCATTAGCATGTATGCTACTCTCTATAATAGTAGTAATATGTTTAGTTTGTCCGTTATTAATAAATTTTAGTTTTAATTCTTATAATATATGATTAAATATATTTGTGTCAATTAATTGAAATATGTACTATTGATAGTTCAAATATAATGTAGAATTTCCTACATAAAGTGAAAAAGGGACCAAAACATATATTTAAATCATTTGAAGGTTAAATATGTTAGATTATTTATTGCAAGGATTAAGATAAGAATTTACGAATAACCAAAGGACAAAAAGTGTCATTATCCCTTATGTTTTAGTAACTAACTGGATTATATTAATCACCAAGTGAGAATATTTACAGCACCATACCGAACTACATCACAAGCTATCCTAGAACCTATAACTTTGCAGTACATTGTGAATTCTAGGTGATGCTCTAACATTATAAACTATAGCAATCTCTCTATATGTACCGTAAACGTGTACAAATATAACACTACAATCTCTATCCATAATTAGAATAGGATTCTAAATTACGATTCCTCTTATATTGGAAATAGGATTCCTCTTGTATTAGGATTGTATATTGTACACTATATATATTGATATTAATGAGACAGACTCCCTAAGGGATATTAATATCATCTTACATGGTATCAAGAGCCAAAACCCTACTATAGAAAAATTCCTCCTTGCCGTCGCCCTCCCCCACCTCTCGGCCGACGGAAACAATAACCTTTTTTTTTCTCTTCCCAATTTCCATCCCAATGGAGAATTTGGCTACTCCCACCTCTTCCGATGCTTCCGCTTCTCACTCAGTCGTCATCCAACTCATCTCCTCACCGTATTTTCATCCGGCTCTCGCCGTTACCAACATTAAGAATTTTATCCATATAATTCTTGATCAAGAAGACGGCCAATATTGGTCATGGGTGGAACTATTTCGTATCCATGCATGTGTATATATTGTGCTTGATCATATAGACGACTATTTCCCTCGTCCTCCCTATATGGACGACATCACATGGCGTCGCCTCGATGTCGTGGTCAAACAGTGGATATATGGCACTATATCCAATGACTTACTATACACAACTATGAAAACGGGTGCCTCTGCCCATGATCTATGGACATATTGGGAAGAATTTTTTCAAGACAACAAGAACACTCGCGACGTGTACTGGGAAGAACAGTTCAACACCACCCGTCTCAAAAACTTCTCTAATATGTCAGAATATTGCAGGCAGCTGAAACTTGTGGCAGACCAACTGTCTAATGTTGGTACACCTGTGTCCGAAACTAAGATGGTGTTACAATTAGTTGCGGGACTCCCCAAGGGTAAATATGACACCCTAGCCACGATGATACAACAAGCTGACCCTCTACCAAGTTTCAATAAAGCACGCTCGCAATTATTATTGGAGGAAACCAGACGTGCGAAACAGGATGAGCATAACCAGAAGGCTTTAACAGTTGAACCGCCCACACAACATCAGGCCACCGCCAGCCAACAGCCTCCGTCAGAAAATATCCAACCGCGGAGGCAGGGTGGCAAGGGCCGCGGCAGTGGGCGAGGCGGCAAGGGTCGTGGGAAGGGCTGAGGCCAACAAGCACAGCAATACAACAACACCATGGCATGGGCCGGCCCAGCATCTGGTTACCCAAATCAGAACTGGTCGCGGCTTCAGCATATCCTCCAGCCCAGTTCCCTTTTCAGCAACAAGGGCTACTGGGCCAAGCTCCAAGCCAGTGCCCGCCCCTGCTTCAGCACCAACAGGCCCATGTAGTGCAGGCCCAGTTCCCACCGCAGCCCTTCAATCAAATCCCCACCGACTTGGGTCAGGCATTCAGCAGTATGAGTATGCAGTAGACCGACAAAAAATGTTATATGGACTCCGGAGCCTCCTCTCACCTCACCCGGTCTGCAGGTAATACTTTCCAAGTGTATCATTTGAAGTCTCCATAATTTATTACAGTTGACAATGGTCACCGCATTCCAATTCAGGGCTATAGTCACACTCACACTCTGCCTCATCACCCACCCTTCTCCCTAAATAACGTCCTGCTTGCCCCATACATTATCAAAAATTTAATATCCATTAGGAAATTTACTCATAATAATTATGTGTCTGTTGATTTTTGATCCCTTTGGTTTTATTGTGAAGGATCTACGTACGGAGACACCTCTTACGAGATGCAATAGCACAGGGGATCTCTATCCATTCACATCCTCATCCGTTGTCGGTTCCCGATCACACACTACCCTAGCTGCTCTATCTTCGTCAACTTGGCACAATAGGCTCAGACACCCAGGAACTCCCGTCTTTAATTTTCTTAGAAGTAATAGTTTTATTCAATGTAATGGGAAACTTGCCCAGACCTGCATTTCCTGTCAATTAGGCAAACATGTTCGTCTTCCGTTTAATTCCTCAGTTAGCGTTACGTTTGCTCCTTTTGATATTGTTCATGCTCATCTATGGACTTCCCATATTACTAGTTCCCTAGGTCATAAATATTATCTCGTGTTAATGGATGACTACTCTCACTTTCTTTGGATCTATCCATTAAAATTTAAGTCCGATGTTTTTGCCAAATTTCTTGAATTTTGCACATTTATCAAAACGCAATTCGAATGCGCCATTAAATCTTTCCAGTGTGACAATGGCCGTTAGTTTAACAACTCCGCATTTCAAAAATTCTCCATCAATAATGGCATGATCTTCCTATTTTCGTGTCCTCACACGTCCCCTCAAAATGGCAAAGCCGAGCGTCTCATCCGTACAATAAATAACATGGTACGCACATTTTTGTTTCATGCCTCCCTCCCTCCATCTTTTTGGATTTATGTGGTCAAAATGGTAGAATACGTCCTTAATATTTTACCCACTAGTACCCTCCATAACATGACTCCAACCGAAAACTTACATTGTAGGGTTCCCTCGTATGATCACCTACGGATATTCGGTTGTCTATGTTTTCCTAATCTCTCTTCCACAGCCTCTCACAAATTAGCTCCCCGCACCACTCCGTGTGTCTTCTTAGGTTTCCCGTCAAACCATAGGGGCTATCTGTGCTATGACTTATCCACTCGTCAAATCCACGTCTCGCGTCACATCACTTTTGACGAGACATAATTCCCCTTTTCCAACATCCAAAAATTTCAAAAACCGGATTACGAATTTTTAGATGAATCAACTCTCTCTCCTGTCCACCTTCGGGAACTGTGCCCATCACTTTCGGGAACTGTACCTCCACAGCCACCATCGGCCACCGTACATCACTCACCGTCAGTATCCCTGCAACCAGTGACCTCTCCGTCACCGCCGCTAGCCACCCCTAGCACCACTCTGTCTCCAGGTTCCACCAACTCACCGGTCACCATCCCATTCACTGTGTCATCCCAATTGTCTCACCACCGTGCCGACCCAGTCCGACCCCAGTCCGACCCTCAACCACCATCCAGCAAACCCAGCCACCAGTCCTACTACGTCACCGACACTACAACCTTCCTCCATTTTTGGCATACTGAGAACCCCCACAAATCGTTACCACAGTTCGCCGGCACCCACCGACCCAACCCACTTGACTTCAAACCCAAACATCGCCACTGTTCCACACCATCAGACAGCCACCCTCGACCAAACCCCAGTCCCGACAACACAAAACATACCACACCTGAATCTGCCAACACATAGTCCACCCAACCAGTCGACCGATACCCTTACCCAACCAGCGCCCATACACCGGATGGAAACACGTGCCCAACACGGGATTTTCAAACCCAAAGTCCAATTTAACTTATCCACCCAAACAATTTCACCTATTCCAAAAAGCCCTAAATTAGCCAAACTGGACCCAAATTGGAATGCGGCCATGTGTGAGGAGTTTAATGCATTAACGAAACAACATACTTGGGACTTGGTTCCTCGACCGGAGGGAGTGAATGTTATCCGTTGCATGTGGCTTTTTCGACACAAGTTCAGAGATAGTGGTGACTTAGAAAGATACAAGGCAAGACTAGTGGCAAATGGTACTAACCAGCAGAAGGGCATTGATTGCGGCGAGACTTTAAGTCCGGTTGTCAAACCGGCCACCATTCGCATAGTTCTGAGCATTGCTATAGGTAAGAATTGGCCGATTCATCAGCTAGATGTGAAGAATGTATTTCTTCATGGGGATTTATGAGAAATTGTATACATGCACCAGTCGCCTGGCTTTGTCCACCCAACAGCCCCACAGTATGTATGTCGTCTCCGTAAGTTACTTTATAGCTTAAAATAGGCCCCCAGAGCATGGTATGATCGGTTTGCACAGTTCATTACATGCCTTGGGTTTACATGCAGCAGATGTGATACCTCTCTCTTTACTTTACATCGAGGTCATGATACTGCATATTTACTGTTATATGTGGATGACATTGTTCTTACTGCCTCTACTGCTGTGTTAAAAGATGAGATCATTGCACGGCTCAAGTCTGAATTTGCCATAACTGATTTGAAAAAGTTGAGCTATTTTTTTGGGATCTCAGTCACTAGATCTGCAGATTGTATGTTTATTTGCCAGCATAAGTATGCAGAGGAGATCGTGCACAGGGCTAAGATGGACAATTGCAAAATCATGGCCACTCCAATTGATTCTAAATCCAAACTTAGTGCATTGGTCGGTACTCCAGTAACTGATCCTACTATGTATAGGAGTCTTGCAGGTGCACTTCAGTATCTCACCTTTACCAGGCCTGACATTGCTTATGTTGTCCAATATGTATGCTTGTTTATGCATGCCCCTAGGGAACCTCATTTTACTGCACTCAAATGTATCATTCGATATGTTAAAGGCACACTGGACTATGGACTACACTTATACCCCTCCACACCGAACTCACTATTATCCTACACAGATGTAGATTGGGCAGGCTGTCCAGACACCCGTCGCTCTGCTTACAGCTACTGTGTATTTTTGGGTGATAATCTCATCTCTTGGTCTGCCAAACGACAAGCCACATTATCACGTTCGAGTGCAGAAGCTGAGTATAGAGGAGTTGCTAATGTTGTTGCTAAGATCTGTTGGCTCCGAAACCTTTTCTTGGAGCTTCAGTGTCCTTTAATAAAAGCGTCTCTAGTCTATTGTGATAACATATCCGCCATATACCTGTCTCACAATCCGGTTCAGCATCAGCGAACCAAGCATGTCGAGATGGACATCCACTTTGTTCGTGAGAAGGTTGCCCTCAGGCATATTAAGGTATTGCACTGTCTTACTCATATCAATACGCGGATATTTTCATGAAGGGCCTCCCAAGACAGTTGTTTCTTGACTTCAGATTCAATCTTAGCGTTAGGCCTCCTCCCGCTCCGACTAAGGGGGTGTGTAAACGTGTACAAGTATAACACTACAATCCCTACCCATAATTAGAATAGGATTCTAAACTAGGATTCCTCTTATATTGGGAATAGGATTCCTCTTGTATTATGATTGTATATTGTACACTATATATATTGATATTAATGAGAAAGACTTTCTAAGGAAGATTAATACCATCTTACATATACTCTTCCAACTTTTACTATGTTTCACAAATATACGATTGTTTCTCTATATTCACAAGCCATGTACAAATTCAGTGTAGACAAGTTTGCATATATGGGCATTCTGTGATTTTCCTTAGCATTGGCAATAGTTCTCTGAAGAAACTGATCCCAGTCTGTGTCCATCTAAGCCTGTCTTTGTATCCATCCCATCAATCGACTCCAAACTCTTTAAGCAAACTCACATTGCCTGAATAAGTGGACAGTTAATTCATCCTGGTTGTTGCACAACACACTTTGTATCAACATGTAGTCCCCTTTGGCAAGTCTATCTACAGTCACAATCTCTGTTGAACCTGGAGCCAGACAGTGAAACTAGTCTTTAGTCTAGCAGTATTGTTGAACATCTAGCTCTTCGAAGGTCCTCTAGGTTGATCAACCAACAGCTGCTTATAAAATTAGCCTATAATACTTTTCTCAATTACCAAAGGTCTGTGCACTTGTCCCAATATAACTCTGGCTTCAAATATCTTTCTAAATATCCAACAAGCATGTTTAGGCACTGGCATATCCATGTATTATTAATCCTTGAAATAATATGAATGAACCCATCTAATCCATAGTATGTTTGTCTTGTGTGTAACATCCCATCAAATTTTGAGAATGGCAGCTTGATTTCATAGTTGATAAGATTAATGCATCCAGCTGATTTAGGAGTACACACTCTACTCCATGCTATCAATGCCTTCTTGGTAATACCATTTGTGCGCATTTTTGCCAGTCCGAAAGAGAATGATTCCTTGATTATTTTCATTAATGTAAAGGATTTATATACATGATATAGAATAGTAAACCTAGCCTATAATTATGGATATCAAATATATATTTTCCTAATACAAGACTATTACCATAATTACACATGTACAAAATCTCTAATAATATCAGGGAATATACGTAGTATATTAGGAATATACTACGTATATTCTATCACACCCCCACAATCATAGCGGGCAGTTAGTAAAGATGTCAGCAATTTGGTACTGTGAAGGGAAATGCAAGACATGTACTTGTCCACGAGCTACCTTTTCGCGAACTAAGTGAATATACATCTCGATATATTTAGTATGTTGATATTGGACAGGATTCTCAGAGAGAGATATCACACTAACATTATCGCAGTAGACCAAGGTAGCTTTCTAAATAGGAAAGTGAAGTTCTAAGAGGAGGTTATGCAGCCAACATGACTTAGACACCACATTGGCTACCCCTCGATACTCAGCTTCCGCACTGGAAGGCGATAAAGTAGTTTGGCGTTTAGCCGACCAAGAGACCAAGTTATCACCAAGAAACATATAATAACCAGATGTCGAGCGTCTGGTATCTGGACATCCACCTCAATAAGCATATGTATAAGACATGAGAGTAGATACGGAGGATGGATATAGGTGTAAACCATAATCAAGAGTGCTCTGAATGTAACACATAATGCGTTTGATAGCGTGCATATATTCTTCCCTCGGATCATGCATAAATAAACACGCATAAATAAACACACCTGCTGCACTGCACAAATAATATCGTCCCTCATGAATGTAGGATACTGAAGAGCTCCTGCAAGACTGTGATAGTGTGAGGGATCCTCGTAGGGTGTGCTAGAATTAGCACTTAGCTTCGAATTGGTGTCAACCGAAGTAGAAGATGACTTAAAGGATGACATGTCAACCCGTTCAATAATCTCAGCTACATACTTCCTCTGGGATAGATATAGAGCACCTACATCACTAGTTACACCTATACCCAAAAAATAACTCAAAGGCTCCAAGTCTTTCATAGCAAATTCGGAGCTGAGAAAAGATATGATAGACTTGCGCAGTTTATCAAATGAGAAAGTCAATATAATATCATCCACATATAACAGAATGTAAGTCAGAGAAGTAACACGATAGTAGATGAACAGAGAATGATCAGACCTGTTGTGAGAAAACCCAATAGTAGACATATAATCTGCAAACCTTTTGTACCAGGCCCGATGGGCCTGTTTTAGCCCATACATTGACTTTTTCAGCAAGCACAAATGATTAGGATGATCGGGGTCCTTGAAACCCAAAGGTTGATACATGTATACAGTCTTCTTGAGATCACCATGTAAGAACGTATTTTTCACGTCCAGCTTATGAATGGGCCATGCTTTTGAGAGAGCTAGACTGAGACAATGCGAATAGTTGCCGATTTGACCACTGGACTAAATGTCTATCCACAATTGACACCAACTTGTTGAGTTTTGCCATCACCTATAAGACGGACCTTATGCCTCTCAAAACAACCATCAGATTTTTTCTTATGAGTACGAATCATATTAACATCAGGCGGGCGGGGAGGATTGCTTTGATGAAGAAGAGTTCCAACTCCATTATACGCCTCAGAGAGGCCTGCAACCATCTGAAGAACGAGACGATCGTTTGTGACGGGCGCAATGTCGTTCTTGAGTTAATCCAACAATTCCTTGAGCCTTTGACAATAGGCGGAGACATTCGGAAAACCTCCATATTCATGTGAGAGAATTCTTGCTCAAGGGTTACGGCACGAGAATTTTTGTTATTTTGGAATATATCACACAACATATTCCAAGCTTTCATTGTCGTGGCGTCGGGTGCGATAATTGTCTGTAAGAAATCTGTAGAAATGGTGGAATAGATCCATTGGAGGACCGTAGCATCAAGAGTTGCCCACAACTTGATTTCATCATCTGTGGAATGCACCTTCTCCTTGCCTTTTTTCGGTTTGAAGATGTGATGGAGGACTCTATTAGACATTGCGTGAACTTTAAATAGTTCTGCACACGTCGCGTATTGGACGTTTTCCATCTCAAGAACGATAGTGATATTGTTCTTGATATTGGAGATTGCAAGAGCAAGATGAAAGGTATTCTTTGTGGACATGATGGAAGAACAAGAGGGGAATTAGGGATTCGGAAAAAATTTGAAGGGAGGGAGGGTCGGCCGTCAGTCGAGAATTAGGGTTCGAGTAGGGCAGTTGAAGGAGTATAATTTTGTAGAAGAAAAAATTTGCCCTAGACTGCTGATATCATGGAAGAGAATAATCTCTTGATTTTTTCATTAATGTAAAGGGTTTATATACATGATATACAATAGTAAACCTAACCTATAATTACGAAAATCAAATATACATTTTCCTAATACAAAACTACTATCATAATTACACATATACAAAATCTCTAATAATATCAAAAAATATACATAGTATATTCCTAATATACTACGTATATTCTATCACAGTCCATAAGTAGCTTCTTCAATAACCTTCTATCATCTTCAGGATCTTGGCTGGTAATAAAAAGGTGTGCCCAATATGCCTGAATTTCAAAGAGCGTTGGTTGGATAAGTAAGGATAATTTTTTAACTGTCCATGAAGATATACTAGCCACTATTTTACTCCACCAAGGGTTGCCGCTACATAAGGGTCATCATCCCCTATTCATTTTTATTATATGCTTTAAATATAAGATCTTACCAGTTTACCAATTAATATGAAACTTCATATTATTAATGAATGTGGTGAATAAATAAAATCTCTTCATTTTTATTCTGAAATCTTTTTCGCCTACATAGAAATGAAAAAAGTAAGAAGCATTTTTCCTAAAAACCCAAGTTAATTTCTCAAACATCACTCAACCAACAACTTTTATCTTAGATAGTTACTCAACTTTATTTCGTAATAAAAAGTCACTTAAGTAAAGATAATTATCACAGAAAGTCAATCAATTTCGTCTTATAACAGAAAAGTCACTCATCTATTATCATTTCACTTACAAAGTCACTCAACTATTGTCATTTCACCTACAAAGTCAATCAATCAATTTAGGCAAACTTTTCAGTAGATATTGCTGACGTGAGAAAAAATTTAAGCCAAAGTTTTAAAACATAAAAAATATTTCATTTCAGTAAAATAAAAAGCAGGTTAACTTAATATTAAGTAAAATAAATAGATTTTTATTTTTTTAAAACTTGGCTTAAAAAATTCACATCAACAATATCTACCGAAAATATTGCATCAACTGGTTGAGTGATTTTTAGGTGAAATAACAATAGTTAAGTGACTTCATAGGTGAAATGATAATAGCTAAGTGACTTTTCTGTTACAACATAAAGTTGTTTGACTTTTGAGATTGTATTGGGTAAAAAGCTCACCCGGAGGAGTTCATGTGACCGGGGGCTCGTAGGATCCAGGAGATCCCTACTGCTGTTCCCCACTCCTACCAACTCGGGTCATATCTGACAGTCTCGATCAGAGTGCTTCAGCATACACGAATGTTGATGCTATAGAGCTGTCACATCACCCGTACTTTGGGGGTTGAAAAGTCCAACCTTCGCCTATATATGGATAACTTATGAGGGAAGGAAAAATATCTTATTCACTTTGTAACCCTAGTATTCTTTTCTCTGACCAAGATTTTTCTAAGCAATATACACGAATATCCATTGTTTTACATACATACTTGAATCAAAGCTTGATTTTTATCTTGCATTATTTATCAATCATATTCATTATTTATCAGTCAAACTAGACTAGTAAAGGAGTTCAGCGGATCGGATACAACTCACTTGTCTTCAAACCCTATAAAACAAATCTCTAATTGATTTTCTGGTTAGATCTATTTTCACCGAAAAACAGTTCGGCGCCGTCAGTGGGAATATACAGTTGTGGTGTTGTCCAGATTCATCACTCGAGACTCTCAAACTTACGATTATTTAGAACTATTCTGTTACATAACTCCCGGTCATGACTAAATCAACTAACAACATATCGAGAAGCAATGTTTCACTCGGAACAAAAGACCCACAAGGGTCACGGCCGACAAATCTGCAAGACTCTAACAGGGAGAACCACCCAGAGTTAGATGCACAAAAAAAAGGGAAAAGGTAGTAACGCCCCCAGTGGATGCCCCCAACAAGCTCCTGAATGCGGAGAATGGTCTTGATTATTCAGCAGAAAGTTGGGAGATTGTAACAACCTATTCAGTCGTTATATGCATTTTGACTATATTACCCTTGTTGACTCAATTCCCAACGCTATCGGACGATCCTAGTAAAAGTTAAAAAATCAGAATCTTTACATGAGACCGTTTGACCTATAGTTGACTTTTGGGTAAACGGGCCTTTCTCAGAATTCCGTCAATTTCGTGAGGTCCAGATGGTCTTTTATGACTTGGTGGGATAGTTGGTTCGATTTCTGAGGCCCTCGGGAGTGTTTTCGTCGTTTGGTTGGAAAGTTAGTTTTAGTCCTTTGGGGGTTGACCCAAATAAATAGACCTCCGATGGAAATTCTGAGACCATGAATGAGTCTATAACATACTTTTACATATGTGTGCATATCTGGTTTATGTCTAAGAGGTCTCGGGTGATTGTCGAATTTCGGGTTGAAATTGTGAAAGGATGAATTTTGTTGGTTTCTAGTGTATTCGCTGGGGCGAGCCTCAGTGCACCCCAGCAGATTGGTACATGTGCAACAAACAGAGTCTCGCTATGACGAAGGGTTTGACTTTTGGCTTAGGACCACACGCGCGGTAAAGAGGGCCTCAGGCGCGGGTCCGCTGTAGCGGACGATGGGAATTCCAGAATTCTTTTTAAAGTGTAAATTAAGTGATTCGTCTTTCATTTCGAAAATACTTCTTCAAAGAATTCTTAGGGCGATTCAAGCATTTTTAGGTGGATTCTTCTTGGGTAAGCTTCTTAAGCCTTGTATTACCTTCATTAACCTTTCTTAAGTTGATTTAATGGTGGAAACAATCTAAAAACTAGTTGGAGAAGATGGGTTCTACCTAATTAGGTTTTATTTGATTATTAAGCCAAAAAGTCAGATTAATTGATGAGTTTTGCTAATCTAAACTTGGATTTCACTAATTAGTAAGTATTAGGTTCGAATTTTCCATTATTGTTGATGAATTTGAATATTGGGAAATTAGGGTTCATACCCAATTTGGGGTTTTGTATTAATTGATGAAATTGGCCTAGTCTTAAGTTATTTTAGCAATTGATTAGTAGGATTGAACTCCTAGAACATTGAATTTTATATTTCACTTTCAAAATGATCGTTTTACCCTTGTGGGTCTATTTCCCCTTTCATCCCTATTTGATTTGGGTTCAAAGGAATAGTCTAGTGTTATGGGTGTTGTTAGTTTCATTCTCTAACTCAGATTTCGGTAATATTTAGACTTCGAGTACTACTGTGATCCTCGGAAAGGCAAGGCTCAAGTGTGATTGTTGTGACTCCCGCTCGGCATCCAGGTAGGTTATAGCTTACCTTCTGGTTAGACTTTGGTTAGCGAAGCGTATATATAGATAGTTATTATCGAAGAAAACATGTACATCTTTGGATATGAAGTTGGGATGGATTACTAGGTTTGGTATTGTTGACTGATTTATGGTTGTTACCTCTTGTGATTTATCGATTTGCTGCCTAGTGTTGGTTAGTGGATTGCACTACTTGTCATAACGTCCCTGTGATATACCTGTATCTCACTTATCTTGATATTATCATGGATGGAGAAAGGAATTTAACTTGATACTGATATTGTGATATGTGTCCATGTGTGATACGATTGGGGATTTATATGATACACTTGATATTGTCATTGCATTGCATTCATCCTTATTATTATGATATATTGATATTATTTGTGATTGGCGTTATGGTGATAAGTGAGAAGGAAACAATAGTTATTATTATGACATATTGATTGCATAACCATCTCTGAGCTGTGTGCGGAATGGCTAGCGGTGTGGTCGGTGGTAGAGTCATCTCTAGTTTGTGTAATACGGAGTGGATGGTACATGGACTGTCGGGACGTAGAGATATTCCGCCTAAAGTATATGTGTACGGAGATTACATTTTGGCATTGCATTGCATAGTTACTCATTATTATATTCACATATTTCTTGGATTATGTACTTGACGATTTATGCTTGGGATGTTTATTCTTGGACTGTAATATTACTTGTACTTGATTGCGAGCATGTCTATTCTTTAATTTCTTTCTTATATATATGTTATCTAATTGTTGTCGTCCTATGATATCTACCAGTACATAGTGGTTGTACTGATACTACCTTGTTGCATTCTTTTGAGTGCAGAGTACGTGATCGGTTCTACTTCTACACCTCGAGATTGATCTCTCGGGGTGTTGTCGAGTCTTCTAAGGTGAGCACTACTTGATGGATCCGCCGCCCGGGGACTCCTCTATTATTACTTGTCTTTTCTTTTATTCTGAGACGATATCGTATTTTGAGACTTGTATTATTCAGACTTCTATTGATGATTAGTGACTCTTACACTATTTCAGATCATTCTTTGGGGTTGTACTAGTATTATACTTCCACACCTATGATATTTATGATTTAGAGTTTCGTTTATCTTGTTTTATTTATTTAATTGTTGTTGAATTAATGATTAAAGGACGGTTCACCTGCCGAAGTGGGAAATGGTAGGTGCCCGCATGACTTAGTCATTTAGGGTCGTGACAAGTTGGTGTCAGAGCCCTAGGGTACATGGTCTATAAGTACAAGAGCATGTGTAGTAAAGTCTTGCGGATGGGTAAGAAGAGCTCCGTACTTATCTGCGAGAGGCTATAGGACATTTAGAAAACTAAAATTTCTTCATCCTTTCGTGCTACTTTATTCATATTTGTATCTAAAATGTTCGAATTGATATCTGATTCATTTCTATTCTCTCACAGATTGTGAGGACACGAGCTGACCTTGTGAGAGACGGCGGGTCCGAGCCCGCTGTTGGGGCTGACGCTAGAGGACGAGGACATGCGAGAGGTCGCGACTGAACTAGAGGTTGTGGTGTTGCATCGGCCAGGGGTAGGACTCCTGCGGCTGGACAGAGACGGGCATACTCAGCTTCTCCAGAGCTTGAGCCCGAGACAGAGCAGGCAGTTGGGAGAGGTTTGGGGCCACCTAGACTCACCCCGAGGCTATATCTGACCCAGCACTTTAGGACACATTTTCCCATATACTTATGCATTTTGATGCTCAGCAGGCCACGGACGGTGTCACTCTAGGTGGTTCTCAAACTAGAGCAGAGTTACATACCCTCGAGCAAGGGATGCAGCCTGTTGCTGCCATAGCCCCGTACATTGATAGTTTACCAGCCCCTGAGGGCATTTCTAGGATAGTAGCACCCCAGACTTTGACACTTAGAGATCAGGAGCTCATTAGTATGTTGCTGAATATAGAGCCCCCAGGTTTCATGGTACCCGC